>JADLZK010011118.1:600000-1006946 GCA_015847255.1 Hyparrhenia diplandra | reverse complement strand
GACCGCCAACTTATATCCAATTCATGAGAAAGGGGCAAACTTATGATGCATATACCTTTACTTCTAACCTAGTTCCACTTGTATTCTAGAAACTATGTCTTGCGGTATAAAAGTGGAAACAGATACAAAGTTGCCAAATAAATTAGAAAGCGCATTTGAATAAAAGACGCCAAGGAGTGGATTGAGCAAGGGGACCAAACCCCTCAAGCATAAACTGGCCCATGCACCACCATAGGCCCAACATACGGGGACAAAATGCGCGACGAGGGAGAAGGCGGGAGGGGCGAGGCCCCGGGGGGGCGCCGGCCCACTGGCGGTCGGCGCAATATTTTTCGGCCAAACTTCCCGCCCTTTCTCTGGGCGGTTTGGTGCGAACTTCAGCGGCGATTGCATGTAGTGCAAACTTTCGTTCCCGCCAAGAAGAGCTCGAAGCAAGGAGAGAGCCCTCCATTCCCTCCTCCTCTCCACTATATAAAGAGAGGCACTCCTCACTTGAACACATGCACACACACAACACAACACACTACACATTGTTACATCCTCACCTTGAGCACCACTCTCTCCTCTTCATTAGTTTAGTGTTAGTATTTGAGTTAGGCGGAGCTTCAAGGAGGGCTTGTCTCCTTGGAAGGATCTTTTGGTAATTTACTATGAAGTTCTTTCCTTTATTCAAGTCTCATTATTTATATCGCAATGCATATGAACTAGAGTATAGTTACCCTCATGTTATATTCATATTGTGCCAACTAGAGTATAGTTAGTATAATGTGATAATTAACATGACTAACTTTAGGCTAATTGAATCATATTTTATTCTTGGAATGTAGTAAAACTAAGTTTGAGTGATGGTGCAGTGTACCTTCGGGTTTACCTTTACTCTTTCTGTCGATCCGTAGGGTCGGGTACCGCTGAGGAGTTTAGGTAGTTCTCTATAAATGTAAGCATGGTGCTTAGGTCTATAGGGAATCATCCGGGAAATGCCTAGGCATCCCACGGTAGTGAGGTAGGCGGCGGCGAGGTGTGACAACTCTGTCCCGTCCTTTGCACTCTTCCACGTCCCGGGTGTTGGGTTGGAGTCTTATCAAGTGCAACCGATCGGCGGATACCAGCACCCTTGAGCATCTCGTCATCACTTTAGCCCATCTCTACTGTGAACCATGAATGATGTATGTAGACTATAGTCTAACGCATTGGCGATATTAGAATAGCCAACTCAACATAGATTTTCCTTTTTATGTTATTTTCTATTTATTCCTTCTAGTGCTCAAGAAGTGTGTGTGTCACCACTATCTCCAATATTATTATCACTTACCCCCTGTATATGATTAGTGGCTATCCATACATACATTGTGGGCTATATCATCATCATATTAAATCTAAACCTGCCTTCCCATGGGAAAATATAAATGAACGATACCGATTACTCACGGGTGAAATGCTACGATGATAGATCCGTGCGCTTGCGGGTTAACCCTTGCAATATTCAGTTCATCTATCACCCGACGTTCTCTCGACGTTATCATTAATCATAATGTCTATTCTTAGTGATTGTGCTAAGAAATGCCAACAAGCATTTAAGGCGCCATTCTTAGATAGGTTTAATATCTAATCCTAGTAATAACGTTAAGAAACGCCAACAACGTCCCTTGGTCTTCTTTGAGCCCCAAAGCGCTCCTACTACGGGGCTCCCCTTCTACTGCTGATTTCGGTGTTCATCCATGGCATTCTAGGACCCGGTCGGGGGGTGCCCATGGCCGGGGTCATCCCCCAACAAGGTAGCCCCCGACGCCCGAATGTGGTTCGACTCTCGACTTCCCTTTCGGCGGGGTTCGACTCTCGACTTCCCTTTCGGCGTCGGGCTATAATCGGTCCTTTTAAGAAACCCCCTCCTAGAAGTGAAGAGAGGCCAAATGTCGGTACTTAGGTTGTTATTTGTATGAGTGAATTTTATATTTATTATTTTTCATTTCATTCGTCATCGTCATCATCATTCATTTTTTTTTTTTTTAGTGAAACGCTGCCGTTTTCCCCTGTTTTAGCCTCGGGCCCGGAACCGAGCTGAAACGACGCAACCATTCCTCGGTTTGCGAGCCCCCAAAGCGCTATAAAAAAGCTGTTCTTTGAGGTACTACCTCGGCCCCTTGCCATTATCTTTGCTCGTGCTTTCGCTGCTCCAGCGCTCTTGCCTTCGGTTACCTTGCTTCGGTGTTTGGTGTTTCGGCCTTCTTCGGTTTTGGTGTAAGATAAGCGGCTTCTCTTGGACCTTTGCGTTTATTGCCTTTTGGGAAACCCATGTTTTTATTTTAGTTCTTTTTCTTTTCCTTGTACTTTAGGTTTGTACTTTGGTAGATGTCGAGTTCATCGTCTACGTCGGGTTCTGGTTCTTCTTCGGTGGAACATCAAGTTCCGGGTCGCCGAGTGGTGGTTCGGTTGGGCAAAGACAGTAGAAAAGCCGCCGATCCGAAGGTGTTTTCCTCTAGCAATGAGTCGACCAAATCGAATAACCCAAAGAACTGTGGTCAATCAGCGAGTGTTGTAAACCTGGACGAGATCATCGACGTCGATGGGTCGCCTAGTGACGATTCTCTCTCTATCGACGCGGCCATTGACGAAGCTTTTGAAGAGATAGAGGGTTTCGAGGATGCAAGTTTCTTCCGGACCCGAAGGGTCTAGGGAAAATGGGGATCCTCGGTGCCCGAGTTGTATTGGGCGTGTCCTTCTCGAGTTTTAAATGACGACCACTGAAGAATTTGTCCTGAAGGCTATATGGACCGAAAGACCCGCTATTTCTGTCGTGCTCCTAAAGGGGAAACGACTCCTAACCCGAAACCCTACGAGGCATTGGTATTTAAGGACTTCTTCCATGCTGATTTTTGGTTACCATGTGAAGATGCCTTTATAAACAGAGCTCTGAACCATTTCGGTCTACAGTTCCATCATTTAACTCCGAACTCTATTATACGACTTGGCACTTTCATAATGGCAATGAAGATGATGGGGGCTCCACTTTGTGTTGATACGTTTGCAAAGTTCTATGCTTTCTATCGAAAACCAAAGGTTGTTCAGGAGCGGAGCACCGGTAAACATTGCCCTGTGCAATTTGGTGCATTTACCTTTATTCCTCGCGGTTCGGTTGCTTGTTTGGCTCCCGCATTTCGGAACAAGTGGACGAATTGGACAGACTTCTAGTTTTATGCCCGGGTTAGCGCCGAGGATGACGCTGCGGGTGCTAGGATGGGGCTAGCAGTGGATAGCGTCCTGGTTAGCCAAATGACCCCGATGCCCAAAGTTCGGTTGGCAAAATTCAATGAAGGTGTTGCGGGTGATGCTGAGGCTACCGAAGCACTTCTTGCTACTACCGGGACTCAGACTTCTCGCGATCTGGTAGAGGAGTGGGTAGCTCTTGGCATTCGACCCTTGAGCTCCGGCATTTCTTTTGAGCCAAAACCTCGGGGGCCCAGTTATCATGGGCCTTTGATTCTTGTTGACATTTCTTAACGCAATCACAAAAGGATGGATTTAAGATCCAACCCCAGGACGGCACCAGAAATGTATAATGGTATCTATCTAAATAAAGTTAGCCTGGAGGTGGAGTTAATCTCACATCCAGCAAAAGGGTTAAGGCGGAGTTAAAGAGTTAGACAAAATTAGTAAGGTGTATATCTCTGCATCATTATCCATAGTGGAATTAATCTCACCAGGATATGCATAAGAGGTGTACGACACATTCTAGCATCACCTACGTACTAGTCTGTCACCCTAGCGGCAATGCTAAGAAATGCGTGAATGGTATTCTTAATATGCCACTTGAATCTCTTGCAATAATATGAATATGATATAGTTTACGATAGAAATACCATTGTAGCACTTCACCGGGAGTCTATCCGGTATCGCATTTATATTTTACCACGGGGAAGGGGTAGGCTTATGGGTAGATTGATTGATTCACTTGCGGTGTGGTGGTAATGTAGAGTAAACCATATGCATCAAACTAAACTCAAACTAGGATGAGTCAGATAATAAAGATAAAGATAAATAAATGATATGATAATTGCCAAGTCAAAGATCATGGTATGCCACTAGAATGTATCATAACAAAGCTAAATAACATGGTATAGGTAGAGCGATGCCAGAAATATTCCTAAGTTACTCATAATCATATGTCAATGAATACTATGATTAGTGCAATACATCTAGTCATCATGGCATGAAAGCAATATATCTACGCATGGTGAACATTACTAAGGAAGATCAGGGAACAAAGAAAGTCTACCATAGTAATAAGGCTCAACTAGACCTACATTCGGGGTAGACTACAAAGGACTCAATGGCAATATCACAACCATGATCTACCACACATCCCGGAATATAGGGGTGCGGTCGCGGAAAACGTTGTATAAACACCACATTTACACATTGTTGACCACCCACAAAGTGCGCAACTAAGGGGGCGCTATACGACTCCATGCTTGAATATAAAGACAAACTTACTAAACTAGATATATAATCATAATAAGCATGGAAACATATAACTAAGAATATAATCATTGAATAGAGCAATGTCATAGCAAATGTATTCTAACCAAATACTTACAAATTAGATACAAGAGAGAAGCCACGAGAAGCTTCGGCTCCTGCTTTGCTTCTTGGCGATTAGGAATCCAAGACAAGCTTGACTTCCTCTAGAACTAGTCTAGATAGCTAATGCTCTAATTATGGTGGAACTAGGGCTTGGGATCTTGACTTAGGGTCTTGATGATGAGACTTGGTATGGAGTAGAATGACTTAGGGTTTCACCCAGGGGTCAGGGGGTCTGGTTATATAGCCCTAGAGGATGCACCGTGGCCCTTGGATCAAACCGACCTTGAACAATGGCGTAGATTGCACCTCAATGGCGGTATTGAACCGACCTAGAAAGATGAGGCTGGCTGGTGGGCCCCACAGGGCGGCGGCAGCCCGACTCTACCAGTTGGGCCCCTCCTTCAAGGTCCTGTCTTCTGGTGTCTTCTAGAGTATTCTTGCATGGGTTTCAAGTTGAGTTGCATCGTGGATGTTGACGGTCGTTATGGCATATATTATGACCGCCAAAGTACACTAAAATGTCTAACATTCCATGACATATCATAATAAAATATTAATTATTTGACGAGTTCCACGAGTTTCGATGTTTCAACGGTGTTACAAGAATTTCTAATTTATCACAGGTAAAAACTATCTCACATGACAAAACAAAAAGTAGACCATTGCAATGGGCTTGTCATGCTGATCGAAATGGACATATCATTTGCTATGTTTGGACTCGAATGAAAAGATATTGCACAAATAAGAATCAACATGAAGCGCGGGTCCCACATGTCGGCCAAAGTGACATGCGAGCCTATCGGCGGTCGCCATGGGCAGCGGTGGGGGCAACAGCGCCGGCCGTAGGGCGCACCCAAGGTCGTGGGGAGGCGACTTTGGGCGGGCCCTCCATGTCGACCACGGGCCCATGCAAAGGAGGGAGCAAAGGCGGGCCTCACGGGGCCTAGGCGCCGGCCTAGGAGGGGCGCTGTCCATCCGGCCCACCCGGCCGGGGAGGTGCCGTGGCCTAGTGGCGGCGTGGGAAGGAGCATGCGCGTGCGTCGTGCGGGCAGAGGCAGCCGGCGGCCGGTTCATCCGGCCGGCGGACACGTGGCGGGCGCCCGGTGTGGGGCTGGGCGGTAAGCCGGTCCCGAGCAGCCGGGCGCGGTCCCGGGCCACCGGTTCGGCCGATTCGGCTGGCCAGCCCGATTTTCCTTCTAGAAACAAAGTACGGTGCATATTCCTTTGGGTTTAGCTCGGTTCACCGCCTTAGAGGGCGATTCTCGTCCGGGTTTCGACACAGCAAACAAGGAAACTTCAATACCGCCCTAGGGGGTGGGTTGCATGGCTGTAGAGCCAGTAGGAAAAGTTTCCTTGTGTAGGGATGGCCTCTTCCCCCTCTCTAGTATAGATATAGGCCATCTCTCACCATTGTACACACATTCTACACACAATAAAGCTTCAATTCCACATCATATACATTGTTGTAGTGTCCCTCTAGGTGCTCTCCACCTAGTTGTATCTCTTAGAAAAGAGGAAGAGAGGAGAGGGAAGAGCGGAGGAGAAGCTTGTTCGTCGCCTCGCCTCAACTTTGTACCTCTCTGAGCCGGCTGGTTTAAGTACTATCCAGGTTATCTTGTGGTAATTCCAAGATTACTATTTGACTAAATCCAGTCTTTATTCTATTTTACTTGCGGGACCTCCGTTCGACCGAAGGTTCTAGTTATAAATTGTGACTAGTTTCGTACTCGTTAGTGTAGACGTGGTGTCTAGGCTATCGGTTACCTGAGGTTGCGCCTAACCCTATGGATAGTTGTGGTAGCCCCGGGGTGACAGTCCGACCAGGCCTTTGTATTCCACCACATTCAGGTTGGTGATTTCGTAGAGCTTTTGGTGGCTGACCCGATTACGTTTCCCCATCTTTTTCGAGAATCGGAAAGGTACCGCTTTACTCGAAAGCAAGTAAAGTCTAGTAAACCCGAACCTTGGTATCTAGTAATCTTGGGACTACCTTAGAAAACCCCTCTCTACCTACAAAAATATCATTCTACCTTTCCTTGGACGATCTTGATTCTTCCCTAGTTCACTTCTCGTTCCCCATGGAAATCGATACCTAGGAATACTGCGGGTGAAAGCTACAACGGTACTTTTCCGTGCGCTTGCGAAATTATGCGCTTACGCTAAGAAATACCAACAAGCTTTACGGCGCCGTTCTTAGGGAACGATGAGATGCAGGATCAAACCAAGTTGTCCTTGTATCCTTTTATTTTTTACCACCATCTTATGCACCTCACCACCACTACCATCACTTCCACATGGACTCAACTCCAATCTATAAATATTCGGCTCCAAAGGGCGATTCATTGGAGCCTCCACCATCATCACACCCTATTCATACAAATGGCTATGAAATTCGCCCGCTTTCATAGCCATGGTTTGGGACCTACCCTTCTCACGGGCAAGGCGAGCGAAAATCCATATAGGCACCTTCGGGGAATTTGAGCACTTGTGTTCTTGCCTAGTTTTATCTGGCATAACACAAGAGACCATCAAATGGAAATTGTTTCCGTTCTCCCTTTTGGGACGAAGTGAAACAATGGTATGCTCACACCGTAGGAAGGGAACATGGAAATTGGGATGCACCGAGACAAATTTTGTCTCGCTTTCTTCTAATTCCCGAGTCGCTGCCCTTCCAATTGAAATTCTTAAATTTCAACAAAAAAGAGAAGGAGACTCTAGGAGCATCTTGGGCCGGGTTCTTAAGTCTTATTAATACAGAGGCCCAGACCTTTCTTTGCCCCGACCATGTTCTTCTTTGCCACTTCTATAATGGTCTTAGAAAGGAAAATGCTCTCGAAATTGACCTTTCTTTGGGAGGCTCGTTCATACTTAAATCAATTAGTGAGGGGAAAGCCATTCTAGACAAAATCCTAGAAAACACCTCATACACCGGTGTTTATGATGAGTTTCCTAAAGATACAATGGAGTCAAGTCCCGACCGACAAGAGGAGGCACCATGGCAATTTGAAATTCCTTCAAATCCCTCTCATAATTCAGGTTGTCGAGGAATCTCCCATTAAGGGAACATGCTATCACACTTCTTGGGATGATGAATCCCATCCTTATGCATGCCCCTTTGAATTCGAGGATGACCTCTTTATTGATGATGATTTTGGGAAGACCTTAGAGCTTTCCAATTCAACATCATCATATGTCTCGAATTACGATATAAGACATCAAAAACACTCACAAAGACATAGAGGGTGAAATTCATATAGAAGACATTTCTATACCCTCTCCCTCTATGCCCACACATGATGTCTCATCAAAACACGTTCCTCGATCTCGGGGGAGAGCTTGAGACAGTCTCACTTAATAACCATGTCTTATCCATGATTTGCGGGTGATTTGAACCGTCACGAGAAAGAAAGTACTCCCCACAAATAGGAGATTTCATCGATGAACATGGAAGTTACATTCTCAATGTTACATCCATTCGATGCTCATATGAAAAATCTCCCAAGTTGATTTGTAACTCTGCAATCACTAGCATGATCTACAACCCCTACATTCTCTTTGTCCATAAAAGCTTTGAAAGGGTTGTTGTAGATGTTTTTGTGTACCACAAATTTTGTAAATTTCATGGTGTCTTGGCATGAATTTTACAGATCAGCTTCGCAAAGGTTGGTGTTGGAAGGGAAACCACATCACCAAC
The DNA here is from genome assembly GCA_015847255.1 of Hyparrhenia diplandra. NCBI lineage: Eukaryota > Viridiplantae > Streptophyta > Magnoliopsida > Poales > Poaceae > Hyparrhenia > Hyparrhenia diplandra. Next base: position 998,671 of record JADLZK010011118.1, on the reverse strand, counting down.
AAATTTGAATTTAATTTCAAAAGGTTTCCCAAGGGCGAGCTTTTAGTCTTTAAACAAAGCACTTTAGGGAGATAACCCGCACTTTCATCATTCAATAAAATTGCTCTTTTACAAAAAAAAAAAAATATTATTCAAATAAAAATGTTCTAAAAAATTCCTATCAATATTTAAAAAAAACTTTTCTTAATAAAAACAAGATAAGTTATCAAGCTAGTTTGCACCTTCGGGTATTCTTGTCGCTAACCATTTCGGGTAGGGACTAAGAAGAAAGAACAAGCATGCGATGCTTGAAAACATGAGGCTACATCAACAATAAACTTTGATGTTCATGGGTGATGGAACACACTCAAAAGGGGCCCTGACCTTGCACACTTGACTTTTACACAAAAGTTCATGTGTGGGGAGGAAGGTGTAAGTCCGAGTTCCACACACACCATGGGGTTATTAAAAAAAAAAGAGAGAGAGAGAATAAAAGATGATGATAGCCTAGCCTTGCTAAAAAAAAAAAAAAAGAGAGAAGGATTGAAAAAAAAAAAAGATAATAAAAAAAATATTTATATAAAAAATATAGTGAAAAAAAAATGAAAAGAAAAAAATCATAAAAGAAGAGAGAGAAGGAGGATTCTCCTCTAGACCTTTGCTATCATCGAGCTTATGAACTATACACACCATACATGTGTGTGGCTCAAAGGCTTGTTGATTACCTGAGTTGGGTCATGTGCAACAAAGCCACCGATGCAGCATCTACAAAGTTTCCATCCACATATCTTTGCTTGGGTAAAAGTACACTCAGTATGCAAAGGTAATAATTGTTCGCTAACTCATTCACTCATATTTATCTCCATGAAAATACAAAATCATACTTCCTTTGCTTATGTCATATACTACGGTTTGGGTGTATTCATATGGTACATTCATAGGCCATTTCAAATCAAGCATGGTGCTTAGGTTAAAATGGCCTTCGTTGATCAAATTTGACATGGTGTTGAATCTTGGTTAATGAACTTAGAGGAATTATTTTCATAAACAATGAGAAGTAATAAATGATGGAGATAAATCAAGACTATGTTTAGGTTGCAAACTTTACCTTAGTCTTGCTTGAGCCTGAATGAAAATTGGATGAACATGTTTGATGATAACAAAATAAATAAATAATTTTGTTTTGCATAATAAACTTGTTCTATCTTGGTCTTGTTTCTAAATAAAGATATGACTTCTCTCTCTAAAAAAATTATTTTATAAATACAAATGATATCCTAAAATAAAAAAAATGGTGCTTCCCTTCGGGTATTCTCTATCACTAACACTTACGAGGAACGAAGGGGTGAACGTTATCAAAGACCAAAAGCACCAAACCACATCATGAACTGGTGGAGGAGCATGAACACAACTTGGTTTGATCATTTTCTCCCCACCTATTCATATGCTTGCTCCTGGTTCTACACTTGTTTAAATTTGTAAATTAAAACAAACCAAGTTCCACGCTTAGATTTAAAATTTGAAAGTAAATATGAATATAGCTCTTTGAAGTATGGCCTGCATAAATTTTGTTCCTTACATATCCTTAGTGCTTGTGGGAAAAATATCATATAGGAAAAACATATTGCCTAAGTTGTTGTGAAGTGAGATATGGCTTTGGCATGGAAATCCAACCTTTTCTATTCAAAGTACTTGGAGAATTTCTTTTTTGACAAAATGCTAAAATCCATAGTTTCACTTACTCCTCAATGGTGAGAAAAAAATTCCTACCAAGGCCAAATATCATGATACATTTTGAAAACCTTCTACATATGATACTTGTTTTTGTATTGAGCTTTGTCAAACTTTGTTGACCCGTGTTGAGAAATTTATCATGCTCTTAAATCAAGATCACGTGCACACCACCAAATAAATGCACTACTCCTACACTGGGAGTATGCGCAAAACATGCCTTCCATTTAAGATCCACCAGAAAAATGTTCTACGCCTACACTAGGAGTGAACAAAATATCTTTGTTAGGATCTTTCAAAATAAATGCTCCAAATACTTGTTCATATCTCTCTCAAAAAAAAGTTTGCAAAAAGAGACATGTGGCTATCATCAAAAGAAAAAAAAAAAAAGAAAAAAAAGAGCAGAAAAGAGAAAAGTAAAAAAAAATATAAGAGGAAAGAAAGATGAGAATAAAAGATAGCCCATGTTCTCACAACAAAATTTTTTTTTCCCAAAGTCTCAATAAAGAAAGAGATATTTCAAGGAGCATAGTAAAACAGGTTAGCCACTATATATCCACCATATATCCACACACTTGCACATCTTGATCTGATTGCATGACATTTTTCTCCATGGACCCATTGATTGACCCGAAGAAAATATGCAATGCAAGTATACACACAAAATTTTCCTACCTAAGCTCCACATAATCCTTTTAGGAGTAGGAAGAAAAAAAAGAAGGCAATGCTATAAAATGCCTTGGTGAGGAATCATACACCATTGAGCGATTCGAGAGTACCAATTAAGGAGTACTTGTGAAACTATGCTTTATTTTCAAAAAGATTACAAAAACCTCCAAGTTACTAAGATGTGAAAATGGGTTGAAATAAGCGTGTTTGAGCCGTTCCATTTCTCAACCACTCAAGAAAATATGTTAGACACTCCACATATCCCTTGGTATAAGGTATGTTTTGGGATGATATTTTATGTTGGGTTCATATCTTGAATTGATATATTTACGTTTACTTTATCATTAACCTTTACTCGAGACGAGCAAAGATCCAAGTGTGGGGAGCTTGTTGATAGTCGTTATGGCATATATATGACCGCCAAAGTACACTAAAATGTCTAACATTCCATTACATATCATAATAAAATATTAATTAACGGCGAGTTCCACGAGTTTCGATGTTTCAACGATGTTGCAGGAATTTCTAATTTATCACAGGCAAAAACTATCTCACATGACAAAACAAAGCACACCATTGCAATGGGCTCATCGTGCTGATCGAAATGGACATATCATTTGCTATGTTTGGACTCGGGAATGAAAAGATATTGCACAAATAAGAATCAACATGAAGCGTGGGTCCCACATGTTAGCACGCGCCATGCCATGTGCCTATCGGCCGGTCGCCACGGGGCAGCGGTGGGGCGGCAGCCTTCTGGCCGACGTGGCGCACCGGCCCAAGCGCGAGGAGCGGCAGAAGACTGCCAGGCGGGCCCTCCATGTCGCCACGGGCCCATGCAAGCGGGAGGCAAGGCGGGCCATACGGGGCCTAGGCGTCGGCGGGAGGGCGCGTCCATCCAGGCCCACCGGCCCAGAGGCGCCGCGTGGCCCGGTGGCCCTCGCATGGGAGGACGCCGCGGCATGCTTAGAGGCCGAAGGCCGCGGCGAGCCACGGTTCATCCGGCCGAGGCGACACGTGGCGGACGCAGAAAGGGGAGTCGGGAAGCGATAGCCAGTCCAGGCAGCCGAGGGGCGGTCCAGGCCACCGGCTTCGGCCGGTTCACCGCCAGAGCCCGATTTTCCTTCTAGAAACACAAGACAACGCATTTTCCACGGTTTAGCTCAGTTCACCGCCTTAGAGGCCGGTTCGCCCGGTTTTCAAACACAACAAACAAGGAAACTTCAATACCGCCCTAGGAGGCTCGGTTGCATGGTCGTAGAGGTGGTAGGAAAAGTTTCCTTGTGTAGGGATGGCCTCTTCCCCCTCTTTATTATAAATATAGGCCATCTCTCACCATTGTACACATATTCTACACACAATAAAGCTTCAATTCCACATCGTATACATTGTTGTAGGGTCCCTCTAGGTGCTCTCCACCTAGTTGTATCTATTAGAAAAGAGGAAGACAGGAGAGGGAAGAGCGGAGGAGAAGCCGAGTTCATCGGAGTCGCCTCAACTTTGTACCTCTACGGAGCCGACTCATTCCTCGAGTACTATCCGGGTTATCTTGTGGTAATTCCAAGATTACTATTTGACTAAATCTAGTCTTTATTCTATTTTACTTGGGGACCTCCATTCGGCCAGAAGGTTCTAGTTATAAATTGTGACTAGTTTAGGTACTCGTTAGTGTAGGCGTGGTGTCTAGGCTATCGGTTACCTGAGGTTGCGCCCAACCCTACGGATAGTTGTGGTAGCCCCGGGGTGACAGCTCGACCCGGGCCTTTGTATTCCACCACGTTCGGGTTGGTGATTTCGTAGAGCTATTGGCGGCCGACCCGATTACCGTTTCCCGTCTTTTTCGAGAATCGAGAAAGGTACCGCTTGCTCGAAGCAAGTAAAGTCTAGTAAACCTGAACCTTGGTATCTAGTAATCTTGGGACTACCTTAGAAAACCCCTCTCTACCTACAAAAATGTCATTCTACCTTTCCTTGGACGATCTTGATTCTTCCCTAGTTCACTTCTCATTCCCCGTGGAAATCGATACCTAGGAATACTCCGGGTGAAAGCTACAACGGTACTTTTAGGTGTGCTTGCGGAATTATCTGCTTACGCTAAGAAATACCAACAAAGGACAAGTCTTTGTGTCATATGGCTTGCAATCTCGACATTTTCCTATTTAGTCCCTCAAAATATATAAATCACCAAAACTCGTGGAATTATGTCGGTTAGGTCCCTAAACTATGTTGATATTTATTTTAAGCCCTTATTTCATGTTTAGATGACTATTGATTTTATGCTATAAGAGATACCAACAAGCTCCCCCAAGCTTACCTTTTGCTAGTCCCTAGCAAAACTTATTTTTATATTTATTGTTTGATCGGGAGTTCTTTTGCAACGCTTTCACACCTCAAAAGTACATATGGTTTCAAACAAAATTTCTTCTCCTGATAAGAATAAACTTTTTCAACCTTCAACTTACCCATATTACCTTTTAACCGTGGAGCTTATAGCCTTTTCTTATGATCTTGGGTAATTGAAAGATAGAATAATCAAGTCAAGCACCGTGTCTCGAGACTCTTTGTTCTACTATCATTCGGAGTTTTTCGCAAGTTTTCAAAATAAAACTCAAAGTTCCTTTAGTATGACCCTTTCAAGTCTCTCATTTGTGGTATTGGTGGATCCTCACTAAGGCAATAAGGTTGTTTTGCCTTTCTCTCATAATGTGTGGTATTTTTGGAATAAGGTAGTAGGGCACTATGCCTTCTTCTCTCTCGCCCTATCTCTAAGGTTTATTTGTGGAGTTCATAGGTGGGAGAAAACTAAATCTACTTACTAAGCATATATTGTAAGTTCAAGCAATGGATCCAAAGTTACGAGTCATACTTGATGCATGTGTATGATGGAATGGAATGAATGATGGTAGGTGTATGAGGTGAATGCAATGAATGCAATGAGGGGAAGCCTAATTCTACTTTTGCTCCTTGAAAAATCATCTCTCTTTGGAAACTTGAAAACATTTGAGAGAACACAGGGTTTTTTTCCATGGAGAGGGCATCTAAGTACCCATTGTTTTCATATCGGACACTTGTCCGTTTTTTTTTCTCTCTTTTTATTTATTTATTTATTTATTTACTACAACCCAAGTCTCTTTTGCAATAAACTTTTGAGAGATAAACAAGTGTAATGGAGCTTTACAAGAATGTTGGGTGAGTGGATGAGTGTAGGGAATATTTTTAGTTGCTCTCTCCCGGGATAGGAGTAGAACATTTTTGGTGGATATATATGATGGGTGTATAGTGGATATTTGTGGTGGATGCGTACTTCCAGGGTGGAAGTAGCATATGAATGAATGGAGTTGAGTGGAGTGGAGTGGAGTGTACATGATTAGCATAACAAGTTTCTAAGGGTCGATAAAGATTGATCAAACTCAATGCAAAGTAAGCGACCTATATATATATCAAAAGGGTTTTCCTAATCTATGGAGCATGTATATATGGTTGTGGTAGGAGTTTCAACACTCGTCATACAGGAACTTATCATGTGCATTTTAATGATTTTCAAAAGATAAATTTCTAGAAATCTAGCGTCACTAGGAGTAAGATCAACAATGAGCTCGGACTTTCATATAACATATCCATCAATCACCTAGACTTTAGAGCAAGCATTTTCAACCCACAAGTTTCAGGGTTCGGGGCAAATCTCAAGTCAAAGCAGTTTTGCATTTAAGGCTCGAGAAAATTAAGCTTGAAAGCAAGGTACTTGAAAGGAATTACGACGAGTAACTATTCATCATCTCCATTGTTTTTAAGGTTCATTTTAGTTGAGCAAAAGCATAATGGTGTACACTCTCTCTTGATCATTTATTCTCACACTCTAATAAAGACTCTCTAAAGATTATAAAGACTAGACTCTTAGCAAACTAAGCAAACCAAAAATATTATCTAATAATAATAGTAGGGATACTTATCGTGATAACTGGGGGTGCTCTCCCCCAAGCTAGATTGGAGTGTCGGGTTGATGATGTAGAAGTTGAGGTAGATGGTGGCGATGATGTCGGCCTATCATGTCTCTCTCCCTTGAATCTGTTTGAACTCAAATAGACAACAAAGCCGGTGGAACTTGATTAAGCGTTAGGGGTTAGCCAGGTTGCCTTAGATACCTAGGAATCTCTCGTGAGTATTAAATATTTTTTTTTGGGGGTTTTATTATTTCTATACAAGAAAAGATAAAGAACTCATGAATGCATTTTTATTTTATTTTTATGCCACCACAAAGCAAATATCTCCGAGGGTGTTTATGCCTCGGATTTACTCACATGGGGCTTTAAGGTTTTAGCAAAACAAAGTACTAAACATTTTTTATTGTTTTTCCGATGCAACTTATAAAAGAAAATATGCTATGCAAGAAAAGTAAAAATAAATATGCAATGCTGAGAATTAAATATGGATAACTATCGAGTTACCTTTCGGCGAGGGTTCGGCAATTTAAAGTCCTCCGAACGGGACAAGAGGTCCATTTATTCTTCCTAGGGTACATCAGTTGTCACACATGGTGGCACTGATGATTCGATTGATGTCTCTTCTGATGATGTACTGGGAGATGTCTCTTTCTTCCTCCATTGTTTCTTGGTTGTCGTGTTGTTCCTTGGAGTGGTTGATTCTTCCACCTTCTCTTCTTCTTCTTCCTAGATCTTTAGTAGTTGCTTCTTTTGGCGTCATCGTCGTCTTGACCTGTTCTTCTTTGGCTGTTCATAATTAGTATAACTATTGAAGTATAAGCGTACCTTTTCTGTAGGGAACTGGAAGTGGATCTCTCCTGATCGGATGTAAATGATGGCGTGCATGGTGTTGAGGAATGGTCTCCCGGCACTAATGGTGGATCTGTTCTTCCCCCATGTCAATGACTAGGAAGTCGGTGAGGACATAGTGCTCATTGATTTGTACGGGTGCGTCTCTAGCAATTCCTTAAAATCAAAATGATTGGTCCGCCATTTGCAGCTGCACATATGTTGGGTACAAAGGCAATTTTCCAAATAGTAATTCATACGTTACCTTTGCTATTAGGTTGATGCTAGATCCCGCATCGCAATAAGTGTTGTTGAAGGCCAACTGGTTGATGGAGCATGCCATGGTCGGGACGCCTGGATCTTCCAGCTTTGCGTAGCGTTGGAGATCCGGTAGGTGGTCGTTTCGGATCGTACTGGTTGATCATCATTATCTTCGTAGGCCGGGCCTTTTTGTTCTTATTCTTGTTCCTCTTGTTCTTGGTAGTCTTTATTGTAGGTTACGGGTGTCAACTCATAGAGGCATGGTGTTTGTGTGTGAGAAGGAGTTGTAAGTGTCTTGTTCTTGAAGTTGAATTTCTCCATTCTCCCCTTAATGTTGAAACAGATCATTGCACTATCGGCGTAGATGATAGCTTTAGCTGTACTCAAGAAGGGTCGGCCCAATATGATTGGTGCCTTCTCGTCTCCTCCTGTTTCAATTACCGCAAAGTCTGGCGGCACACATGAGTGTCCAACCCATATGAAAACATCTTTAAGTATGCCCTTGGGGTAGCACGGTGGATCGCTTACGCAAGCTGCAAGCACATGGTTGTGTACAACAATGGATCACCATGAATTTTCTCGTAGATGACCTTAGGCATGATGTTGATGCTTGAGCTGAAGTCACATAGCGCATTGTCAAACTCGTGTGATCCAATCTGGATGGTGATGACTGGCCTCCCTGGATCTCCTTTCTTGAGTGGTAGGGAATCGTCCAGCCAGTTGCTTCTTACGTATTCCGTGAAGAGGTGACCTGCTGTTGACGGTCACTAACGCATATTTTTCTCGTCAACATTCTACCATAAAGGGGGTGAAACTACACCTTTTCATACTCATATACATTTATTACTCACATATTTCCACTTGTAGTGTCCAAAATGTATTTTGTAGGAATTATAATAAAAACAGGTGGAAATACGACCAAAAGGCGCAACCCTGGAAAGCGTACTTTTGAAGATTACAAGCCAGGGGTAAAATGGACTTAAATGACAGAATTGGGCCAACCAAACACCGCACCACAACTTTTCAGGCCCAGCAACGCCACCCCATCGAGGCCCGGGCCGAGCCGAGCCCAGGGTGCGCCCGCACCCATCCTGAGGTGGTTCAAGCCCAGGTTTGGCGAGGCGGTTCATTAACTATCGTGGAGGCGGTCTTGGGTGGGTCGGCCAATTCAACATACCCGGCGCCTTCCTTAGGTCGGTTTAGTGTATTTTAGCACTTTAGTCCCTCTCCCTCTTGTATAAGTAGCTCCCCCTCTCCTCCTTCTTCCACACACACCATTTTGAGTTCACCTACAACACCACTACCTCACTCTCTACCACCACGTTCTTCTTCTTCTTCTTTGGCTAGAGTTGGAGTAGAAGAGCTACAAGGAGGGCTTGTCTCCTAGAACAAAGAGCGCCTTGGTAATATATATTCTTGATGGATCTCTCTTCTATTTGCAAGTCCTATTTCTTTGTTCATGGTTTAACTTATGAATTAGAGTATAGTCATGTTCATGTTATAGTGTTGATATATGAACTAGCATATAGTTTGCATATCATGATCTTGACATGTTCATATTCGTTCTTCATCAATCATCGTACGCTTAACATGATTAGAGGTGGGATAACGGTTCGTTGTTCCTTCGGGTTTGCTCTTATCTTAGTCCGTCCATCCGTAGGGTGGGGATCCTAGGGGACAAGAGTAGTGCTCTAATACGCGGGCATGGTGCCCGGGTATTCGACACACTGTGATATGAGAGCATGCCACGGTCGTGGGGGTAGGCAGCAGGGTCATGACAGCCTTGTCCGTCCCTTGTAATCCCCCCTCGTTCGCATGTGATGTAGGAGTTCGTAAATGCCTTCCATTGGGCCGGATGGTATCCGAGAGGTCTTCCTGTTATCCTAGACCTAACAATTCTTATATCATGTTGCATATGCTTCTAACTATTCATTTGTATGACCATGACTAGATACATTAGACTACTCCATTAGGTTATTTATTTGTTCTTTATCTATTTTCTTTATCCTTTAAGGTGGATTCCTATGTGTGTGTCACACTATCCATAAACCGTATTGCTTACCCCTGTTATGATCAAGTTGGGCTTAGTGTACACACATTTCATTATCCAGATGCCATGCTAGCTTCTTATACACAAGCCTTCCTTTGGGAAAATATAAATAACGATACCACGAATACTTCCGGGTGAAATGCTACAATGATAGATCCGTGTGCTTGCGGATGAAATATCAACTATGGCAAGATCTATCACCATTGATTGACCTAGTGCTATCACCGACATGGTGGTTCCACTCGAGATATCAACGGCACGTTTTGAGGCGCCGTCATTAGGGATGAGTTCTAAACACATTTCTAGTGATTGAGTTAAGAAACGCCAACAAGCATTTCTAAGCGCCGTTGCCGGGGAAGGCATTGTTATAAGAAATCACTAGCTGGCTATGAATATGAAATGTGTATGCGTGGTAGCCACTTGCTCATACAGGCTAATCTTTTATGTTTTCTCCTATTGTGGATGAAAACAGGGATAGTGTATGTCGGGTTTCCAACCGCCAGGCAAACTTCATTGAAGACCCCGAGGCACTCCTAAGGAAGAACAGGTCCCGTACCTCTTCTTCTTCAGCGAGAACCCCCGACGGTTGAGGCCGACATCCCCGCACCAACTAAACCGCAAAACCATGGCTCAAAAGTCGCCACGCGATTTCTGTTTCTCGCGCTTGCCGCCAACGTGCCCACCGGGCCGGTGGTCAATGGCGGCCGGACAAGAACTTTGAACCGCGCCTTGGGCTGATTACATTATGGTGCGGGCCGGTCCATTCTCGTGGACTACCTAGCGAGGATGCCAACGCTCATCTCAACACTTCCTTGAGCTACAGTGACACTATTGTTATCAAGGCCGTCGAGCCCGACGTTATCGGGCTCCGCTTGTTCCCCTTCTCCCTTGTGGGGGAAGGCGGCGATGGTTCAACAAGGGCAAGGAAGGGAAGTCAATACGTGGGCCAAGTGCTCCCGCGGCGTTCTAGCTAAGTTCTTCCCCATGGGCAAAACCAATGCCTGCTCGCGGGGAGGATCGCCAACTTCTAGCAAAGCTCTATGGAACCCATTCCGGAGGCATGGGAAAGGCTAGAGGAATACATTCAAGCAAGCCCGCACCACGGAATGGAAAATTGGCTGGTGCTCCAGAACTTCTATAATGGTCTCATGCCATATCGAAGGGGCACCTCGACGCCGCTGCTGGTGGCGCATTTCTATCACTCACCATCGATCGGGCAACAGCCACGATTGACAAAATGGTGGCAAACCCGTGGTGGGGAGGACTGAACCCGGCCAAAACACAAAAAGGCATGCATACCGTGAAGGAGGCAGATTTGCTTGCCGCAAAAATGGATCTATTGCTGAAGAAGGCGGATGAGCGCACCACCGACAATAATACTCAGCGGCGCCCCCGGGTTACGCCCTGAGACTCACACATGATAACCACCGAGTTACCTTTCGGCGAGGATTCGGTGTTTGAAGTCCTCCACACTAGACTTTCTAGTTCTGCTCTTTACTCCCATGGTATATTAGTTGTCACAATCGGTGGCTCTGATGATTCTATTGTCTCTTCTAATGATGTTTTGGGAGATGTCTTCTTCTTCCTCCACTTTAGCTTAGGCGGTGGACTCTTCTCTCGGAGTGGTTGATCTTTCTTTCTCGTGGATGGTTCAGGTGTAGAGGTTTTAACCTCTTCACTTACCTTCTCATCTCCCGAGTCTTTAATCCACTTGCCTCCTTTGGCGGCGATGAGCTGACACGCTTTTACCGGGTTTCTCATAATTATTATAGCTATTAAAGTACACCGCATTACCTTTTACGTAGGGAAACTGGAAGTGTATCTCTCTGTATGGATATAGATGATGGCGTGTAGTGTTGAGAAACGGTCTCCCAAAAGCACTATTGGAGGATCTTCATCTTTCCCCATGTCCATGACTATAAAGTCGGTGTGAACATAGTGATCCATGATTTTGGCCCAGGTGCGTCTTTAGCAATTCCTTCCTCGGAACCCAATATGATTGGTGCGCCATCTGTAGCTGCAAAATGTTGGTTGCAAGGGCAATTTTCAAATAATAGTTCATAGGTTACCTTTGCCATTAAGTTGATGCGGACCCGGTATCGCGAGCAATGTATTGTTGAAAGTTAAATAATTAATAGAACATGCGATGGTAGGAGTACTGGATCGTCTTGCTTGCGAAGCATAGGTGATGGAAGTAAATGGTTATTTTTGGAACTTACCTTATTAACTACCATTACCTTTGTAGGCTGCGCCTTCTTGTATCTATTCTGGTTCTTCCTTCTATTCTTGTTGAAGGTCTTGATCTTTAGTTACGGTAGGTATGAGTAAGACCATTGTGGGTGAGCGGGGAGAGGTATGTGTCTTGTTCATGAAGTTGAACTTCTCCTTTCTTTCTCGATGTTGAAACAAATTTTACGCCTTTGTTGGCGTAGATGATAGCTTTAGCCGAGCTCGGGAATGGTCGACCAAGTATGATTGTCGATCTTTTAACTTCCTCTCCTGTTTCCACAAGCTGCGAAGTCTGGCGGTGCGTAAGAGCCTCTAATTCCCACAAATACGTTTTCAAGTATCCCCTTGGGATAGCATAGTGACTGATCTGCCCATTTGCAAGCACATGGTTGTATACAAAAGTGGTTCACCATGGATCTTTTCATATATTACCTTAGGCATAATGTTCACGCTTGAGCCGAAGTCACATAGAGCATTATCGAAGGTGTGCGGCCTATCTCGGATCGTAATGACCGGCCTTCCCGGATCTTCCTCCTTGGGTGGCATAGAGTCATCCAACCGGTTTACTTCCTGAGGTCTCTCTATAGTAGTGACCTGCATTAAAGATGTCGACAAGATTTGCGATTCTAATTCTTCCACGGTGGGCCCTAATCTTTCCCCGTGTGGTTAGTGGAACGGATGTTGCTAGCCGAGAAATCTGAGATTCTATCATTTTATTAAAGCTATGCTGATTTTTAATTGCTTTGAAGAAAAGCTTTCCATTCTAGTGTTGATAAGTTCTAGAGCTTTATCATTGCAAAACTATCTTCCTAGATAGATTCTCCATAGCTTTACCTTGGCTAAGAACTAGGTCTCTCAAAGAAGGTTCATTATAATTATTAAAATTATTACCTTGATTATTACCTTGGTAGTTGCCTTGGTAGTTGGGCCTCTGTTGGTTTCAACCTTGATTACATTGAGGGCGGTAGTTATTGTTGTTGTTATTGATGAAGTTGATGTCCTCCACAATCTCTCGGGCAATTCCCGCCGGTGTGGCCTGTATTTCCACATTCTTCACATGTTATGCGGGAATCTTGAATTTGCATGACCGCCTTGGGTTGAGGATCTCTATCCTCGAGCTTCTTCATAATTAGGTCCATCTTGGCGGATAGCATATCTACCTCTTTCAGTGGTGCATTCCTCTCTTGCGGGGTTGGCGCTCTTCATTCCAACCTTGGTTGGAAGCCATCTTCTCCACAAGCTCGTGAGCATGTGTTAATGTAAGTGATAAGAAAGCACCTCCCGCTGCAAAGATCCATCGTCTCACGAGCACTAGGAACTAGCCCGTGGTAGAAAGTTTGCATCGGCACCACTTCTCCATCCCATGATGTGGACATTCTGAAATATATTCTTGGAAACGTTCCCATGCTTCCTGACGGATTCATCGTGTTCTTTGTTGGAAATTTGATATCTTCCCTCTCAAGACATTCGTCTTTGCCTATAGGGAAGAACTTGGCGAAAAGGCTATGGAACATAGGTCCCAAGTTGTATTCTTTTCCTTTGTAGCATAGAACCACTTGCTTTCCCTTCCCCAAGAGTGAGAATGGGAAGAGACATAGCAATATGGCGTCTCGGATACGTCCTTCATGGTGAAAGTACTACAGGTCGCCGAAAAGTGTTGGAGATGAGCACTCGCGTCTTCATGTGCCTTTCCTTGAAATGGCTTGCTTGCACCATGTTGATGAGTCCAGGCTTGAGTTCAAAACCATTGTCTCCAACCTCTACCTTCGGACCAGTGAGAATATTGTCCGTGGTAGGAGCTGAGAACTCACGAAGTGTCTTGGTAGCCATAGCCTCAAATTCAGGTGATAGGCTTCCCCTGACGTGATCAACGTCCGAATCGAGAGAAGGTATTGATGAATTAGAAGGTCTTGATGGTTGTGCTGGTGTTTGTCTAAGTTTAGCTCGCCTTTCTGATTAATACTTCAGGATTATCTATAAAATTATCTGGATGGTTCCAATTCATACATTTACCCTGCATAAGATCAAAACAAATAGACAACAGGGGGTAAACCTGTTTTGAGTATGTGATAATGGGTTCTCAATACATTATGTGATGCAAGTGATCTCTCTTAATTCCATGTATGTTGTGTTTAGGTTTCTGGCTAGCACCTTTCCAAACTAGGGAAGTTAGAAACGGAGCCATGATAAGTATACTACTATTTAGGTGTTGACTAGCACCCTTCCAAACTAGGAAAGCTGGAAACGGCACTAACTTATGTGATTGGGAAAACTACTGTTTAGGTTTTGACTAGCACCCTTCCCCGGCAACGGCGCCAGAAATGCTTGTTGATATTTCTAACACGATCCAAATTAGGAAGGCAAAAGAAATATATATATGGTATCTATCTAATCATGTTAGCTTGGATGTGGAGTTAATCTCACAATCCAACAAAGGCGGAGTTAGGCGGTGTTAGTTGTGGGGTGTAATCTCAGCATCAATATCCATAGTGGAGTTAATCTCATTGGGGAGGGCGACCCTGCGCCAGCCCCTGGCAGCTCCGCAGCCCCTACTACTTCGGGTGCCGAGAACCAATCTCCGATTAACAAGTTATGAAATCTCGCGGGGCCAGCGGGCGAAGGACCCTCCGCGAGAACACGGTCGGCAAGGCCTCACCACTTTCGATAGGGGGAGGCCTCCGCGGGCCTCTCCACGAAGGACCAGGAACTAACCTCGGATCAACAAGATATGAGGTCGTGCGAGATCAGCAAAGCGGAGAACCCTCCGCGAATGTACGAGCGATGGGACTCCACCCCTCCACCAAGGGTGGCCCCAAGTCGACGATCGAGGCCGGGGGCGCGGGGAGGCCCCCTCGCAATGGGGAACGCCCGTGGAGGATTCCTCAAGCGGCGCAAGCCCGAGCAAGAAGGATGGCGGCGGGAGGGGCCTCGGGCAGTTCCCTCACACGGAGCGCGGGGGACGGTGGCTAGCACAAAGGAAACCCTTCGGCTCCCGGGTGGGGAAGTCACATGTGTATTTCCGTCTCTGTCCCTATACGGTTATTTACAAGCCTTTGCCCCGTGAGGGCCCAGTATGGCGTTTATTCTCCTACCTACCATGTACCAAATTGTAAATCAGCCCCTCGACCCCTTGTATTCCTATAAATACCCTGCGGGCACTAGGAAAGGCGGGGTCGGTTGTTGGCCATTTAAGGGCCATTTACTCGTTTTATTACTCCCACGTCTGCGCCTCACGATTAGTCTTTTTCCCTCCTCCTTGAAGGCACAGGCACCCTCCGATCTCCTCGACCCTCCCAACGCGCCCGGAAAGTCGAGCGGGCCAGGAGGCCGCTCCCGCTCCCGATCGCGTTCTTGACTTACCCCGGGAAGCCCTCACCCCCCTTCCCGTCTCCTCCGAGAGCGAAGGCTAAGGGAGGATGATCCCACGCTTGGCGCCGTCCGTGGGGAATGACACGAAAGCCCAAAGCCATGCCACGGACTGGGCCGGACAAGGCCGCCGGCCCAGCGTGGACAACCCCGCTCCCGAGGGGACCCCGCAGATCGAACCCATCAAGCGTCGACAGCGGCCACCGCACAACCGCGACCCGCGCTGTGGCTGGGTAGCAGGGGAGGCCCATTCCGGACCCTGGGTCGGTCCCGATGACGAGTCACGGGGAAGAAGGCCTAACGCCCGAAGGCGGTGTTCGCAGGGCCGAGGGCTGGTCCAGCAAACCTGGCCGAGAGGTCTCCGACGAGCGAACCCCAGCGGATCCTGCTCGAGGGCTCCTAGAGCACTACGAAGATGAAGAGGACAAAACCGAGCAAGGGGAGCAAGCTCGGGAGGCCCTACAAGCCTAGATCGTAAAAGAGAAGGCTGCTGCGGGGCCCTGGATCGGAGGCGCCGCGACGCGGGGCCTTCGAGGGGAACGTCGGGGCGCCAGGGGCGGAGTTGGCATGGATCAACCGAAGAACTTGAGGCGCGGTCTGGAGTCGGTGGCGGGAGGCAGGCGCAACCCTAGGGTCATCCATAGCCCTCGCGGGGGCAAGCCCCACCCCGCCAACCCCACCACCACCGCAACAGAATCAACCACCATCGCAACACCCGGTATCGCTTAACCCTCCCGCATAAGTCGGCTCTACCCTTCCATTCCCATCGAGAGGCGGCGCCCCGCCACGCTCAGCCACGGCCTCCGCAGAATCATCATTACAATCCCAAATCCCCACTCTCCCACGCACTCGGATCGCAGTGGCCCCGGCATATAGCCACCAGCACTTGCCAAGATACAGCGGGGCCTCCGACCCCGTGCGATTCGTCATGAGCTACGGCTTGGCCGTGGAAGCAAACAGGAGGAGATCACTCCACAATGGCCAAATCATTTGTGATCATCGCCAGGAGGAGTCGCTCGATCTTGGTACTGCACGCTGCCCCAAACTCGATCCGGGCCGGGTCCGATCTTCGAGACGCCCTCGAGCAAACTTCAAGGAGTCGACTCGAACTCATCAACGAAGACGGAAAGGCGAGCGTGGTACAAAAGACAAACGAGCCCCCAAGAGTGGTGGCGGAGGTTCCTCCAAACTAAGGCCAGAATCGAAGGGGTCTCCGACCAGAGCGTCATCATGGCGGTGGTCTCCTCGTATCCGCCCAGGCCCGTGTCATTCAAAAGATCGGCGGAGGCAAAAGAAAACCCTAGCGTAACTGCGAGATAATGGATAAGTAATGCTGCCCGATAATAGCCCACAAAGCAAAGATAGAGGCTTTTCCGGCCTCTGCCAAATCAGTATCAAGCACAACGCCAATCACGCCCGCAGACAACTACCCAAGGCCGGAGGCGTCCGTAGTCGGCACCATCGCCAACAACCCCCGAGAGCAAAAACCCACCAACCGCCCCCAAGGCAAAATTACCCACCAAGAACCCCGGACCAAACCCGGACACCAACCGCGAGGCCTCCGCAAAAGCAACCCTCTTTTGCCACTATTGCGAGGAGGGGCAAAGGCCACTACACCAAACAATGCCCGTGCTTCGCCAAGGGAAAGAGGCGATGGACAGAGAGCAAGCAAGCCGCAAAAACTCGGAGGTAGGTCAACCACACAAGGAAACCAACAAACCCCCACTCCAACCACTACACTTTCACTCCCTTCGACTCACGGAACCCCAAAGACACCCAGGCTTCCACTACCCAGCTTTCCACACTAGCACTTTCGGCCCGGCACCAACCCACGCTACTACCGGCAAGAGAGTACGCCTCTACGCACCCCAAGAACCTCCACAACCAAACTACCATAACCAAGCTCTACCGGCCCGCCTCCGCTGCCGCACCACCGACCCGGCCAAAGGCCAGTCAAACAAGAAATCGGGCGATCATCAAGAAGCCCAACTCATCCCTCACGAGTCATCCTCGCTATCACGGGAGGCTCCAACAAAGACCACGGCAACAAACGGCAGCCGAAAGGAGCACTATCGGAGGGTCCATCATAGCGCGGGGGAGGGACCTCACGAAAGCGGCCGTTGGTCCCATATTCCGATCACCTTCAACGCTAGTGATATGAAGCTCGAGAGATTACCCTCACACCGATGCGATGGTAATTGACACCAACATCGGAGGCCGGGCGTTACCAGAATCCTAGTAGACACGCGGCAGCTCCGCAGTATCTTGTTCGCATCCACCTTCGACAAAAATGGGCCTAGAGCGGAACATGTTACAACCGGCAGCAATCCCTCTTCGGCCGGAGGCTAGCAAGTTGGGACCATCGGAAAAATCACCCTACCGGTCTCTTTCGGAAAGAGCCCATTCCTGCGTCGAGAAAACATCACCTTCGACATGGTAGACTTGTACTACAGCTACAACGCCATTTTGGGTCACGCGAGTCACCAACGCATTCAACGCGGTCCTCCACCCAAGTTATCTTTGCATAAAGATGCCCTCCGTCGGTGGCATAATTGCCGTGTTCGGAGACCAGACCGCAGCAAGAAACGCGGAGGGGGCCGTCGCACCAGGCCAGCGCAACGTCCAGAACCTCGAACAAGAACCAGAGAGGCAAGAGAGACAGCCGGAAGGCGGCGCGGAGCCCCCCACGAGCACTACCAGCAGAAGAAACGAAGAAAGTCAGGCTTTTCAGCTTTGACCCCGATAGAGAAGTAACCATATCAGCACTCCTAGACCAGACCTCCGGCGCAGAACTATTGCAGGTGCCTCAAAGAACTCCGACGTATTCGCCTGGTCTGCGGAAGATTTATAGGAGTCGGCCGGGACCTCATCGAGCACCACCTCAACATAAGGCCCGGCGCCACCCCCGTGAAACAGAAGCTCCGCAAAATGTCAGATGAAAGGAGGATAGCAGCGCAGGCAGAGGTGAACCGCCTTTTGGATGCGGAGGTCATTCGCCCGGTCAAATACCCCACTTGGTTATCCAACATTGTCATGGTGAAAAAAGCAAGCCTTAGTAAAGACGCAGCGGAGCCTACCGGATGGAGGATGTGCGTAGACTTCACCGAGTCTCAACAAAGCGTGCCCGAAAGATGACTTTTCGCTCCCTCGAATCAGCTCCCTAGTCGATGCAGCCGCGGGGTGTGAGAGGTTATCACTCTTGGATTGTTTCTCTGGGTACCACCAAATCTGGATGAACCGGGCGGGGCGAAAAAAGACCAGTTTCATAACCCCTTCGGAACCTACTACTTGAGAAGAATGGCCAAAGGCCTCCGCAACGCCGGCTCGTCCTTATGACGTATGACAGCGGAGGTGTTCAGAGACGATAGCGCCATCTCGGCTTACGTCGACGACTTAGTGGTCCAAAGCAAGCTAAAGGAGGACCACATCACGGACCTCCAATGGACTTTCGTCAAACTGCGCGAAGCTAGGCTCAAGCTCAACCCCGCCAAGTGTGTATTTGGAGTAAGCAAGGGCAAGTTGCTAGGCTGCCTCGTATCAGTCAAGGGGATCGAGGCCAACCCTTCGAAGATCGCAGCAATCACCGCAATGGAGCCTCCGAAGAACAGAAAGTCGGTCCAGAGACTAGCAGGACGCCTTGCCGCCCTGAGCAGGTTCATCTCTAGGTCAGCCGAGCGGGGGTTACCATTCTTCCAAACCCTAAAGGAAACAGACCCGTTCAGCTGGGGGCCACCGCAACAAGAAGCCTTCGAAGATCTCAAGCAGTACCTCAAGAACCTTACCACCCTCGCAACCCCGGAACCCGGCGAAGGGCTCCTCCTCTATGTCGCCGCGTCCCCCCACGCTTTGAGCGCAGTGCTCATAAAGGAAGTGGACGAAGGGCACCAATCCGTGCAAGTCCCCATCTACTATGTCTCGAAACCCTCGAAGGGCCCAAGCTAAATTACACAGAGCTGGAAAAGGTGGCCTGCGCAGCAAAGGGTCATGGCAGCAAGAAAACTTAAGCACTACTTCCAAGCACATGAGATCACCGTGCCTTCGAGCTTTCCCTTGATAACATATTCGAAACCCCGAGTCGATGGGTAGAATAGCGAAGTGGGCAACCGAGACGGAGACCACACAATCACATTCGTCGGCGGGAACAGCCATCAAGTCCCGTGGCCCTCGTAGATTTCCTCGCGGTTGGACCCCGGACACATTCAACCAAGCGGCAAACTTGGACCCGATATGGGCGGCACACACCGACCCGAGCCCGGGGGGGCACGAGTAGGCATCGCAAGAATCATCACTTCACCCTCAGTCAAAATGAGATATCTTTGCCGGGCTAGAGTTTTAGTGCACAAATAACACGGCGGCGAATCTGGGCGGTGCTCACGGCACTAAACAAGCTCCGGGCTATGTCGGGCGCGAAGGGCCATCATCAAAACCGATTCGGAGGTAGTCTCGAAGCAAGCCGAGAAGGACAACAGAGCCAAGCATCCCGAATCGCAAAAATACGGCGCGGCTAAGGAAACGCAGAGGCCTTCTTTCTCGGCGTCACAACCAAGACCATATCCAGCAAGGACAATGGCGGCCGACGAGCTCGCGAAGGCAGCGGCCCGGCGAGCCGCTCCCCGCCGGCGTCTTCTTCGAAGTGCTACACAGCTCCGCGATACAAGAAAATGACCCACCTCCAAAACCGGTCGGCGCCATCCACACGGTGAAGATTGGAGAGCCCGATTATAGCATTCATCGAGGGCCACTTCAAGCCACGCTAAGGAAGAACAGAAGAGGGTTGAGCAGAAGGTCCGAGGCTACCGTCTAGTCGACAACAAGCTATACAAGGCATCCGTAACCGCCCCATGGCTAAAGTGCATATCTACCGGCGAAGGCCGCGCCATCCTAGCGGAGGTGCACGAGGGCATCTGTGGATCGCACAACGGCCCTAGGGCACTAGTGGGAAAGGTGTTCAGGCAAGGCTTCTACTGGCCCACCGCACTCAACGGCGCCACGCACCTAGTCAAACATCTGCGAAGGATGCCCGCCGACAAAGACACCACTCCAACAGGCGGGGGCTCCGGCAACCCTCATCGTCCCCACCTCGGCCCCCTTCAGCGATGGGCGATAGACCTTAGCGGACCAGTACCGCCGGCTCCGGGAAACCTCCGCTATGCAGTAGTGGCAGTTGAATACTTCACCAAATGAATCGAAGCCCGCCCTCTCGCAAGTATAACCTCTCACTCGGTACAAAAGTTCTTCTGGCAGCAGATCGTCCTGTAAGCGGAACCCCACGGAACATAACGATCGATAACGGCACTTTTCGGTTGATAGCGAAGGCTTCAAGCGATTACGCCATCAAATAGGTACTAAAATACACTTCGCCTCCGTAAAGGCACCCCAATCTAACGGGCTCGTGGAAAGAGCCAACGGCATAATCTTGCGGGGTATGAGTGCGAAGGTCCACACGAAGCCAAGAGGAAAATGGGCGGAGGAGCTCACTCGGTGGTGTGGTCACATAACACCTCCGAGAGTCGTGTGACCAAATTCACGCCCTTCAAATTATTGTTCGGAGAAGAAGTCGTCCTCCCGAGAAGAACTAAAGCATGCATCGCCAAGGGTCACCTACGAAGCCCCCTCAGAGAAGAGGCCCTCGCAAAGGACCTCCTCGAAGAAACAAGGTACACGGCTGTCCTCAACCTCCGCGCATACCGGGGAGGAGACCACAAGGTGGAGGAACAAAAAGCTCGGCCTCCGCACGATCTCCGTCGAGAGACTTCGTCCTCCCGAGGGGAAGCGAACGCGAAGATGGCGGCAAGTTCGTCACCAAATGGATGTGGCCCATACCTGCGTCACGAAGAGTACAAGGCCGGCTCATTCCATTTGCAAGACCTCGAAGGTCACGACCTCCCCCACACTTGGAATGTCGACGACCTCCGCAAGTACTACCCATAGCGGTGCAATGTACCGTGCACTCGTGAGTTGTAAGGGGCTCCGCTCGTTTTACCATTTCATTTTGTTTTCCTTTTTAAGCTAAGGACCACGAGCAATACGGGCTGCACTCTTTTTTCCTTGCGAGGGGCGCAAGGTTTTTTAACGAGGCAAGTACCAACATCTAATATATGCGAGTTAGTTACCCCCATATCGTAGAAGAGTTGCAAAGCATAAACACATAACGAAAGGCTGGGCGCCACCCAGCCCTCATCAGCTCAAGGTAGCTTGGGATTGCCCATGCTCGGGAGGGCACCGCAAGGCTGCACCCCGCCTGGCCAAACCAGCAAAAACACTCCTTTAAATTATGTTAAGTCGGGCACCCGCACCCTCGCCCGGCCTCGCAACACGGAAAACGCCCGCGCTCTCGAGTATGAGACCCGCGGAGGCGCAAAGCTCGGGCGCCCGGCACCTCCGCCCGCCAGCTCACAATGAAGACGCCCGCGCTCTCAGGTATGGACCCGCGGGAGGGGCGACAAAAGCCGGCGCCCCACCTCCGCCCGGGCTCGCAATGAACGCCCGCGCTCCGAGTATGAGACCCGCAGAGGCGCCAAAAGGCGCCCCAGCACCTCCGCCCGGGGGCCCGCAAACAGTACTTCCGCCACCCCTCGAAGTCCAGCCCCCACGGGCACGGCACAACGGAGGGCGAGGGAGCCTTTCCCGAGGGCTCAACGCGGCAAAAATATCGCCACCTACCAAGGACAAGACCTTCGTCGTACAGCCTTAACACCACCACCTACCAAGGATAAGACCTTCGTAAATGCGGCCTTAACACCACCACCTACCAAGGATAAGACCTTCGTCGTACGGCCTTAACACCACCTCCTACCAAGGACAAGACCTCCACGCGTACAGCCTCAACACCACCACCCACCGAGGACAAGACCTCCGCCCGTGCGGCCTTAACACCACCACCCACCGAGGACAAGACCTCCGCCCGTACGGCCTTAACACCACCACCCACCGGGACAAGACCTCCGCCGTACAAAGCTATAATCACACCAAACACTTATGACACCCACCCAACGCCGGGAGCACCTCCCCCCCAGGAGCACTATAAAACCAAACCTTCCCCCCACGAGTCCCATGTTAGGAAGAGAGTAGCCATCGACCACATACGCCACCATGCTACCACCCATAGCCAAACCCCGATCCTATAGAGCGAGATGCGGGATACCTCACGAAACCCACGACCTCCCAATCCAAATGAAGGCACCACAATGGAAAATGTAAACGGACCCCGACCCCGAGGCGGGGGCCGCGAATGCAATGAAGAGCACTTGGCGCTTCTGAGGTGCCCCGAGGCAGCGAAACATCAAATCTCCGCAAACCAACAAAGACCAAATGCGAGACAAACTAGAGCATTTCGGTCCTCGCAAACCCTACGCCCGGCTGCCGGGAGCACCTCACAAGCGGGACCCAACCAACTTCGGAGTAGAGACTCTGCGAAGGGGGATACCACAATGGAGAATGTAACATTCTCCCATGGGAAACTCCACCAAAGGAATCAAAGTTACGAAGGGGGTAGGGCGTAGCCCCGAACATGAATGCGAAAGGTGGTGCAAGCTGCGACAACCCGCAAGACCGCCATTCAACAAGGATGGGCGTGCACAAAGCGCGAGGACCCACCCCGCAAGCCACCTCGCAAGAGTCCCAATTCGCGCCGGGGACCGTGCGCACCCAAGTCTCTGGACGATGAGTCGCGCCGTGGAAATACAAAGGGCGCACCCTCGCACACCAACTTCAAGCTTCAACAGGGAACCCCGTGGCGAAAAAAGGACCCCTCCGCGTCCCAAAAAGAACTTTGTAACGAAACCCTGCAATAAAAAGCAACGAGTACTATTTGGTCAAGCAAACCTTCGCAAAATGCGCGAGTCTCGCACTAAGAGAAATAGGGGACGCCGCTGTCTATCGTGGCTACCTTCACAAAACGCGCGAGTCTCGCACTAAGTGAAATAGGGGACGCCGCTGTCTATCGTGGCTACCTTCGCAAAACGCGCGAGTCTCGCACTAAGTGAAATAGGGGACGCCGCTGTTCATCGCGGCTACCCTCGCAAAAATCTTGTGAGCATCGCGCTAGAAAAATAGGGGGCGCGGCCGTCTATCGCGGCTACCTTCTAAAACGCAGCGTGAGCATCGCTAAGGGAAATAGGGGCGCCGCTGTCTATCGCGGCTACCTTAACAAAACGCGTGAGCATCGCTAAAGGGAAATAGGGGGCGCCCGGCGCTTCCGCAGCGGCTACCTCCCGCGCACCATTCCCACTTGGTACATGCAACAAACACAAAACAACTCTTTGCAAACATATCACATTCATTACATTACGAGGAAAGTTACACGGCCCTCCGCGGCCAGGGAAGCCCTTGAGCCTCCGCACACACGTCCTTAGCTATAGAGGTCATAACCCCATACAAGATGGCCTTGACTAACACCTTCGCTACAGCGCTCCACAAACTCCTCTACATCCACCACCTCCACCGGCCTCTTCAAACGAGAATCGCGTGGCTCTGTACCACAGAGCTCGACCGGAACAAGTGGAAGTTCACCCCGTAGCATTGATGCGGTACACTCTCCGCGTGTCGCTCCACTTTCGAAGCCCACATCCTCCTATTTTGGAACAACGACTTCGGCCTCTGCGATCGACCCAACAAGCCGCTTGACCAAGTCGCGATGGCAGCGGCTTCATCGTCCTCAATATCATCCTCCGCCATAGCCCTGACTGGCGCCGCCTGAAAGTACTCATTCCACTTGACGGTTTGTCAAGTCATGGGACCGCCCGAAGGCCTCCGAGGCCTGATTGGCTATCATACCGAACCCGGCCCCACCAAAACGCTCGAAGGCGGCCGGGGAACCGCGCATGCTATGAACCCAAGTCTCCCCGAAATGAACACATCTTGGCGATTCATCATCAGCGGAACCACGTTAAGTACCCTCCACGCAGGCCCCCCAGCCTGCAAGGCGGCCAACAATCATTAAGACACTTTGTCAGCCCCAAACCCCAACATGATCAAGCCGTGAAGGCACATAAACACAACGGAAGCACACAATAAATCAACAACGAGATGCGGCGAAGCCCCTAAACCACCAATTCATCATTCAACTTAAAAGCCCAAGGCCAAGAGTTTGGCGCTACAAAGATAATACACCTAGGACATCTAAGAAATATAGCCGGCCTAAGGAGCCCCACACCACCTCTGCCGAGAGGCCGCCGAGGGGCTCGGCGGAGGAGTCATCGAGGGCTCCATGGAGGCAAGAGGCGTCGGCGAGGAGCACGAGGAGGGCGGCGGCGTCGACGGGCGGGCGCCGCGGAGGCCGGAGCAGCGGCCGAGACTTCAGCCGCGACGGAGGTACGAGGAGTCGCCCAAGAGCGCCCCGGGCACCTCAACCCGACCCGGCATCCTGGACCCCTCCGGGAAGGAGAGTCTGAGGCCCCCTCCGCCGGGAGGCGACACCAGCGGCGACCTGTAATACCAGACACCGCGTAAGACACTAAGGCAAAAACAAACAAAGAAGAGACAAACAAGTGGGCAGGAAAAGAACCAACCTTCCGGGCAAGATCAGCCTTTTGCGAAGTCGAGCCACCTCCCGCCCGCCTTCGAACTAGAAGCGCTTGATGAAGGCGGTCATGAAGCGCCCACGTCCCTCCTCCCGCCAAGGCCCCAACCTCGCCAGGACCGGGGAAGTGAGCGGAGCGGGAGCCTGGACAATGGCTCCCGATGCGCGCGCCTCGGATGGCGAGCCCCCTCGAAGGCAACGGCGGCAGTGCTGGCTCCGAAGTCCACCGCGCAGGCCACCACCTTCGGCAGCTCCCCCACCTCCCGGCGCATCCAGGCACCAACAAGGGCGGGGTCCGGGTTCGGCAGGGCAGTCGAAGGAGTGGCCCCGACTCTACCTGAGAACGCGTCGAGGGCCCACCTTGAAGGCCTCCCACCTCGAATACCAAGATAGCTCAAGATCATTGAGCTTCTTCGGCCGCCCGCCACCTCCCGCCCGTGCTTCGTGGGCCTCCCGCGCCTCCGACGTGAGCGCTCATTCTCCCGCCTGAGGACCCCGCCCCTCCTTCAGTGCCCCGCACCCCCATGCACGGCCGCTCCGCCTCGTCGAGGAGGCCTAAGTGGCCGGCCCTCACGCCGGCCTCCCCAGCTCCGCAGGCCTCCTCGGGGGGAAACATGATCGACGGAGTCCCGTCCCCGGACGTCCCCCGCATGAGCACCCGCACGCAGATCGCCTGTCTTCACCTTGATGTCCTCATGGATATCGGGAGGAGGAGTGGTTTTACTAAGCCTCCGCCCTAGAGGCGCACGCGGTCGACACCCCGCCCGAGAGCCGCTCCACCTCCGAGCCGGGCGAAGGGGGTGCGCGAGGCCACGCCCGTATGAAGCTCCACACGTTAACATCGTCGATGCCGATCCTTCTCCGCCACATAGATCAGCGTGGAGGGACCTCCCGCTCCCGAGCGCCTTCCCACTCCCAGGGCCTCTGGAGGCGCGCCCGCCCCCCCCGCCCACACATGGCATCGTAGGGGCGGGAACCGGTACTCATGCGGTGGGCGACGGTAGATCACGCCCCGCGCCGCCCGTCACCGGACCACGGCCCGTCTCCGCCCGCCCTCCTCTCTTCTTTAGAGGGCTTGTCGCCACGGCTCCTCTCCCTCCTCAAGCTCCTCTCAGATTGGGAGCCGGTCCCTCAGGCTTCCTCCCTCGGCCGTTCCACGTCCGCCTCCTCGGCGACCTCCGTGTCCACCCCTTGTCCGCCGTGCCGCGATTAGCCTCCGCGTCCCTCCCCTGTCGTCCTCATCGTCGGAGATGAGATGAAGTAGCCAAGGTCCCGCCGTCCGAGAACCACCGGCCCCCGCGGCCGAACCTCCCCTCCAAGCGACGGGGCGGAAGAGCGCCTCCGCTGTGCCGGAGGCTCGAGGCCTTGGCTGGCAAGA
This sequence comes from Hyparrhenia diplandra, assembly GCA_015847255.1. Taxonomy (NCBI): domain Eukaryota; kingdom Viridiplantae; phylum Streptophyta; class Magnoliopsida; order Poales; family Poaceae; genus Hyparrhenia; species Hyparrhenia diplandra. The sequence goes on along the minus strand of JADLZK010011118.1, from coordinate 972,719 downwards.
CTAACCTTGCGGACCCCCGCTTCTTCTTTCCCGCCCGGCGTCGGCCTCAGCCTGGTCGGCCAGTCTTCGTACCCGACCTCGAGCGGGTCGAAGGCCCGATTCACCCGGCGGCGGTTGGCGAGGCAAGCGCGGATCCGCCCGTGATTCTCGCCGACCCAACTTTCCAATGAGAAAGTCGGGAGCAGGCGGTGGCCTCCGCCATCACCAACTGCCCGAACTCCGCCTTGTCGCCCCTCGCCCTCCAGGCCAGCCGGCCACACCCGCTCAAGTCGAGCCTCGCGCCTTCAACCCCGCCGGGAGCACACCGCCGAGTCCGCCCCTCCACGGGGCTCCTCCGCCCACAGCACCTGCATCTGCGCCGCGGCCACAAGAACTCCTCCTCCACCAAGTCCTGCGCACAGACATGGTGGGACATGGCGCGGAGGGCGTCCGTTCCCTCGTCACCCCAGCCATCTTCACGGGCTTCACTTCCCCTCGCAAGGCTGAGGACTCAGGTTTGCCACCCAGAGTCCCTCCGCGCCGTCCAACCGGCAATAAAAACCACAAAAGTGGTCCAACCGGGCCCTCGCGGCTCCACTTGCGCGCGCGGCCGGAGTCTCCACCCGCTGCGGGGATAAAGCTGCAGACGCCGAACGGGGTGCGGAAGACCTCCTCCTCCGTCGTCTTGGCGGTGCACGGCCAGATAGTGCACGGTGTGGGCTCCGACAAAGCCGTCCACCGTCGGCTCCGGCCGAGCGGAACGGCACGCCCACCGTGCGTCATAAGACGCGGGAAGCATGCCGCCGTGAAATGGTGGAAGGCGGAGGTTGAACCTCCGCAGCACGCCCCGCGCGAAGTCGCACACCGCGAGGAAGCGAAGCCCGGTGTAAGCACTACCTTCAGTTATAGGGCCCACATACATATATCATTGTCCCAAAGACCTCGATAAAGATGTATATGTACCAAATGATCTAGAAAGCACTATTGTGTTGTCCGCGAGGATCTCATCATTTACAGATTATTGCAAAGATCACAACAAATTATTCAAATATATTCTGAGTAAACAACGGAAGTCTTACATAACTTAAATTTTACAAACTGAGTTTCAAACTTAAGTAAACTTATTACAAAACCATAGTAGTAGAGTTTCAACAAAATAACATAAGACCCTGCCCAAGGGTCACCATCTACTCCTCCTCATCTTCCATCTGGAAAACAGTCATGCAACAAGGACCAACACACATGTGGCCCCGACCCTCACACGCAACAAGGGTCAAAAAACCCCGATGCACGGAGTACTCAACAAGACTTAACCGACTAAAAAGAAAATAGGTGAAGACTCGGGAATGCTGGTTATAGGAAAGGTCTTAGCAAGGACTCATTTTGCATAAAAGCTTACTAAGAGTAGATCCTTTACTTTCAAAGTTTTATTTCAACTTTAGTGAAACCTCTCATCTAGGTGATCATCTACTAAGGCAAACACTTCTCAACCAACTCTCTTTTACACTACTTTCAAAGTTTCATACTTCAACTACGATGGAGGTGCGAGGATCAAGTCTCCTTATATCGTAGAGAAAACGACGATTCGAATCACTTAACCCATTTGGGGATACCTCACCACCACGACATATGTAGCACTCAAGCTTGCATATATCAACCATCTCGATTAGTTCAAAGCGGGGAGCGAGGCCTCATGCACCGAGAATACAATACACCTCCGTCACGGGACTTTAACCCACCGAGGGTATCTTGTACTCCCGCCATCTCTCCACCCGGTCGCGTGGTTGCCATTCCCCGTTTGACACACCCCGAGATCAGGCTTACCCAAAGCATGTGGCGGTATACAAAGTTCATGATCAAGGGCCTTCCAACGGACGGTCCTTAACCACGGCGGCCCGGAAACACTACAAAGAGACTCCCTTCTCAATGCAAGTTACCCGGCCGGCCTCAACAACTTATCTCTCACATTCTAAGTGTGAATCATCATTGAAGAAATTTGTAAACATTGTAAAAGCATTCTAACTTTTAAGCAAAGCATAGCATCTAGCTCTTTTTGAAATAAAAGCAGGTTATCAAGGATGATAATTCAATAACAAGGATGGTTATGCATCAAATAGGTAATCACTCAACTCCTATTCACCTAATGCATCATATCATCAACATAAGTGTGTAAAACTTTGTAAATAATCAAGGAGGGTTTAAATGTATCAGGGGCTTGCCTTGTACATTAGAAAAACTCCGGCTCGGGATCGATCCACAGATGTCAAATCCCACTTGGACCGGGTTCACAATCTCCTCGAAACTTCTTCAACCTTGAATCCCACACTATAGTTCTCTCTACGAAGATAATGCATGCTTCAACATGATGCGTAACGATAAACATGATGCTTTGAAGTGCATGGAATTTAAACAACAACTTGAGTACAACTTTCCTTCACGATAAAGTTGCAACCTAACAAAACCAACTTATTGAACTATTCTAAAGATATCATCACCATTGCCTAAGGAGTTCTCAAGGACCATCTTACACAAGTAAGATTCTAATTCACAAAACAACACAACATTTCTACATCAAACAACATTCATTTTTTTCTAATTAAAACAAAGTATAATATAGAAAATAATTTAACTAATTCAAACTGACCCCAAACTTTTTTGCTACAAGTAGGTCCTATCATAAAACAGTTCTAAATAAAACTTCATGAATTTTGGAAGTCTAAATTAATTTATAAAATTCACCAAAGTCTCATTTTTTTAATTAAAGCTGCTAATTTTTTAGAACATGTCAAAACAGTTTAAAATTTAAATTTGATATTTTCCTACATTCTAGACATCTTGAACAGCACACACAAAAATTTTCATAATTTTCTAGGCTTTGGATAATTTTCTATGAATTTTGGAAGTTTACGTACTATTCATACTTAAATAAAATCGAGAAAATGAATTTTAAAATGAAAAACGGCCATGGGCTGATTTCCGGCCCACTTTCGGCCCGGGGTCGGCCGGCCTTGTATATGTACAAGGCTAAGTCGGGCGGTAGGCAGGCGGCCCAACTTCAGCGCTCTACACGTCAGCGACGGCGGCCGGCTGGCCGGGCGGATCTGCGCGGCGGCGTGGTTTTAAACCCCACGAGGCGGTACCTCTGGGACTTCGGCCGCGATCCGGGGGACACGATGACCCCTAAACCCGACACCTAGGGCACTGCGGCCGATTGCGGCGACGATGGCGGACCCGCCGCATCGCTGCGAGCGGCGGCGAGGTTCGTCGAAGCTTCCTAAGGCCAAAGCAGGGGCACCGGCTACTCCGGCACCATCGGCGGACCAGCCCCAACCAACGGCCCTAAAACAGACCTAGACAAGAACAGGATGACGCGCCAAGGGCGCGACACGGCGACCACGCTAGGCATCGACGCCCGGCGAACCCAAGACGCCAAGCTTCAAACTAAAAGGTGATCTCGAGGCTCCGGGGCATGAGGATCACGGTGCTCACGCTTGGTTTGCTAGAAGACGGGCCCGAGCAGGGTGGTCGACAATCCACGGCTTCGCCGGCGGATTCGGTGGGTCACGACGGCGTTCCGCTGGGTCGCTGAATCGACCAGCGACAACGGATGAGCGATCGACTACATCATCAAGGCGATAAGAAACACGTCTTGGTTTGCGGCGAAGCTCACCAGAACGGCCGCGACGGCGGCCCAGAGAAGGCGGCGGAGCTCGGCCGAGAGGAGGAAGACGGCCAGGCGCGAGTGACTCCTACGACGATTTTTCCGGGTTTTTGGTTCTTTGGAAGCGCAATTGGATTGCGACGAGGTTGGGAAGATCGAAGGGGCGAGACGGGGTGGAGCTCGTCAATTTATAGGAGGAGAGGCGGTTGGCCCGGCTGACGGGATCGTGGATATTCGGTCGAAAGTCGGGCCGTCGGGCCCTCCATTTGCCGTGAGATAGGAATGGAACGGGTTTCGACACGATGGCTAATCGGCGACATGCTCAAGCAGGAGCTGGCGCGAGCAGGCTACGGGAAAACGGCGAGGGACGCCCACGGCAATCCATCGACGGACCCGCTGTCTGCTCGTTCGGCGGCGGATGATCGGCTTCCTATGGCCTTGACACGACCTACCGACACACGGATTCTGATCGACACGTCCCGGGATCGACGTGGGCGGGGCTGAGCGCTGGCGGGGACCGGTGAAACACCGAGAAGGGGCGGTCGGCGGCAAGTAGCCGCGTGGCAGCCTCGCCTTCCCTCCCAAATTCAAATTTCCAAACCCTAACTCTGTTTTTTCTCAAATTACTTTCAAATTTTGAACTGCACTCAAAAATCTCCAAACATGACTTTTTACATAACTTTTCGAGATCTACACTTTTCTCAATTGGAAGATTTCCTAATTCGGCCTCTAAGATAGACTTCTTGAAAAGTCAGATTTGAAATTCAAATTGGGATTTGAAATTACTCCAAAAACTTGAACTAAACTTGAAAAACTCAAAACACCAACTTTGTTCATCTCAAAAAGATCTACAAGGTTGATGTTGGAAGTTTTCCCAAATTTTGCCTAATTTTGGAATAATTCAAAAGGGGGTAAACTAGGGTTTTGGAAGAGTAGGGTTTGACACATGAAATAACACTCAATTCAACATTCAAAATTGCAATTCAAGTCATTTAACAAACATAGCATTGAAATAAACTCATTTTAGTGAATGCATGACAAGGTTCTCACAATGGATGCTTTGCAATGCATATGATGACATGTCCAGTTTTAGTAATATAACACACCTGGGTGTTACAGCTCTTTCCCCCTTAAAGAAATCTCGTCCCGAGATTTAGGAACACTAAACCACATAACGGCAAAGGAAATATGTCAGGAAGACACACCCTAAACTTGTTCACAAAACAACTAGAGGTTTACAAAACTCACTCTACTAAACTCAAAAGAAACAAATTACTACTCTTAAAAGGAACTACAAGCTAGATAGAAGCATAGAACTCCGGAAAATGCTCTTGAAGAAACTCTTCTGACTCCCAGGTAGCTTCTTCTTCAGAATGTTGATTCCACTGAACCTTATACCATCTGGTTGTTCTTCTTCGAGTAACACGATCCTTTCGGTCTAAGATCCTAACCGGATACTCAGAATAAGTCAAATCAGGTTCAAGCTCGACTCCTTCAAAGTTAACTACTTGATCAGGTACTCTAAGGCACTTCTTCAACTGCGATACATGAAACACATTGTGTACCGCTGAAAGTCGTTCTGGTAGCCTCAAACGGTATGCCACTTTCCCACATCGCTCTATAACTTGGAATGGTCCAATATAACGGGATGCTAATTTCCCTTTAACTCCAAAACGTTTTACACCCTTCATAGGCGATACTTTCAGATAGACATAATCATTCACTTCAAATCTTAAAGGCTGACGTCTCCTATCTGCATAACTCTTTTGTCGAGACTGGGCTGCCTTCATATTGGCTCGTATAATTCGAACCTTCTCTTCTGCATCCTTTACTAAGTCCACACCAAAGAACCATCTTTCTCCAGACTCCGACCAATTCAGTGGAGTTCTACATCTGCGACCATATAAAGCTTCAAAAGGTGTCATCTTAATGCTCTCTTGGTAACTTTGTTGTAAGAGAATTCTACCAAAGGCAAGCATTCGGCCCCACTTAGCAGATAAGTAAGAACACAAGCCCTCAACATATCCTCTAGTATCTCGATTAACTCTTTTGGTTACGTCCTCCGTCACGTGGGTGATAAGCGATGCTATCGTAAATTTGAGTACCCAAAGACTCTTGTAACTTCTTCCAAAATTTATCCATAAACACGAACCTCTATCGACACGATTTTCTTTGGTGCACCATGAAGACTAAAGATTCATTGAATATAAAGTCTAGCATAATCTGGGGCTCTATAAACATCTTTGACAGGGAAGAAAATGAGCTATCTTTGTGAGGCGGTCCACAATAACCCATATGGAATCAAAACCTTTAGATGTCCGGGGTAGACCAACAATAAAGTCCATCCCAATTTCCTCCCATTTCCATGATGGAACAATAGAGGATTTAATAATCCCGCAGGCTTCATGTGGGGCGGCTTTTACTTTCGTTGACATGTATCACATCCGGCTACATATCGGACTATCTCAATTTTCATCTTGGTCCACCAAAATCTCTGCTTTAAGTCCTGATACATCTTAGTGCTTCCTAGGTGAATAGAGTATATTGTCAAGTGTGCTTCATCGAGGATCTCGTTGGCGTATCTCGAGGGACTTTTGGGATTACTAATCGATCTTTGAACCACAACACACCCGCTTCATCAATCCGAAACAAGTAGGCTTTCCGCTTCTAACTACCTCCTTGATACACGCTACTTCCTTATTTTCCTTTACGGGCTGCAATAATCTGATCTTTCAGGGTTGACTGTATAGTGAGATTGGCTATAGTTCCTTGTTTGACAATTTCTATATTAAACTTTTCTAACTCTTGATATAAAGTTCTGTTTCTTAGACTCACTATCAAACAATTGCAATGAACCTTGCGACCGAAAGTGCATCGCGGCAACCACATTTGCCTTACCAGGATGGTAATGCACCTCAAGGTCATAATCTTTGATCAACTCTAGCCACCTTCTCTCATGCATATTCAACTCGACTGAGGGAAAATATACTTTAAACTCTTATGGTCTGTATAAATATGACAGGTATTGCCCAACAGATAGTGTCGCCAAATCTTTAAAGCATGGACAACTGCTGCCAATTCTAGATCATGGGTTGGGTAGTGTTCTTCATGATGCTTGAGTTGTCTAGAAGCGTAGGCAATGACTCTACCTTCAGCGGACAATACATGCCCTAAGAATTGCACTTCTTCTAACCAAATTCACATTTGCTGAATTTTGCATACAACCGATGATCTCTCGACGTTTTGAACAATCCGGAGATGCTCGCATGCTCTTCTTTGTTCTTGGGTATATCAAGATGTCATCAATGAAGACCACCACGAACTTGTCAAGTTCGGGCATAAAGACTGTGTTCATTAAATACATAAAGTGAGCCGGGGCATTGGTTAATCCGAACGACATCACCAAGTATTCGTATAAGCCATATCTTGTGGTAAAGGCTGTCTTGGGTACATCCTCGTGTTTAATCTTGATTTGATGATACCCTGATCTCAAGTCAATCTTAGAAAACACCTTGGCTCCAGCAAGTTGATCGAACAAAAGATCAATCCTGGGCAACGGATACTTGTTCTTAATAGTGACTTCATTTAGAGGATGATAGTCCACACATAATCTTAGGGTTTGATCCTTCTTCTTCACAAATATTGCAGGACATCCCCAGGGTGAAGAACTAGGTTGAATGAAACCTTTATCGAGCAACCCTTGTAATTGAGTCTTCAACTCTGCTAGTTCTTTAGGTGGCATTCTATAAGCTCTTCTAGATATTGGTGCGCCTGTGGTTTTAACTCTATCTTGAACTGAACATCTCTATCCGGTGGTAAACCAGGCAAGTCATCTGGAAATACATCCGGAAATTCACATACTACTGGGATTTTCTTTATCTCTTTAACTGACGTAGCACAAACTCTCTCAACTGTTCTCTTAGGAATTGGGAGTTGAATGAGAAGTTGAGAGTTGCTATCAGGAATATTTACTTTGATAGTTCTATTCAAATTATCGATGACAGCCTCTTGCTGATACATCCAAAACATACCCAGGCTTATCTAAGTAACTTACTATTAAACAAAGCTATGTTACATATTCTATGAACAAATCTCATTCCTCCTTAAGGGTCATTTTCTGATTCATTATCACTAACATGAGGCTCCACTTCTTCTGGATTCTCCTCTTCTTCCACATCTTCTTGGATTACCATACCCAAATCATCTTGCACTGCTTGAGGTTGGTAATTTGGGTCGAGAAGATCAGTCATATACTGAATTTGCATATTCAGATTGACTTCTTGAGCTTCCAGTTGAATCGCATAAGCCACCAAATTATGATTATCTTGAATTAGATGGTCACACTGATGCTGAAGTGCTATCTTTTCGTGGACTGTCTCAATCAATGCCTGACTACAGTTTCCGTAGTTTTGAGCGCGTCGATCCAACTCGACTTGCAGTTTTCCAATTTGGACTGCATCACGGCATCTATCCCTGGTAACTTCATCCAATTCTTTGGTCAGACGCTCAATTTTTTTTTGAAGATCTTTCTTGTGCTTTCTGCTGCTTCCTTCGGAAGTTCTAGTTTGACTAGTGCTTGTTTCAGGATCATCTCTTGCTGCAAACTGGTGACTAGGATCTCCTTTTGGTCCTGTCTTCTTTCTTGGAGTCATTTTAGTATAGACTGTCCTGTAGAGGGCAAGATTGGAAATTAGGCTAAAGAAACCTAGGGTTTAGCAAGAATGGGATTGTTATTCCTAACCCAAACCACTTTAAAGGGGAAAGTTTATTACAAGGTTAATTAAGCATGATGCATGATTCGAACTTACGAGAAACATTAAACCTAAAACATAGGGCAATATATAAGTTACTCTACTACTATCCTTTGAAATGTAGGAAAGAGTTTAAATATGAATTAAGATGAGTAGTAAGCAATTTGGACCAAATAGAGATTAAATTGCTTTTGACTCAAATCATTTTGAAATTTTCGAAATAGCAATGCTACAATAACTTATTAATGATGAGCTCGATGCGGATGTAACAGGACCTTCCAGATTATAGGGCCCACATACATATATCATTGTCCCAAAGACCTCTGATAAGATGTATATGTACCAAATGATCTAGAAAGCACTATTGTGTTGTCCGAGGATCTCATCATTTACATCATTGCAAAGATCACGACAAATTATTCAAATATATTCTGAGTAAACAGCCGAAAGTCTTACATAACTTAAATTTTACAAACTGAGTTTCAAACTTAAGTAAACTTATTACAAAACCATAGTAGTAGAGTTTCAACAAAATAACATAAGACCCCGCCCAAGGGTCACCATCTACTCCTCCTAATCTTCCATCCGAAAAACAGTCATGCAACAAGGACCAACACACATGTGGCCCTGACCCTCACCTGCAACAAGGGTCAAAGAACCCTGAGTACGGGAGTACTCAACAAGACTTAACCGACTAAAAGAAAATAGGTGAAGACTCAGGAATGCTGGTTATAGGAAAGGTCTTAGCAAGGACTCATTTGCATAAAAGCTTACTAAGAGTAGATCCTTACTTTCAAAGTTTTATTTCAACTTTAGTGAAACCTCTCATCTAGGTGATCATCTACTAAGGCAAACACTTCTCAACCAACTCTCTTTTACACTACTTTCAAAGTTTCATACTTCAACTACGATGGAGGTGCGAGGATCAAGTCTCCTTATATCGTAGAGCAAACGACGATTCGAATCACTTAACCCAGCTGGGGATACCTCACCACACGACATATGTAGCACTCAAGCTTGTATATATCAACCATCTCCCAGTTCGTTCAAAATGGGAACGAGGCCTACGCCACCCGAGAATACAGTACACCTCCGTCCTGGGACTTTAACCCACCGAGGGTATCTTGTACTCCCGCCATCTCTCCACTCCCAGTGCGTGGTTGCCATTCCCGATTTGACACACCCCCGAGATCAGGCTTACCCAAAGCATGTGGCCAAGTATACAAAGTTCATGATCCAAGGGCCTTCCAACGGGGCGGTCCTTAATTAACCGACACAAAGGAAACACTACAAAGAGACTCCCTTCTCAATGCAAGTTACCCGACCGGCCTCAACTTAACTTATCTCTCACATTCTAAGTGTGAATCATCATTGAAGAAATTTGTAAACATTGTAAAAGCATTCTAACTTTTAAGCAAAGCATAGCATCTAGCTCTTTTGAAATAAAACAGGTTATCAAGGATGATAATTCAATAACAAGGATGGTTATGCATCAAATAGGTAATCACTCAACTCCTATTCACCTAATGCATCATATCATCAACATAAGTGTGTAAAACTTTGTAAATAATCAAGGAGGGTTTAAATGTATCCGGGGCTTGCCTTCAGGCCAGAAAAACTCCCTCGAGGATCCGATCCACGGATGTCAAATCCCACTTGGACCGGGTTCACAATCTCCTCCGAAACTTCTTCAACCTTGAATCCCACACTATCATTCTCTACACGAAGATAATGCATGCTTCAACATGATGCCGTAACGATAAACATGATGCTTTGAAGTGCATGGAATTTAAACAACAACTTGAGTACAACTTTCCTTCACGATAAAGTTGCAACCTAACAAAACCAACTTATTGAACTATTCTAAAGATATCATCACCATTGCCTAAGGAGTTCTCAAGGACCATCTTACACAAGTAAGATTCTAATTCACAAAACAACACAACATTTCTACATCAAACAACATTCATTTTTTTTCTAATTAAAACAAAGTATAAAACAGAGAAAATAATTTAACTAATTCAAACTGACCCCAAACTTTTTTCTACAAGTAGGTCCTATCATAAAACAGTTCTAAATAAAACTTCATGAATTTTGGAAGTCTAAATTAATTTATAAAATTCACCAAAGTCTCATTTTTTAATTAAAGCTGCTAATTTTAGAACATGTCAAAACAGTTTAAAATTTAAATTTGATATTTTTCCTACATTCTAGACATCTTGAACAGCACACACAAAAATTTTCATAATTTTCTAGGCTTTGGATAATTTTCTATGAATTTTGGAAGTTTCTATACTATTCATACTTAAATAAAATCAGAAAATGAATTTTAAAATGAAAAACCGGCCATGGGCTGATTTCCGGCCCACTCGGCCCCGGCGTGTCGGCCAAGACTTGCCGCCAAGGGCCCAAGCAAGGGCAGGCCGGCCAACTCGCAAGCCAGCGTCCCAGCGGCGGCGGCGGCGGCCGGCCGGCGGGATCTCGCCGTGGCGTGGTTTCGCCCCGCGCGGGCGGTACCTCGACTCGGGCACGATCCCGCGGACATGATGACCCCTAAACCTCGACACCTAGGGCACTTGCGGCTCGATTGCCGGTGACGATGGCGGACCAGCGGCACTGCGAGCGGCGGCGAGGCCTCGCCGGAGCTTCCTAAGGCCAAAAGCGGGGCACGCGGCTGCTCCGGCACCATCGGGTGGACCCGAGCCCCAACTAACTGGCCCTAAAACAGACCTAGACAAGAACAGGATGACGCGCGGTGGCGCGCCACGGCGGACCACGTTGGCATCGACGTTCCGGCGAACCTAAGACGCTAAGCTTCAAACTAAAAGGTGATTCGACGCCTCCGGGGCATGAGGATCACGGTGCTCACGTTGGTTTGCTAGAAGACGGGACGGAGCAGGGTGGTCGACAACGGCAGCGGCTTCGGCGGCGGATTCCGGTGGTCACGACGGCGTTCCGGCGGGGCTGGTGCTCGACTGTGACAACGGATGAGCGCATCAGGACTACATCATCAAGGCGATTAAGAAACACGTGCTGGTTTGTGGCGAAGCTCACCAGAACGGCCTGGCGACAGCGACCCGAGCTGCGGCGGAGCTCCGGCCAGAGAGGAAGAAGACGGCGTCGGGCGAGTGACTCCGGCGATGATTTTCTGGGGTTTTTGGTTCTTTGGAAGCGCAATTGGATTGCGATGAGGTTGGGAAGATCGAAGGGCGAGAGATGGGGTGGAGCTCGTCAATTTATAGGAGGAGAGGGCGGTTGGCCGGCGACGGGATCGTGATATCCGGCTGGAAAGCTGGCCGTCGGGCCCTCCATTTGCCGAGATAGGAATGGAACGGGTTTCAACACGATGGCGAATACGGCGACACGCTCAGCGGAGCCGGGCGCGAAAGCAAAAGCGGCGGAAAACGGCGAGGGACGCCATGGCGGCCATCGATGGGGACCCGCTTGCCCCCCGTTCCTGGCGGCGACGGATGACGGCTTCCTATGGCCTTGACATGACGGCCGACACGCCGGACTTGATTGACACGTCAGGGATCGACGTGGCAGGGGGTTGAGCGGGCGGCGGGGACCGGTGAAACACCGAGAAGGGCGGCCGGCGGCAAGCGCTGCGTGGGCAGCTCGCCTTCCCCCAAATTCAAATTTCCAAACCCTAACTCTGTTTTTCTCAAATTACTTTCAAATTTTGAACTGCACTCAAAAATCTCCAAACACGACTTTTGCATAACTTTTCGAGATCTACACTTTTCTCAATTGGAAGATTTCCTAATTCGGCCTCTAAGATAGACTTCTTGAAAAGTCAGATTTGAAATTCAAATTGGGATTTGAAATTACTCCAAAAACTTGAACTAAACTTGAAAAACTCAAAACACCAACTTTGTTCATCTCAAAAAAGATCTACAAGGTTGATGTTGGAAGTTTTTCCCAAATTTTACCTAATTTTGGAATAATTCAAAAGGGGGTAAACTAGGGTTTTGGAAGAGTAGGGTTTGACACATGAAATAACACTCAATTCAACATTCAAAATTGCAATTCAAGTCATTTAACAAACATAGCATTGAAATAAACTCATTTTAGTGAATGCATGACCAGGTTCTCACAATGGATGCTTTGCAATGCATATGATGACATGTCCAGTTTTAGTAATATAACACCTGGGTGTTACACCCAGCGTGAAAAAACTCCTCGAAGACGATGACCTCCCCAGGCTTTGGGAGAGGCACCGTCTCGCCCTCCGAAGCGCGAAAGCGCCTCTTATGGAAAAACTGGTGCTCCTTCCGAATTCCTTCGGGGGCGGTCCGTGCTCTTGCTCCGGGGAGCTCGAAGCACTCCACGACGGTCTTGGGCTTCATGGTCTCCTTCGTGCGGGCCATCGAAGGACACTCCACAACAAGCAGGAGAAAGCGGCCTCCGCTAAAAGTGCAAGCGGGCCTAGGACAGGGCAGCAGGGGGAAGAGCAAGGGCGCGGAAGCAACAACCGAAGGCGAGAGGAGAGCACAAACCCTAACCCCCACCAACCGTACATATTTATAGGCCAGGGCGGAGGGGAGGGGGCGTGGCACTCAGCCTCAAACCCCCGAAGATCGCGGCCCGGATCCCAAAACAACGCCCAGCCCTCCGATCCAACCCGCCCGGGCGAATGAACGGCATCCGTACACCCTAAACAAACACAATCACCCCCGATCCAGCGCCACCGCCAAACCAACCAACAGCGTACGTTCAAAGCGCCACCGAACCCTAACCCGGGGAGGAGCAAAAGGGCCGAGGCCCACCTCCGCGAGGCCCACGAGCAGCCGGGACGCCGTCGGGCAAGGGCCCGTGAGGTAGCAAGCACACCACCCGCACGGGACCCCTCCGGAAAGACTTTTCACTGCTCCGTCCCCCCGGAGGGAACCGACCTTCGAGGGGCTCGTTGGGGAGGGCGACCGCCAGCCCCACGGCAGCTCCCACAGCCCTACTACGGGGGGCCGAGAACCAATCTCCGATTAACAAGTTATGAAATCTCAGGGCCAGCAGGCGAAGGACCCTCCACGAGAACACGGTCGGGCAAAAGCCTCACCACTGATAGGGGAGGCCTCCGCGGGCCTCTCCACGAAGGACCAGAACTAACCTCGGATCAACAAGATATGAGGTCGTGCGAGATCAGCAAAGCGGAGAACCCTCCGCGAATGTACGAGCGACAGGACTCGCCCCTCCGCCAAGGGTGGCCCCGGTTGACGATCGAGGCCAGAGGAGCAGAGGGCCCCCTACGCAATGGGGGAACGCCAGCGGAAGGGATTCCTCAAGCGGCGCAAGCCCGAACAGCAAGGATGGCCGGGAGGAGGGGCCCCTCCCGGAGCAGTTCCCCGGCTGAGCGCGGGACTGGCGGCTAGCACAAGGAAACCCTACGGCTCCCTGTGTGGGGGAAGTCACATGTGTATTTCCCGTCATGTCCCCTCACGGTTAGTTACAAGCCTGCCCCTGTGAGGGCCTAGCTGTAAGCGTTTATTCTCCTACCTACCATGTACCAAATTGTAAATCAGCCCCTCTAACCCCTTGTATTCCTATAAATACCCGGGTACGGGCACTAGGAAAGGCAGGGGTCGGTTGTTGGCCAGTTTAAGGGCCATTTACTCATTTTTATTACTCCCACGTCTCGCCTCACGATTCGTCTTTTCCCTCCTCCTTCGGAGGCCCGGGCACCCTCCGATCCCTCGACCCCAACGCCGGCCGGAAGTCGAGCGGACCGGAGGCCGCTCCGCTCCCCGACCGCGTTCTTGACTTACCCTATGGGAAGCCCTCACCCCCTTCCCGTCTCCTCCGAGAGCGAAGGCTAAGGGGGTAGGAGTGATCCCCACAATCTCACTAAGGATATGTACTCAAGGTATATATCACTCATTTCTAGGCATTACCTACATACTAGTCTGTCACCCTAGCAATAACGCTCTAAGAAATGCGGGTATGGAATTCTTGATATGCCTTGATAAAAGATGAACATGATATCTACAAGCGCCGCATATAGAAATATCATTGTAGCACTTCACCGAGTCTATCCGTGTATCGTATTTATATTTTACCACAGGGAAGGGGTAGTCTATGGAAAGTAAGAGAGATAGGGATGTCTAATGATTTAGTTGTGATTTACTTGAGATTCACTTGCAGTGGTATAATGCGAGTAACCATATACCTCCAACAATACTCATAACAGGATAAGTCACAAAGTAAAGATAAATGAATAAATAATAATAACTACCCAAGTCTAAGATCATGGTATGCCACTAGTATCATATGAGCTATTAACATGGTATAGAAAGAATAGAAAGAATATTCCTAAGTTACTCTTAATCATATGTCAATGAATACTACAATTAGTGCAATTACATCTAGCTATCATGGCAAGGTTGCAATACATCTACACATGGTAAGCATTACCAATGACAATCAAGGACGACTAAACTTGATCATCACCGTAATTATGGCTCAACTTGGCCTATCATTCGGGGGTGGACTCCAAAGGACTCGACAGATTTGTCACTCCTATGATCTACCACACGTCCCGAATGTAGGGTGCAATCGAGATAAACGTTGTATAAACACCACGTTCACACATTGCTTATCACCCACTAAGTGATCATCTAAGTGGATGCTATACGATTTCATGCATAAAGTATAAGACAAACTCACTAATCTAGATATATAACTATAGCATGCATGGATACATATCACTAAGAATATAATCATTATGTAGAACAAAGTCATAGCAATTGTATTCCAACAAATATACTCACAGTTGGATACAAGAGAGAAGCCACGAGAAACTCTGCTCCCGCTACTTCTTGACTATCGGGGAATCCAAGACAAGCTTGACTTCCTCTAGAGCTAACTAGGTAGCTAACTACTTCTAATATGATGAACTAGGGCTTAGTATCTAGACTTGGTTGGACTTGAGTAGAACTGGATTGATCTGAGTTGATAATGACTTGATAATGAATTAGGGTTTAGCCCTGGGGTCAGGTGGTCTTCTTATATAGCCCTCGGTGATGAACAGGGACCCTTGGATCAAACCGACCTTCAATAATGGTGTAGATACAACCTCAAGGTCGGTGGTAAACCGACATAAAAATCTGAGGCCGACAGGTGGGACCCACCGGGCGGTCATTTCAACATAATCCCCGGCGACGCCCGGGGGTCAAGATCACAACGTGATCTCCTTCCTCCTGGTGTCTTCTAGTATCTTCTAGAGTGTTTTAGTCCACATTTTGGGTTGAGTTACTTCACGGTTAAGTCTTGTCATCGTATGGGATGTAAACTCTTAGGTTTCTCACCGTTCTTCTCTGCTTTTATCTGTTCAGTCCCTGCAAAGTCATGGAATACCAAAACTCATGGAAATATGTTAGTTAGACCCCTAGACTTATGTTGATATTCATCTTAAGCCCTTATTTCATCTTTAATTGGCTATCAATATTATGCTATAAGGCATACCAACAAGCTCCCCCAAGCTTACCTCTTGCTAGTCCCTAGCAAGACTCATTATATATATTATATTAACTACTTGGATCAGGAGTTGCTGCAATGCTTTCACACCTTAAGAGTACACATGCTTTCAAACACCTTTTTCAACCTTCAACTTACCCATATTACCTTTTTTCCTTTTTGGGGCTTATAACCTTTTCTTCAATCTTGGGCAATTGAAAGATAGAACAAAGAGTTAAGCAATGTCTCTCAAACTCTTTTGTTCAACTGTCTTTTCTGGAGGTTTTGCTTGGTTTTCAAAATAAAACTCAAAGTTCCTAGTATGACTCTCTCTAATCTCTCATTTGTGGTATTTGTGGATCCTCTCTAAGGCAATAAGGTTATTTTGCCTTTCTCTCATAATATGTAGTATTTTTGGCTAAGGCAGTAGTGCACTATGCCTTCTTCTCTCTCACCCTATATCTAAGGCTTATATCTGGAGCTTATAGGTGGGAGAAACTATATCTACTTACTAGGCATATATTGTAAATTCAAGCAATGGATCCAAAGTCACGAGTCACACTGATCAAGTGGTGCATGTGCATGATGGATAGAATATAGTGAATATGATGGTAGGGAATATAGTAAGGTGTATGGAATGAATGAGGGGAAAGCCTAATTCTACTTTTGCTCCTTAAGGAATCATCTCTCTTTGCAATCTGAAAACTTTGTGAGAACTTGGGTTGTATCTCTTTCTTTTTTCTTTATTTTTCTTTTATGGAGAGGTGAGCATCTAAGTACCCATTGTTTTCAGCAAACACTTGTCCTTTTTTTTTAACTCTCCTTTATTCTTTTTCTTAGGGAGGTAGGCTCTACTCGCCCGTAGGACACTTGTCCATTTTTCATCTCCTTTCTCTCTTTTTTTTATATATAACCCAAATCTCTTTTGCAATAACTTTTGAGAGATAGACAAATGTTATGGAGCTTTTATAAGACATTGGCTAGAAATAAATGAGTGAATGGGTATAGGAAATATTTTTGGTTGCTCTCTCCCAGGATAGGAGTAGAACATTTTTGGTGGCTAGAGTGAATGGATAGTGATGTATATATGGTGGATGCGTACTTCCAGGGTGGAAATAGCATATAGGTGAATGGAGTCGAGTGGAGTGGAAATGTAGTGAGATGAGGTGGAGTGGAGTGTACATGATCAGCATGACAAGTTTCTAAGGGTCGACAAAGATTGAACAAACTCAATGCAAAGCAAAATGCCTATATATATATGTCAAAGGGTTTTCCTAATCTAGGGAGCTTGTATATATGGTTGTGGTAGGAGGTTCACACTCTGTCACACAGGAACTTATCATGTGTATTTTAAATTTTTAAAATAAATCTCCAGAAATCTAGTGTCACTAGGAGTAAGATCAATAGAGCTCAGACTATCTTATATCATATCCGTCAATTACCTAGACTTTAGAGCAAGCAGGTTTGCAACCCATAGGATTCAGGTTTAGAGCAAATCTCAAGCAATTTTGCATTTGGAGCTTAAGAGAAATTAAGCTTGAAAGCTAAGTACTAGAAAAAGAATTACGGCAGGAGCAACTATTCATCATCTCCATGTTGGCAAGTTTTAGGGTTCATTTTAGTTGAGCAAAAAAAACTGGTGTACATTCTCTCTTGACTATTTTATTCACACTCTAATAAAAGACTCTTTAAACGTCTAGACTTTATAAAACTAGACTCTTAGCAAACTCTATAGCAAACCAAATATTTAACTAATAATAGTAATACTATAATATAGATAGAGATACTTATGGGGATAATCGGGGGTGCACTCCTCCAAGCCGGATTGAAGTGTAGTCGTTAATGATGATGTAGAAGTTGAGGTGGATGGCGACAATGATGGCGCCTATCATGTCTCTTCTCCTTCAAAATCCTGCTGAACTAAAATAGACAACAAAGCTAGTAGAACTTGAATAAGCATTACGGGTTAGCCACATTGCTTTAAGTTGCCTAAGATATATTTTTGGATTTTCATTTTTATATGCAAGAAAAGATAAAGTACTGATGCATCTTTATTTCATTTTTATGCCACCACACAAGCAGATAGCCTAGATGTGTTTAAGCCTCGGGGATATTAGCATGGGGCTTTAAGGTTTTCACAAAAACGAAGCTCAAAATATTTTTGTTGTTTTCAAATGCAAATATAAGATGCTAAAAGGCAAATATTTAATGCGGGAATTTACATATGGATAACCACCGAGTTACCTTTCGTGAGGATTCGGTGTTTAAAGTCCTCTCGAACTGGACTTTCTAGTTCCGCTCTTTACTCCCATGGTATATTAGTTGTCACAATCGGTGGCACTGATGATTCTATTGTCTCTTCTGATAATGTTTTGGGAGATGTCTTCTTCTTCCTCCACTTTAGCTTAGCTGGTGGACTCTTCTCTGGAGTGGTTGATCTTTCTTTCTCTGTGGATGGTTCAGGTGTAGAGGTTTTAACCTCTTCACTTACCTTCTTATCTCCTGAGTCTTTAATCCACTGCTTCCTTTGGCGGCGATGAGCTGACCTGCTTTTTCTAGGTTTCTCATAATTATTATAGCTATTAAAGTACACACGTACCTTTTCTGTAGGGAACTGGAAGTGTATCTCTCCTGTATGGATGTAGATGATGGCGCGTGTAGTGTTGAGAAACGGTCTCCCAAGCACTATTGGAGGATCTTCATCTTTCCCCATGTCCATGACTATAAAGTCAGTGAGAACATAGTGATCCATGATTTTGACTGGTACGTCTTTAGCAATTCCTTCTGGAACCCGATATGATTGGTCTGCCATCTGTAGCTGCACAAATGTTGGTTGCAAGGGCAATTTTCCAAATAATAGTTCATAGGTTACCTTTGCCATTAAGTTGATGCCGAACCCTCGTATCGCGAGAATGTATTGTTGAAAGTTAAATAATTAATAGAACATGCGATGGTAGGAGTACGGATCGCCTTGCTTGGCGGCGTAGGTGATGGAAGTAAATGGTTATTTTCAGAACTTACCTTATTAACTACCATTACCTTTGTAGGCTACGCCTTCTTGTATCTATTCTGGTTCTTCCTTCTATTCTTGTTGAAGGTCTCGATCTTTAGTTCTGGTAGGTATGAGTAAGACCATTGTGGGTGAGCAGGAGAGGTATGTGTCTTGTTCTTGAAGTTGAACTTCTCCTTTCTTTCTCGATGTTGAAACAAATTTTTTGCAATCGCCGGTGTAGATGATAGCTTTAGCCGAGCTCGAGGAATGGTCGACCAAGTATGATCGTCGATCTTTAAACTTCCTCCCGTTTCCACAACCGCGAAGTCTGCTGGTATGTAAGAGCCTCTAATTCCCACACATACGTCTTCAAGTATCCCCTTGGGATAGCATAGTGACTGATCTGCCAGCTGCAAGCACATGGTTGTATACAAAAGTGGTTCACCATGGATCTTTTCATATATTACCTTAGGAATAAAGTTCACGCTTGAGACGAAGTCACATAGAGCATTATCGAAGGTGTGCGGTCCTATCCGGATCGTAATGACCGCCTTCCTGGATCTTCCTTCTTGGGTGGCATAGAGTCATCCAACCGGGTTGCTTCCTCGAGGTCTCTCTATAGTAGTGACCTGCATTAAAGATGTCGACAAGATTTGCAGATTCTAATTCTTCCGACTGGCCCGGAATCTTTCCTGGTGTGGTTAGTGGAACAGATGTTGGTAGCTGAGAAATCTGAGATTCTATCATTTTATTAAAGCTATGCTGATTTTTAATTGCAAGAAAAGCTTTCCATTCTAGTGTTGATAAGTTCTAGAGCTTTATCATTGGAAACTATCTTCCTAGATAGATTCTCCATAGCTTTACCTTGGCTAAGAACTAGGTCTCTCAAAGAAGGTTGATTATAATTATTAAAATTATTACCTTGATTATTACCTTGGTAGTTACCTTGGTAGTTGGGTCTCTGTTGGTTCCAACCTTGATTCTGATGAGGACGTTTGTTATTGTTGTTGTTATTGATCAAGTTGATGTCCTCCACAATCTCTGGGCAATTCTTGCTAGTGTGGCCTGTATTTCCACATTCTTCACATGTTATGCGGGAATCTTGAATTTGCATGACCGCCTTGGGTTGAGGATCTCTATCCTCGAGCTTCTTCATAATTAGGTCCATCTTGGCAGATAGCATATCTACCTCTTTTAGCTGGTGCATTCCTCTCTTGCGGGGTTGACGCTCTTCATTCCAACCTTGGTTGGAAGCCATCTTCTCCACAAGCTCTATAGCATGTGTTAATGTAAGTGATAAGAAAGCACCTCCTGCTGCAGCATCCATCGTCTCACGAGCACTAGGAACTAGCCCGTGGTAGAAAGTTTGCATCAGCAGCCACTTCTCCATCCCATGATGTGGACATTCTGAAATATATTCTTGGAAACATTCCCACGCTTCCGGGACAGATTCATTGTGTTGCTGTTGAAAATTTGATATCTTTCCTCTCAAGGCATTCGTCTTGCCCATAGGGAAGAACTTGGCGAAAAGTCTGTGGAACATAGGTCCCAAGTTGTATTCTTTTCCTTTGTAGCATAGAACCATTGCTTTGCCTTCCCCAAGAGGGAGAATGGGAAGAGACGTAGCAATATGGCGTCTCTGGATACGTCCTTCTTGGTGAAAGTACTATAGATCTCCAGAAAGTGTTGGAGATGAGCACTCGCGTTTTCATGTGCCTTTCCACAGAATTGGCTTGCTTGCACCATGTTGATGAGTCCAGGCTTGAGTTCAAAACCATTGTCTCCAACCTCTACCTTCGGACCAGTGAGAATATTGTACGTGGTAGGAGCTGAGAACTCACGAAGTGTCTTGGTAGCCATAGCCTCAAATTCAGGTGATAGGCTTCGCCTGACTTGATCAACGTCCGAATCAGAAGGTATTGATGAATCAGAAGGTCTTGATGGTTGTGCTGGTGTTTGTCTGAGTTTAGCTCTAGCCTGTCTGATTAATACTTCAGGATTATCTATAAAATTATCTGGACGGTTCCAATTCATACATTTACCCTGCATAAGATCAAAAACAAATAGACAACAGGGGTAAACCTGTTTGAGTATGTGATAATGGGTTCTCAATGCATTATGTGATGCAAGTGATCTCTCTTAATTCCATGTATGTTGTGTTTAGGTTTCTGGCTAGCACCTTTCCAAACTAGGGAAGTTAGAAACGGAGCCATGATAACTATACTACTGTTTAGGTGTTGACTAGCACCCTTCCAAACTAGGAAAAGCCGGAAACGACACCTAACTTATGTGATTGGGAAAACTACTGTTTAGGTTTTGACTAGCACCCTTCAAGAAAGAACGGCGCCCGAAATGCTTGTTGATATTTCTAACACGATCCAAATTAGGAAGGCAAAAGAAATATATATATGGTATTTATCTAATCATGTTAGCTTGGATGTGGAGTTAATCTCACAATCCAACAAAGGCGGAGTTAGGTGGTGTTAGTTGTGGGGTGTAATCTCAAAGATCATTATCCATAGTGGAGTTAATCTCACTAAGGATATGTACTCAAGGTATACCACTCATTTCTAGGCATTACCTACATACTAGTCTGTCACCCTAGCAATAACGCTCTAAGAAATGCGGGTATGGTATTCTTGATATGCCTTGATAAAAGATGAACACGATATCCGCAAAAGCGCCTGGATAGAAATACCATTGTAGCACTTCACCGAGTCTATCCGGTATCGTATTTATATTTTTACCACGGGAAGGGTAGTCTATGGAAAGTAAGAGAGATAGGGATGTCTAATGATTTAGTTGTGATTTACTTGAGATTCACTTGTAGTGGTATAATGCAGAGTAACCATATGCCTCCAACAATACTCATAACAGGATAAGTCACAAAAAGTAAAGATAAATGAATAAATAATAATAACTACCCAAGTCTAAGATCATGGTATGCCACTAGTATCATATGAGCTATTAACTTGGTATAGAAAGAATAGAAAGAATATTCCTAAGTTACTCTTAATCATATGTCAATGAATACTACAATTAGTGCAATTATATCTAGCTATCATGGCAAGGTTGCAATACATCTACACATGGTAAGCATTACCAAAGACAATCAAGGATCTAAACTTGATTATCACCGTAATATGGCTCAACTTGGCCTATCATTCGGGGTGGACTCCAAAAGGACTCAACAGGACTGTCATACTGCGATCTACCACACGCCCCGAATGTAGGGAGCAATCGTAGATAAACGTTGTATAAACACCACGTTTACACATTGCTTATCACCCACTAAGTGATCATCTAAGTGGATGCTATACGATTCCATGCATAAAATATAAGACAAACTCACTAATCTAGATATATAACTATAGCATGCATGGATACATATCACTAAGAATATAATCATTATGTAGAACAAAGTCATAGCAATTGTATTCCAACAAATATACTTACAGATTGGATACAAGAGAGAGAGAAGCCACGAGAAACTCTGCCCCGCTACTTCTTGACTATCGTGAATCCAAGACAAGCTTGACTTCCTCTAGAGCTAACTAGGTAGCTAACTACTTCTAATATGATGAACTAGGGCTTAGTATCTAGACTTGGTTGGACTTGAGTAGAACCGATTGATCCGAGTTGATAATGACTTGATAATGAATTAGGGTTTAGCCCCGGGGTCGTGGTCTTCTTTATATAGCCCTCGGTGATGAACGAGGACCCTTGGATCAAACCGACCTTCAATAACGGTGTAGATACAACCTCAAGGTCGGTGGTAAACCGACATAAAAATCTGAGGCCGGCAGGTGGGACCCACCGTGGTCGCCGGGATAATCTCCGGGCGATCACCAGGGGTCAAGATCACAACGTGATCTCCTTCCTCCCGGTGTCTTCTGGTATCTTCTAGAGTGTTTTAGTCCACATTTTGGGTTGAGTTACTTCACGGTTAAGTCTTGTCATCGTATAGGATGTAAACTCTTAGGTTTCTCACCGTTCTTCTCTCGCTTTTATCTGCTCAGTCCCCTCGCAAAGTCATGGAATACCAAAACTCCTAGAAATATATTAGTTAGCCCCCTAGACTTATGTTGATATTCATCTTAAGCCCTTATTTCATGTTTAATTGGCTATCAATATTATGCTATAAGGCATACCAACATTGACCTAGTGCTATCACCGACATGGTGGTTCCACTAAGAGATATCTATGGCACGTTTCAAGGCGCCGTCATTAGGGATGGGTTCTGAACCTATTTCTAGTGATTGCGCTAAGAAACGCCAACACCTGCATTAAATATGTCAACAAGATTAGTAGATTCTAATTCTTCCGGCTGGCCTAGAATCTTACCCCGTGTGGTTAGTGGAATGTAAGTAGCCGACTAAGAAATTTGAGACTCTATCATTTTATTAAAGCTATGTTGATTTTTAATTGTAGAAGAAAAGCTATCTATTCTATTATTTATAGTTTCTAGCATTTTATCATTGGAAGCTAACTTTCTAGATATGTTCTTGACAGTTTTACCTTGGTTTAAAATGAGGTCTCTCAAGGAAGGCTGATTGAAATTATTATTGAAATTATTACCTTGATAATTACAGTAGTTACCTTGGTAGTTTGGCCTCTGTTGGTTCCAACCTTGATTTTTCTAAGGACGATAATTATTGTTATTATTGATGTAGTTCACATCCTCTTCAACATCCAGGCAGTTCTTGCCTGTGTGGCCTATGTTGCCACATTCTTCACATGTCATGGGGAATCTAGAATTTGCATGACTTCCTTCTTCTCGGAGCTCTGTCCTCAAGTTTCTTCATTATTAAGTCCATCTTGGCGTACAAAGATGTCTACCTCCTTGAGCTGGTGCATTCCTCCCGATCTCTTGCGGGTTTGATGTTCTTCATTCCAACTCTGGTTGGAAGCCATTTTCTCCACAAGGTCAGTAGCTTTTATAAGTGTGAGTGATAGGAAAGCACGTCCGGCACCGCAAGATCCATTGTTTCACGGTGTACTGGTGGTGAGCCCATGGTAGAAGGTTTGCATGAGTAGCCACTTCTCCATCCCGTGATATGGACATTCTGAAATATATTCTTGGAACCGTTCCCATGCTTCCGGGACAGATTCATCATGTTGTTGTTGAAAATTTGAAATCTTCCCCGGTAAGGCATTTGTCTTGCCTATAGGAAAGAACATGGCAAGGAAGGCAGTAGAGCGAGTGACCAGGTGGTGTTCTTCTCTTTAGTAGCATAGAACCACTACTTCGCCTTTCCCAAGAGTGAGAATGGGAAGAGGCGGAGTAGGATGGCGCCTCTTGGTACTCCTTTGATGGTGAAAGTGCTGCAAATCTCCAGTAAGTGTTGGAGATGAGCACCTGCGTCTTCATGTGCCTTTCCACAGAATTGGCTAGCTTGCACCATGTTGATGAGCCCAGGCTTGAGCTTGAAGTCATTGTCCCCAATTGCAACTTCCAGCCCAGTGCGAACATTGGCCATATTTGGAGCTGAGAACTCACGAAGTGTGTTGTCAGCCACGGCCTCAAAAACAGGCGATAAGCTTTTTGCCTCGATTTGATCAATGTCCGAATCGAGAAGGTGTTGGTGTTTTTCTCGAGCTTGGATCTTGCCCTTCCGATTAATGCTTCGGATTATCAACGTAGTTCTCCTGGACGGTTACTCCAATTCATACCTTTACCCCCGCACAAGATGAAAAACAAGTAGACAAACAAGGGTAAGCCTATTTGAGTAGTGATAATGGGTCCTGGATACATTACGTGATGCAAGTGATATCAATCTATCCATGTATGTGTTTTTAGGTTTGGCTAGCACCCTTCCCCGGCAACGGCGCCAGAAATGCTTGTTGACATTTCTTAACACAATCATAAAAGGATGGATTTAGGATCCAACCCCAGGACGGTGCCAGAATGTAACACCCTAGGTGTTAAGCATCTTGAAAGCATGAGCATTTGCATATCATGATCATCATTTCATGCATAAGCAAGTTCATAATAGCATTTACTTTGAGTTGCTCTCATTTCATGCTTATTTGATTTAGCTACTATAAGATCTTAGCTATAATGATGTTTTGGACCTAGATTATGCCTAGATGTATTTTTGATATGATTTAGGACCATGTTTGAGCTTGTGTTTCAATTTAGAAAATTTTTATAAAATAGCCCTAGAGTGTCAAACCTCTTTGACCCATTTTGAAACTCATTTCAAAAAGTGCTTGATAGAAGTGTTTTTAGCAAAAAGTTTCTATAGATGAAATGAAGTACTTTTTTATGTGGAACAAATGATCTTTTATAAGTTTCTTGTGAAAAGGTTTTTGAAAGGTTTCAAATAGTGCCCAACAGTTTGGGTCAAATTTGAGTCAAATTCAAACTTTGTTTTGACTAGTTTGGTTTGACCTTGTAGTTTTTAATTTTTAGTTTTCAAATCTAGGCCGAATTAGAAAAAGTTCATATTGAGAGTTTTGTAGCTTATGAAATTCTCTACAAAGTTGATGTTTTAACTTTTTCCAAATTCTGCACGAATCTCGAGGCACAGGCCAAAAACTGTCGCTGGTTCAGAAAAACAGTAGGGGGTGGTATCGGCCGGCCGCCGACGACAAATATATACATGGCAACGTGGCCGCTTGCCCGCCGCCGATGTACGCCCCACCCACGCTACAAGATGCCTTAAAACGCGCCCCCGTGCCGCACGAAACCCTAGCCTCACTCCCACCCCCGCCGCTAGCCACTCCACGCGACGAAAAAGCGCCGCCCAGCCTTTGCCGTCGTCCATGAAGCTCCGCCCCCCAGCCGTTCCGTCGCCGCCGAGCCAAACCATGCCAAATCGCAGCCCTAGCCTCGTTCCATCATCCTCTATGCGCGGCCATCGACGAATCGAGGTAAAAACCCCGGTGAGCGCCTCGTTTCCATCCGCCCGGCGCCACGGCGAAGCCGCCATGGCCGCCGTTAGGGCAAAGTCGCCGCGCGAGCTCGTGGATCGAGCTTTAGCCGCGTTTCTTCGTGTTTTGGAGTCGCCTCATGATGCTTGAGCTCTAGAGCTAGGTGGCTGAGTAGATCCAGCCGCCATTTCGCCGGGACGCATCGCCGCCGACGAGCCGCCCGTGAGCACCGCCGCCGTCGTGTTTGGTTTGTCGCCGCCGTTGTTCCGTTAGGCTCCAATCTTGCTTGCATGTCTTAGTTAGATGCCCTAGAGTCGAGAACGCCTTTGGTTTGCTGTCAATCGCCGGAGAACGGCCGGAGCGCCGGCGACGCCCGCGCCGCCCAGCCGCCGTACGCCGCCGCCGCCGTCGTTCGTTGGGTTTTAGCGCAAACTAAGGGCACCATCGTGTTTGTCTCGTCGGCGTAGATGCGTTTAGACTAGCCGTTGCCTAGTTTGGTCACCGTCGGCGAAATCCCGCCGCCGATCCGCCGCCGCCGCCGCCGTGCTCTGCTTCCGTGTCGCTGACATGCGGGCCCCACCCGATTTTCCTTTTTTTTTTTTTTTCTGTTTTTCCGCATTTGAATGAAATGCTTTAGAAATTCATATCTTGGTCATTTTGAGTCCTTTTTGAGTGAAACAAATTTTGCCATGCTTGTTAGAAGATAGGCTACAGTATAAAAATATGAAATCCTATTTTCTGAGAACTTTTATATAGAGTTTTATTTATGGCTAGAAATGCATGGAAATTGGAGAAAATCATATCTTTTAATTGGTACAAGATAAAAATATGCTTTCTGTATGAAAAGTGCTTGTTTTTGTGAGTAGAGTCTAGGAAAAATATCATGCATGATATGTTCTGTAGAAGAAATGTGATTTTCTATTTATGTGCTTTCTATCATGTGATCTTTAGAAATTCATAGAAAAATAAATATTAGGGTTTTGAGTGTGAAACTTGGTATGCTTATGTTTGATAGGTTTTAGAAGCTTTTCATACTCAGAAATCTGTTGTCTGACACTTTTCATAGTGCAAAAGTATTTTCATGCTTAGGTTTGGTATAAACTTATCATTTTTGTGTAGGGCTGTATAAGCATGATCTTGCCATGAGATTTTTATGGTAGCTGTTTTATGTCAGTAGTATGCTTTGGTAATTTTGGTAGAATTTTTCTGCAGTAGTTATGTATTTATCATATTTGTGATGCATGGGAAATAGGCTAGAAATATATGTTTATATGAAGGTAATGTGTGTTAGTATTTTTTTTATTATGTGTTCCTAGCATGATTATGACCTGTTGGTAAGCTTGGTTTGATCAGTTTAGAAGTTTTGACATTTTCTTGTTCTAGCATTTTATTTGATTATAGTGTGCAAGTGTAGTGTTTGCTAGGGCATATTATTTTATGTGCTTTAGATTATATTTTGACATGTCCAGTAGGTTTATGTGGTAGATAATTACTTGATTTACTTGCTGGTAAAGTTTGAGATGATTTGCATGAATAGTTTGTGAGTTATGGAGGTTGTATGTGATGTTTGGGCTGAAAACAGAGCCTCTGTTTTTCCCAATTTCGAGGCTGTTAGGTTCAGATTCAACTCTGAACAACGTAGAATGTTTTGTAGGAAATTTTGTTAGCTTTCCATAGAGTCCTAGTTCACTAAATTTAGAGTTGTAGAACTCCCCTGTGTGATTGTTTTAGTGACAGCATGTCTAGCTGCCATTTCCTGTCATTAGAGAGTTAGGGTGTTGCTTGATGTAGGTTGTTAGGGTTTCTTGTGTAGATTAAGTTATGTTTCTAAAGGAAGAGATATGCACTTACTAATAGCTTGCATCATGAAGCATCCATCCATTATACATGTTTTACTTTATGCAAGTTGTTACTTATGTAATCGTAATTATGTCTTTTTCTCCATCATATGCATCATCTCGGATCGGGGAAGTTCTAGAGGAGCCGATCGAGGAGCCGGGGAGCTGTTCCATCCGGGAGTGCAGTCCCGAGGAGTCACCGGAGGAGAAGGACCAACAGACGAGCCGACCGAGTGTCCCGAGCACGTTCCAAATGACGTTCTGCGAGGCAAGCCCCGGAGCATTCTCGCCCTTTCCTAATTCTTCCAATTAATTGACTTGAGTCTTTATATGTTTCCTGCATTAAGTTAGGAAAATGGTTAAAACCATTGATGCATTATGATCCTTGTTAAAAGTTGCCCTATCCTATTTAGAGGTCTAGGTTAATGCTCAGTACCATGTTTGCAGTAGACAGTGATTCCGGTCACTTGAGGATATGTTGTGAACAATCACATGGGTGATTGTCAAGCTGCTGTTGAGAACCTGATAAATTAAAACATGTGAGATTGGGTGGATATTGTGGTCTTTCCATCCAGTCAATTAAGGACTTACTCTTTGTCGGAATGTGGTCGGAAGTTGAACGCATTCGGCATTTAGTAGGCTCCGCCGTCGTGGAGCCACGGCTCGCAAGAATGTTAGGGGCCGCCATGCTTGCTTTATCGCTCCTCCTTTGGCGTTGGTGGATGGGGATTTTTATTGGGTGCAAGAAGATGCGCACGATGGCGCCATCCTCGTTGTACGCTCATTTGGCACCCGAGAAGGAGGGGGTAGCCGGGTAAGACCGAGACTTTTACGTCCCGTAACGCCTTGAGAGTAATCGGGTCTGCCTTTGCAAAGTAGACTTGGTGTGTGTCGGTATTCGCCACCGGGTTTGCAAATCGATTCGAATCGCCATCTCTCCCGGGTTAGTGAGAACCCGGGTTAAGCGCCCACGACATCGTAGTCTAATTACTACAATATATGCTATTTATCATGTTGCGACTAATTTATCCCGATCAAGTTACTTATGTTTGTTATTTACTCTTACTTGAGCAATGATTAATCTTGACTATACAGGATCTATGTTATGTAATTAATTAAGTACCCTTTTAACTCGAGAAAAGTACAAGTAGTATGAGTAGGCTCACTAAACAACTTTATTTGTGAAATTAATGTGAGTCGGCTAAACCCCGCATAAAGCCTAGCATGATCCTTGGAGTCTTTTATTTTATTTTGGTCGGAGTAAGTCTAGCTGAGTATTTCGTACTCGTGGTTTTATTCCCATTGTTGCGGTGATCATATTTACCATGGTTATTGTAAGACTTGTCTCAAGCTTCCCTCGTTGATGAAGAGTAGGGCCAGGGCAAGGCAAATCTATATCCCCGTCTCATGCTACTACGGGGATGACTATCTACCGGCACTATTTTTATATTTGTTTTCGTTAAAAGACTATTTGGTTTTCAAAACTATCGCTTCCGCACTTGAACTCGAGTTTGTAATAATTTATACTTCGCACTCTAATGTTTAATATATTGAACTTGGTTTGACATACCGCGGATTTTATTACCGAGCTCAACGATCCTGTTGTATGTTGTTGATGAGTTTGAAATCACTCGAGATTTCCGAATACCGGGTTTATATGGACTCAAGTGTAGACTGCGATTGCTTCGGTGATTGCGAATTATACTTGATTTCTTATAAATTGGTCGGCTCTCATATAGCCGGCATCGAGCTTAGTTTGGTAATTATAAGTCTGATCTGGTATTTAAAGTAAAATGAACCACTAATCTTTTGCGAAAAGTTTGCGAAACAAAATCTTTTAAGTGGTGTGAGTAAAAGATTTGCAAAATTTAGTAGTGCCTTGGTCATACCCTTTATGCCCAATTAAGGACAATCAGGTGGCCTGGCTAACTGGGAATGGGTTAATGCATCATATTTTGTTGTTGGTGATTGGTTGCCGTGCGGCCAGTAGTACGGGGCTACTCACTTGAGTAGTCATGAATGGATCGAAATACCCCTACGCCCCAGGTAATGGTTGTTCAATGCCTCTACCCAAGGTAATGGTGTGAGTCGTGAGAGCATGATCGGATGTATGCCGGTCTAGGGGGGAAATAAAATGATTTTTGAGAGCTCCGTGGTCGGGTAGTGCCCCCGTAGACTTGTGTATGGGTACACAGGTGTCTTTGGGTGTAACATGTGATTTTTTTCCGCATGGTATGTGTTGACGGTAACCAACAGCAATTTAAACACCATCAACACAACACCAAAACAACCTAGAAATAGGGATTTCAACTAACATATTCCAAAGTTTTGGTGTTTATTTGGACTTGCAGGTACAAACTCAAGGATGATCGCTTTGGGCCAAAAAAAGACAAAGAAAAAGAAATAAAACCAACAAATAGAAAAAGGCCCAAAAGAGCAAATGGCAAGCCCAAACAAGAATCGGGACAAAACGTCAAAACCAGGGGGGCCAAGACCACCTCACAACTTTTCACACGGCAAGGAAGCCCAGCCCGCCAAAGCGAGCCGTGGGCCCCTAGCGGGTGCGCTTGGCAAGCACCACTGGTGCGGCCGCACCGGCCGAGGCGGTTCGGGCCCAAATTGGGGGCGGTTTGTTACCTTCCAAAACGGACACTACCGATGTTGGATGGTCGGTTTCGCAGATTAGGAAGGTATTCCCAGGTCGGTTTAGGTGATTTTAGCACTTAGGCCCCTCCCCCTTGTGTATAAATAGCTCCCTCCTTCACCTCTCCAAACAACAATTCCAAGGAGAAACCAAATCCACTTGTGCAAGAGAGTAGAATTAGTCCTTCTTCTTCTACTTCTTCTATCTTCTTCTAAATTCTAGAGAGTGAGAGAGGGAAAAGCTAGATAGAAGCTTTGTTCTTTCTACCCTGAGTTGCCGTTTCGCCCCCGGTGTTCCGCGGTTCCTAGGAGGACCAGTGTGCGGACTTGTCGGTACCCCGCCCCTTTGTACCTCTCGCAAGCTACTTACACTTTGGTAAGGAGTCTTGTGATTATCTTGCAGCTACTTAATTTCCTTCGTATATTTCTTAGCTGTTGTAGACTTGCGGGATTGGTAGATTGTCTCGTTAAGAGCGTTAGTTCTTGGTGAAGGAACTCTTTGACCGGGGAACCTTGGCCAACATCAAGAATCGCTGACCAATAGTGCAAACGTGGTGTTTGGACTAGCGTTCACCTACCTTTTGCGGTGCATCCCACGGTTGAGCGGGTAGGCGGCTTGGTCGTGACAAGCCTTGTCCGTCCCCTTGAAATCCCCCCGCTCGGGCCGTGTCATAGAGCTAATTGCGGACTCGTCCTTTGGGCGAGGGCGGTGCCCGAAGTGAGTAGACAACAGACTTTAGGAATCACTTTGCACGGAAAACTTAGCCTACCGATACCTCGCTACTCTTAGAAAACAAACCCTTGCCTTAGGTTGACATAGACCGTAAAAAGCCGGCCATACACCGCCCTTGTGTAAAATACGATACCACCGCTTACCAATCGGGTGAAGTGCTACAAAGGTATTTCCGTGCGCTTTGATTTCTCGGTGTCGCGTAAGAAACACCAACAAGCATTTACGGCGCCGTTGTCGGGACGGTTGTCGAAGTTATATCTCGAGCCTAGTCGACCTGCAGGACTGGTAGTATCCTTTAAACAAAAATACCAAAAAGAGTCCCCTGTTACTCATGGAGCAACCTACCCTACAAATCACCCGTCCGCTCCTAAGGGCGAGCTTGTAGAACCATGCCAATCTGCGAAGCCAATCATAGCTTTAGAGTATGAGCTCCACCCCGGCTTTATAGCCATGGTTCAGGCCCGAGCCTTTTCGTGCTCGTATATGAAAACCCCTATCATCACTTACGGGAGTTTGAGCAGCCTCGTGTGGCTGCCTGACAATTGCAGCCATGACACACGACACGCTGAGGTGGAAGTTGTTTCCGTTCTCTCTCACTGAGAGGGCGACTCAATGGTACGCCCATAACATAGGGTTGGTAAACGGAGAATGGGAAGAACTGCGAAACAGATTCTCGTAGCGTTCTACCCTATATCCGAATCGCGGCCCCGCGACAAGAGATACTCAACTTCCGACAAATAGAGGGTGAGACCTTAGGTGCAGCCTCAGGGACCGTTTACCACGCTTACACGATCCGGCCCGCACTGTCCCATACCAAACCACGTGCTTTTACAAATTTAAAGCCGGGATTGGACCGAGCAACCGCCCCGGCCGCTTGATTTTTTTCTGCCGGAGGGTCGTTTTCACATAAAACCATAGCGAAGGAGAAGCTCTCCTAAACCGTATTCTTGAGAATACTCCTCCGCTAGAACCCATCCGAGTAGAACCCAAGTAGAAACCAGAGGAAGTCTCTTCGGCTAACGCCGAACCTGTTAAACCTATAGAGAGACCCTCGCCTGAACCAGAACGCAAGGAGACCGTATGCACGGATCTCCCGTTCTTTGAGGTTGACTTTACTGATCAATTCGGTGACACCTCGAAGTACGAACAATGGAAGAAACCACCTGTCCCGGCTAGCCCTGAACAACCCCTGGATAAATCCTTCCTCCAGGAGTCTATTAAGGAGCTAACAGCTATAATGAGCACGGAATGATTGCGAGAGGAAGGACCTTCTTTCGCAGAAATTCGGATAAGTGGCCCCTCTACACCAATCCATTGCAGATATCAGGGAAACTTGGTGGAAGTCATGTATAACCCTATTGTGGGGATAAACATAATGTCCAAAACCTTTGCACAAGCTTGTGACGAGGGAGTCAAGTAGGACCCCCACAAAGACGGACCTTGCGCATAGCACCACGCACCACCATTGAAAGCCGTGAGGTTATACATGAACAAATCTTCCTACACAAGGATGTCAAGTTGTCTTTGGACTTTCATATTTTTGATATCCAAGACTTTGACGTTCTGATCGGGCATCCCATGGAGAGAATTCTCGATCTATCAACATCCGGGGATTTAGATGTCAAACTCGGGAAGAAAAAGTTTTCTATCCCAGCTTACTCGAGCTAAAAACTCGATAATGTAACCCTTCCTTGAGTACGACACGCCCGAGGAGGTCATGGGAGTAATGCTATATGAGAACCCGAAATAGACCTAGAAAAAAGATGCCCAATTCTTCATTGAAGAAGAGGACGATTCAGGGGAACTCATAGAACTTCCCAAAGAGGAAGAGCTAACTTCGGCCTCTGTTGAGCTTAAACCCCTACCCCCGGCCTACGCTATGTCTTCCTAAACGGCGATTCACAAGCCCCCGTCATCATAAGCGATAAGCTTAGTGACCAGAAACCACCCAAATAATAGCCGTCTTAGAGAAACACAGACGGTCTTTGGGTATTCCCTTCAAGATCTAAAAGGGGTAAGCTCGACACTTTGCACACATCGCATTCCTATTGACCCCGCCAAGCATACCCCATCATGCGAACCCCAAAAGAGCTCAATAACGCGATGCGTGAAGTCGTGAAGAAGGAAGTTCTCAAGCTTCTTCACGCCCGGATTATCTATCCCGTACCACCGGTGATTGGGTTAGCCCGGTCCAAGTGGTCCCTAAAAAAGGGAGGAATGACAATCGTTGAGAACGCTAAAAAACGAACTCATTGCACAAAGACAAGTCACAGGGTGGAGAATGTGTATTGATTATAGAAAACTTAACAAGGCAACAAAGAAAGATCACTTCCCACGCCGCCCTTTATCGATGAAATGTTGGAGCGGTTAGCGAAACATTCTTTCTTCTCGCTTCCTTGACGGGTATTCTCCGGCTACCACCGGATCCCGATCCACCCCGATGACGAGCAAGACCACATTCACATGCCCATACGGAACCTATGCCTACCGTAGAATGTCATTTGGGCTGTAATAATGCACCTCGCCGCTTTTCAGCGGTGCATGATGTCTATCTTCTCGCACATGATCAAAGAAATCATGGAGGCCTTCATGGACGATTTCTCCGTCTATGGTAAGACTTTTCAAAGTTGTTGCGAAGAACTCAAGTTGACGGTAACCAACGACATATTTTTCCCCACAACTTACTACCATAAAGGGAGTAAAATTAAACCTTTTTATACTCATATACTTTTATCACTAATAAATTCCACTTGTAGTGTCTTGTATTTTATTTTTGCAGATTTATAATAAAAGCAAGTGGAAAATCGACTAAAGTACGCCTTCCGGATAGCGCATTATTACAAAAATCCAAGCCCAAGAGAAAATTGACCCAAAAACATCAAATGCGGGCGAGCACAGCCCGGCCCACAACTTTTCGTAGGGCGAAATACGACACCCCCACCGAGACCCGGGCCAAAGCCGAGCCTAGGGGTGCGCCACGCGCACCACCCTGTGCGGCCGCACCTCCCCGGCGGTTTTTTGGCCCAGCCTCGAGGAGGCGGTTCGTGCACTTTCCAAACGGGGTTTCCGCCCTGCGTTGGTCGGTTTTGCGATACAAGGAAGGTTTACTGTGTCGGTTTTGGTGTAATTTAGCACTTAGGCCCCTCCTCCAAGTGTATAAGTAGGCCCCCCTCTCCCTCTCTCAACACACACCCACTTGGAGTCCAAAGAAACCAGCAATCTCTCTCTACCACCTCTACCTATCTCTCTTCTTCTACTTCTTCCTTCTTCTTTCTTCTCCTTTTATTCTTTCTTAGTTACACTTGGAGTAGAAGAGCTACAAGGAGGGCTTGTCTCCTAGAAGAAAGTGCTTTGGTAATACATCTACTCTATGGAGCATTCTTCTATTTGCAAGTCTTATATCTATGTTCTTGGCCTAACTTATGAACTAGAGTATAGTTTTGTTCATGTTCTTGTGTTGGTATATGAACTAGCATATAGTTTACATATCATAATCTTGACATGTTCATCACATTTCTTCATCGATCATCATATGTCTAACTTGATTAGAGGTGGGATAACGGTTCGTTGTTCCTTCGGGTTTGCTCTTGTTCTAGTCCGTCCATTCGACGAGTGGGGATCCCGGGGGACAAGAGTAGTGCTTTCGATATGCGGGCATGGTGCCCTGGGTATTACGACACCTCGCGAATATGAGTGCATGCCATGGTTGAGGGGTAGGCGGCTTGGTCGTGACAAGCCTTGACCGTCCCTTGAAAATCCCCACGTTCGCCTCGTCTTTGTAGGAGTTCGTAAATGCTTCTATTGGGCCGTATGGCACCCGGAGTCTCCTCAAGTATCCTAGACCTAACCACGCTTAGATTAGTTTGCATATGATCCTAACTATTCATTTGTACGGCCATGACTAGATACATTAGAACTACTCCATTAGGTTATTCATTTATTCATTTATTCTTTATCTATTTTCTTTATCCTTTTCTTTGGTGGATTCTTAAGTGTGTGTCACACTATCCATGAACCATTATTGCTTACCCCTCGTTATGAACATTTTGGTCTAAGCAAACACATGTTCCTCTATTCGGATGCCATGCTAATTTATTAATCACATGCCTTCCTTTGGGAAAATATAAATAATGATACCCTCGAATACTTCCTGGGTGAAATGCTACAATGATAGATCCGATGGCGCTTGTGGATGAATATCTAAGATGGCAAGATCTATCCTGTTGATGATTCCATTTCGGATCACCGACATGGTGGTTTACTTGGGAAATGTCGGTGCGTGCATTTCGGCAGCTCTTATTGGGGATGAGTTTTATACTGTTTCCTTTGATTGCGTTAAGAAATGCCAACAAGCATTTAAAAGCCGCTGTCGGGAAGGCATTGTTGAAAAAAAATATAATAAATAGCGGGCTATGAATATGAACTGTGTATGCGTGGATACCATTTGCTCATACAAAGCTAATCTTTATGTTTTCTCCTGTTGTGGATGAAAACAGGGATAGTGTATGTCGGGTTTCCTCCCCCCCAAAAACTTCATCTCCGATCCGGAGGCACTCCTAAGGAAGAACCGGTCTCGTGCCGCTTCTTCTTCTCGCTGAAACCCGACGGTCGAGACCGACATCCCCGCACCAACCGCAACTCAAGCCATGGCCTGTCGCCGCGCGATTTCTCAACTCCCCTGTCACCAACGTGCCCACCGGGCCGGCGGTGAACGTGGCGGACAAAAAACTTCGAAGCCAGACTGGGGGCTGATCACCATGGTGCGCGCCGGTCCATTCTGTGGCTGCCGAGCGGGGACGCAAATGCTCATCTCCAAAGACTTCCTTGAGCCGCGGCGATACAATAGTCATCAAAGATGTCGCGGCCGGGCGTCATCGGGCTCGCCTCTCTTTCCCTTCTCCCTTGTGGGGAAGGCGAAAACAATGGTTCTACAAGGACAAGGAAGTCGTCGGACACGTGGGCCAAGTGCTCCGCGGTGTTCCTCGCCAAATTCTTCCCCATGGGCAAAACCAATGCCCCGAGGGGGGAGGATTGCCAATTTCTAGCGGTGACATCAATGGAACCCATCCCGGGCGTGGGAGAGGCTGCAAGAATACATTCGGCATGCCCGCACCATGGGATGGAGAACTGGCCGGTGCTCGCAACTTCTACAATGGTCTCACGGCCATATCAAAGGGGCACCTTGACGCCGCCGCTGGTGGCGCATTTCTATCGCCACCATCGATCGGGCAACAGCCCGATTGATAAGATGGTGGCAAATCGAAGCCGCGGCGGCGAAGACGAGCCCTCGGCCAAAACACAAAAAAGGCATGCATACCGTGAAGGAGGCGGATATGCTTGCCGCAAAAATGGACTTCTTCTTTGAAGAGGCCGGAGGAGCGCAGACAGATGCTACTACCCGCCCGCCCGTCTACGCCACGACGCCACATGACCTCGTGGAGACGTGTGGTGAGGTTGGCCACTCGGGGATAACCGCCACGAGACCCGTGAAGAAGCTGCCTTCATCAACAACAAAGAACGGGTATCGCCAACCGCAAGTGGTGGAACAACCATTCCCTGCCACCATTCCAAGGCAACCAGGATACAACTCCAACTATAACCCCGGGTCACCATCACTAAAGGACCTGCATCGGGCCGGCGAAAATTAACGAAAAATCTCACCAAAAGATGAGCCACCAAGACAAGATCTTGGAAGGTGTGAATAACAAGCTTGAAGGGTTGACGCCGGGTGTGAAGAACCAACTCAGCTTCAACAAGATGATAGAGACACAGCTAGCCCGTGATTGCAGCCCAAGTGCCGGTCAATCGACTTCGGGAAGGATCCCCTGGCAACCCGAGGTCCCACACGAGTTGGTTAACATGATATCTCTCGAGGCTCACCAACCCGCAGAGCTGAAGAAAATCCCCTCGTGGACTCGCCATTCATTGCCAAGAAGGGAGATCCCGGACGCCCGATCATCACCGTGCCATTGGCCCCCACAATTTTGCTAATGCATTTTGTGACCAGGGGCCAGCATCAATGTGATGTCCAAGATCACCTTCAACAAAATCCATGGAGGGACACTTACTCCCCGCCAACTTCGTCCCTCCAAATGGCGATCAATCAACAAGGCGGCGGAGGGAATACCGGAGGACATGCCGATTAAAAATCCAAGATGAATACATCCCCGCAGACTTTGTGGTTTTGGACATGGGCCCAAAGGAGGATGTGTCTCTCCTCCCGGGGAGACCATTTCTTTATAATGCCAAGGCCGACATCGCCTAGGGAAGGGTTTCATCGCTTCCATATCAAAGACAAGGCGGTAAAGTGCCCATTCATTGGGTACAAGCAACAACACACCCGGCAATCATCATCATCAAGACCGTGTGGAATGTTGAAGGATCCGCTCCGAGACCCCCGGCAGGTACCTCCGCCAATAAGTTGGGGAAAGTCGACAGTGACTATAAATAACCCGCTCAAAAAAAAAAAAAAAAGGGGTATATCCAAAAAAAAAAAAAAAATGGGGTATATCCAAAAAGAAAAAAAAAAAAATAGGTATATCCAAAAAAAAAAAAAAAATGGGGTATATCCAAAAAAAAAAAAAAAATGGGTATATTTGAAAAAAAATCTATATATATATATATTTATATATTTATGTGTTTCATAAAATATTTTTATTAACAAAATATTTTGGAAAACTAAAATAAAAATTTTCATAAATAAGATAAATTCTTTTATGAAAAATAAAAGAAAAATATTTTATACATAAAAAGTATATACAAAAATATTTTTAAAATAATTTTTCTATTTAAAAATAAATTTATATTTGAAAATTTTTTGGAGAAATTCAAAAAAGGAGAGAAAAACGGCCGAACCAAATGAGTACACAACGGCCACGAACTTTTCATGACCGTTGGACACAACCGCCAAAGCCGGGCAGCCAGCCGCCCCGCAGTGGTGCCGCAAGCACCCCCTAGGTGCGGCCGCACCCAAAGGCGGGCGCCGTTCGGGGCCGCCGCCAACGGCTCCTAGCCGCTGTGTGAGGGGCAGCCCTCGGCCATGCTCCGGCTATAAATAGCCCCTAGCACCGGTGTGAGAGCTCCCACCCCTCATTTTCACTCTCTCTCACTCTCACACTCTCTCCCGCTTGTTCTACACTCCATTTTCTCCACCAAAAACATTGTGCCGAAAGCAAGATTGCGGGTGTGAAAGTTCATACTTTCAACTAACCCTTGCACACCGAGGTCTCGCTCAATCGTTTTTTGCAGTAGCCATGAAGAAAGCGGGAGAATCTTCGTGGGTTGAGGCGGCCGCCAAGACAGAGCTCACGACATACAAGCACAAGCTCCGCCCTCAACCCGACAACCTCGAAGACTCTCCCATGTAAGAAGATGCCGCACTGTCGGGGAGGAAGAAGCTCAAGCTCCCCCGACAATCGACGGCCGACGACCGTACCTCGACCTTGGGAAGGATGGGAGATGCAAGCATATCTCCTACTCAAGGATCGTGTGTTCCAACACACGCCCGGAATCGACCCCGACCTCCTCGAACAAACAGGTATGGATGATGAACTCCCTATCCTTTGGAGAGCAGTCGGGTGGCGTGACATTCCCCTCTCGAGGAGGAAGGTTCTCGCCTCCTAACAATTCAGTTTTTATGCACACTAGTAGAGGATTAGCTAGAATTTCTTTCCGCCTCTTTGGTACACTTTATCACGTTACATGGGTGGACCTAGCTCGTTCTTGGGGTTTTCATTGTAGATGTGCAATAAATATAGATGCCGCTCTCCCCGGCTTTGTCGGGAACCACTTTTGGGAGGAGATATCCGGTGCACATGAGGCGGTGCTTTCAAACCTCGCCACTCCACGAGATCCAAAGACCCATCACTTAGATTTATCCACCGCTGGATCTCGTTGGCGTTGTTCCCTAGACACGGGGTTAGATGGGTAAATGAGGTTGAATTAAAATTACTCTATGCTTTGTTTGTCTACAAGGTTAAGGTAGCTCGATGGTAGAGATGTGCGTGAAACATTTTACATATTATCACAAAAGTTGCCGCTTTCTGTCACCGCACATCTCTCATCACACACCTCGCTTCTGCGATTGGGGCTTTGGAAAAATCAACGAGATAGAGTACATTTCCACACCCGAGATTATTGGATCATTCTTGCAGCTAGTGCGGGGGCACTTAATTAAGGTTTTACCATCCGACGAGCTTGGTCATCTTTTTTCCCACGCTATGCAACTATAGTTCGGTTACCTAACCCGGACTTACAGGTTGTATAAAAAGCCGCACACTAACATTTGAGCTCGAGGCTGGCGATAGCTTGCTTGAAAGATACCCCCATCGGTTCTTCACGCGGTATTAGGAGGCGGAGGTCGGATCCTCCTCCCACGGGCCCCACTTCACGCCACAAAGCATCGACCCTGGCCTACACCCGGTGTTCGAGGCGGCATGGCCTCACCCTATGGGGACTCCGGGGTAATACTCGGGTATGATCCTAGGTGGGAGCCGCCGCCTCGGTTTCAATCGCACCATCGAGTGGCCCTGAAGGAGATCTGGCGGCATGGAGGGCCAACAGATATGACTTGGATGACGGCTCGGCGATATGCCCCCACCCGATCCGGCCATGGCAGCCACCACAAGGGGTGGAGGCTATCGGGGATCCAAATACCCGGCACCTCGGCGTCCGCACTAGGAACATTGAGCATACGCTCAATTCCCATGTGCAAAATACCGCATAAAGGGCGGCGAACCGGAGCAAAGAGAGTCGAGAGATGGACCCAATTGGAGTCCAACATGGCTACTCACCATGCACGCGAGGAAGCATTCAGAGGTACCAAGGCTTCGATCCTCGACCAGAGGCCTCCGTGATAGCTTGGGGAGGACCCCCACGGGTATCATTGCATTGCATATTTAATTTCATCAAATTTTATTTTATTTTAGCATGTTTACATCTCAAAGAACATTGCATCGAAAAAAAAATTAAAACTAAAAAAAAAATCCAAAAATAAGAATAAGTAGCTCTTCTTTGTGCCTTAATGCTTACATATATGAGCTATAAAAAAATGTTTAGTCTTAGTCCCTTGTTGAAATGATGAATAGTTGCTCGCCTTTATGCTTTGCACGTGCCTAGTTTATAATTCAAGTTCTCTAAAGTTTGGGTTTAGTGGCTAATTCTAAAACTCATCCCGAAAAAACCCGATTCATGTGGGTTGCATATGCTCTATCTAGTCTAAGTTGTTGCCAAATATGATATGGAACAAATGGATTTGCTATGACTTCGGCCCAAAAAGAGAAACTTGACATCCGGGGAATCTATGCTTTAAAAAAAAGAGAAATGTTTTTGGGCTATGCTAAAAAAAAATGAGATGAAAAATGGACAAGTGTCCGAGGGGCGAGTAGAGCCCACATCTCTAAAAAAAAAAAGAAAAAAAAAAGAGAGGAAATAAAAGACAAAAGTCTAGGGCGAAGCAGAGCCCACCTCTCCAAAATATATATATATATATATAGCAATAAAGCCCATGCTTTCTCGAAAAGAAATAAATATTATCGAAATAAAATCCCTGATAAAAGGTTGATCAAAAGGATGAATGATAAGCACCTCCTCAAGTATAACCAT
The DNA here is from genome assembly GCA_015847255.1 of Hyparrhenia diplandra. Taxonomy (NCBI): domain Eukaryota; kingdom Viridiplantae; phylum Streptophyta; class Magnoliopsida; order Poales; family Poaceae; genus Hyparrhenia; species Hyparrhenia diplandra. The sequence goes on along the minus strand of JADLZK010011118.1, from coordinate 932,194 downwards.
TCTATCTCGGCAACCGCCCAAGGCTTTGAGAAAAGTTTGAAAAGCCCCGCCACGATGAAAGGTAACAAAGGGTGGGAAAAAGATGTGCCATTTTATTCAAACTATAGTAGAAAATCTTATTATAACCCCGGCACTTGTAAAACGTAATCGCATAGTAGCAACTCCTCGATCAATGACCAAGTACTTATCTCTTTTGCTCGAGGGCGTGCAAAGGGTAAGCTTAGGGGAGTTTGTTGACGGTAACCAACGACATATTTTTTCCCGTCAACTTACTACCATAAAGGGAGTAAAATTAAACCTTTTATACTCATATACTTTTATCACTAATAAATTCCACTTGTAGTGTCTTGTATTTTATTTTTGCAGATTTATAATAAAAAGCAAGTGGAAAATCGACCAAAACGCCTTAGGGATAGCGCATTATTACAAAATCCAAGCCCAAGAGCAAATCGACCCAAAACATCAAATCTGGGCCGAAAGCACAGCCCGCCCACAACTTTTCAGGGCGAAATCGACACCCCACCGAGACCCGGCCGGGCCGAAGCCTGGTGGCTTGGCACCACACTGTGCGGCCGCACCCTCCCCGAGGCGGTTTCGCCCACCTCGGGAGGCGGTTCGTGCACTTTCCAAACGGGGTTTCCGCCTGCGTTGGTCGGTTTGCGCACAAGGAAGGTTTACTGTGTCGGTTTTGGTGTAATTTAGCACTTAGGCCCCTCCTCCAAGTGTATAAGTAGGCCCCCCTCTCTCCCTCTCTCAACACACACCACTTGGAGTCCAAAGAAACCAAAGAATCTCTCTCTCTACCACCTCTACCTATCTCTCTTCTTCTACTTCTTCCTTCTTCTTTCTTCTCCTTTATTCTTTCTTAGTTACACTTGGAGTAGAAGAGCTACAAGGAGGGGGCTTGTCTCCTAGAAGAAAGTGCTTTGGTAATACATCTACTCTATGGAGCATTCTTCTATTTGCAAGTCTTATGTCTATGTTCTTGGCCTAACTTATGAACTAGAGTATAGTTTTGTTCATGTTCTTGTGTTGGTATATGAACTAGCATATAGTTTACATATCATAATCTTGACATGTTCATCACATTTCTTCATCGATCATCATATGTCTAACTTGATTAGAGGTGGGATAACGGTTCGTTGTTCCTTCGGGTTTGCTCTTGTTCTAGTCCGTCCATTCGACGAGTGGGGATCCCGGGGGACAAGAGTAGTGCTCGATATGTGGGCATGGTGCCCGGGTATTATGACACCTGCGAATATGAGTGCATGCCACGGTTGAGGGGTAGGCGGCTTGGTCGTGACAAGCCTTGACCGTCCCCTTGAAATCCCCATCGTTACTTTGTCTTTGTAGGAGTTCGTAAATGCTTCTATTGGGCCGTATGGCACCCGGAGTCTCCTCATTATCCTAGACCTAACCACGCTTAGATCGGTTTGCATATGATCCTAACTATTCATTTGTACGGCCATGACTAGATACATTAGAACTACTCCATTAGGTTATTCATTTATTCATTTATTCTTTATCTATTTTCTTTTATCCTTTTCTTTGGTGGATTCTTAAGTGTGTGTCACACTATCCATGAACCATTATTGCTTACCCCCCTGTTATGAACATTTTGGTCTAAGCAAACACATGTTCCTCTATTCAGATGCCATGCTTATTTATTAATCACATGCCTTCCTTTGGGAAAATATAAATAACGATACCCCGAATACTTCCGGTGAAATGCTACAATGATAGATCCGTGCGCTTGCGGATGAATATCTAAGATGGCAAGATCTATCCCGTTGACGCTTCCATTTCGGATCACCCACATGGTGGTTTACTTGGGAATGTCGGGCGCATTTCGATGCTCTTATTGGGGATGGGTTTTATGCCCTGTTTCCTTTGATTGCGTTAAGAAATGCCAACAAGAACCTAGACCGGGTCTTGCAACGATGCCAAGAAAAGGACCTCGTGCTTGGGTGGGAAAAAGTGCCACTTTATGGTCCGAGAAGGCATCGTTCTTGGGCACCTCGTGTCCGAGGGGGATAGAGGTAGACAAAGCCAAAATAGACATTATTGAAAAACTACCACCCCCAGTGAATGTCAAAGGGATCCGTAGCTTCCTAGGTCACGCAGGTTTTTATAGAAGATTTATAAAAGATTTTTCACAAATCGCTAGACCCCTTACGGCCCTGCTAGCCAAGGACGTACCCTTTTTGACTTCACAGATGAGTGCTTACACGCTTTGAAACCCCCAAGAAAGCACTCATCTCGCCCGATCATCCAACCCCCGGATTGGTCGTTGCCATTTGAAATCATGTGCAATGCTAGCGACTACACCGTTGGTGCGGTCTTGGGCCAAACCAAGGACAAAAGCAGCATGCCATCGCATATGCTAGCAAAACTCCGGACAGAGCCCGGCTTAATTACGCTTACGATAGAAAAAGAACTCCCCGGCAAGTAGTCTTTGCTATCGAAGTTTCGATCCTACTTAGTGAGCGCAAAAAATAATCGTCTACAATGATCATGCCGCCCTTAAGTATCTTCTTACCAAAAAGGATGCGAAAACCTCGCTTGATCCGGCTGGATTCTCCTACTCCAAGAATTTGACATAGAGATAAAAAGATAAAAAGGGAGTAGAAAATACGATTGGATCATTTGTCGCCGTATGCGTGTAACTAACATGCGGGAACTACCAATCAATGACTACACCGCGACGACATGCTACTCAAGGTGTCGCACTTCAACCCATGGTACGCAAACATTGTGAATTACATGGTTGCGTGGCTATGTACCACCCAGGGAGAACAAGCGGAAACTCCAAATGGAGAGCGACGGCACCTATGGGATGACCCATATGCATGCGAGGGGTGTGTGCGGGCCGGCTTGCCGAGAAGATACGCACCAAGGGAGGAAGGAATGCGAGATCATTGAAAAATGTCATGCATCTCCCTACGCCGGGGCATCTAGGAGTATTCCGCACACAAGCCAAAATTTAGTAGTGCGGATTCTTCCGGGTCGACGATGTACGGCGACATGAAAGAGTTCATCGAAGATGCTACAAGCGCCGTAAGACGGGAACATCACAGCTCGTGATGCAATGCCCCTACATTACAACCTTCAAATAGAAATATTTGATGTGTGGGGCATTGACTACATGGGGCCATTCCGAGAAGTCCCATGATTGTGAGTACATCCCGGTGGCGGTGGACTACGTGTCGAAATGGGTAGAGGCACTACCATGTAGAGTTGCTTGATGGCAAGCACGCACGCAAAGATGTTCCATGAAATCATCTTCCCCCATTTTGGAACGTCACGCATGGTGATCGGTGACGGAGGATCGCATTTCAAGGACAAATCATTCAAAGCATTCTTGAAAGAGCTCGGCACTCGCACAATATTGCCACCCCTATCATCCGCAAAACCGGCGGGCAAGCGAAACCTCCAATAAACAAATCAAGAACATCCTGCGAAGACGGTCCAACGAGATGGGGAAGGGCTGAAAAACAAGCTACCCGATGCTCTCTCGGGCATATCGGACGACTTACAAAGCCCCCATCGGCAATGTCACCTTACCACCGGGTCTATGGCAAAACCCGCCATTTAGCGCTTGAGTCGAACATCGAGCTCATTGGGCCATCAAAAAGTGGAATATGGACGTCCGACTCATGGGAAGAACCGTCGAGAGGCAAATCTCTCCTAACTAGAAGAATGGTGAGAGAAGGCGCATTTCCATAGTGCAAAAGCTCTACAAAGAGCGCACAAAAAGATGGCATGATCAGGGCGATCAAGATCAAAAGAATTCACCACGGGGAGACAAAGTACTCCTATTCAACTCCCGGGTGAAGCTATTCGGCCGAAGGGAAGCCGAGAAGCAAATGGAAAGGACCGTACACCATCATCAACACATCGCCACATGGCGCGATCACAATCCAAGATGACGCAGGTGAGATACAAAAAAAGAAAATTAAAAATAGGTACAAAAACAAGTGTGGGGGAGGCTCACAAGTCAAAGGTACGTGATTTATTTAAATGTTGACTTGTGACTTATCTTTATCTAAGTGCTAAAACCTGAACCAATGTTATCAAAACTCCGTCTCTATAACTACCATTTGATACATGGCATGCATACATTTTATTCCTCGCCAAAAACCCAGACCTTTGTTGAGCAACTATCCAAAGTAGGGACCCCATGCTTATCTAAATAACCGATCTTTATGATATGGTAGAATAACTTGACGCTTGCTCTCTTACGCAACAAGACTTGGTTTTATCTTCAAAAATTTAAAATAAAGCATGCTCGTGGTTTGACTTAGCCAAATCCTACCAAAGCCTGAATACTTTTGTCATGAATATCCACTATAGCTACTTCCTACTTTTGCATTGAGTTTTGTCGGGCTCCGTTGATCCGCGTTGAGAGAGGCTCATACTCCCAAGATCGAAAAAAAACATGTACACCCGTATATACACGCCGGTTCTCACAATGAGAATTGCGCACAACATGCATCTTCACCATCCACCAAATAAATACTCCATTCATACCATGATCACCTCCTGTTATCAAGAAAAATGCAGAGAGAAAAGAAATAGGCTGCAGAAAAAAGAAAAGAATAAGAGATGAATAATGGACATGTGTCCGAGGGCTTAGTAGAGCCCACATCTCCAAAAAAAAAAAAGAAAAAGAAAAGTAGCTTGTATCTCTCCAAAAGCATACAAAAAAGAAGGAAAGAGGATCATGAGTCAAGGAGTAACCACAAAGAAAATATATATCATCAATATTTTCCACACACTTTTGCACATTTCGATCTAAGGGTATGGCCCTTCCCTCCAACAATCCGAGCTTGACCCGACAAAACATGCAGAGGTATACGTATGCATCACTCCATTCAAAGATTCACAAGACCTTGCAAAATAGGATGAGTGAGAGTGAATCAAACAAGAGTGCTTTTTTTGAGGAAAATTCAAACAAGAGTGATCTTTGTGAGAGTCAATACCATAAAGAGCAATGCTATTTCTTTCAAAAATTCAAAAAACTTACCAAGTCTTTGCGCATGAGTAGTAGCAAGGAGATAGAAGTTCATGCTATTCCATTGCTCAATTGTTCTAAGATAGCTTGGTAGCCACCATGAATGCTCACAAGGCGGTGAGGCCTGGAATAACTTGTATGCGTGGTCTACATCTTGGAGATTGAACCACTTTAGTCCTCAGCCTTCACTTTCGAGGGGCGAGTAAAGGGCTAAGTGTGGGGGGGAGTTTGTTGATGGTAACCAAGCGCAATTTAAACACCGTCAACACAACACCAAAACAACCTAGAAATAGGGATTTCAACTAACATATTCCAAAGTTTTGGTGTTTATTTGGACTTGCGGGTACAAACTCAAGGATGATCGCTTTGGGCCAAAAAGACAAAGAAAAAGAAATAAAACCAACAAATAGAAGAAGGCCCAAAAGAGCAAATGGCAAGCCCAAACAAGAATCGGGACAAAAACGTCAAAACCAGGCCGGGCCAAGACCACCTCACAACTTTTCACAAAGAGGAAGCCCGCCTGCCGGAAGCGAGGGGCGGGCCCCAAGTCTTGCGCGCAAGACCACCACGGTGCGGCCGCACCCTCGGCCGAGGCGGTTCGGGCCCAAATTCGGGGAGGCGGTTTGTTACCTTCCAAAACGGACACTACCGGCGTTGGATGGTCGGTTTTGCAGATTAGGAAGGTATTCCCAGGTCGGTTTAGGTGATTTTAGCACTTAGGCCCCTCCCCTTGTGTATAAATAGCTCCCTCCTTCACCTCTCAAACAACAATTCCAAGGAGAAACAAGTCCACTTGTGCAAGAGAGTAGAATTAGTTCTTCTTCTTCTACTTCTTCTATCTTCTTCTAAATTCTAGAGAGTGAGAGGGAAAAAGCTAGAAAAAGCTTTGTTCTTTCTACCCCGAGTTGCCGGTTCACCCCTCGGTGTTCAGCGGTTCCTAGGAGGACAGAGTCGGGACTTGTCGGTACCCGCCCGGCTTGTACCTCTGCAAGCTACTTACACTTTGGTAAGGAGTCTTGTGATTATCTTCGCAGACTACTTAATTTCCTTCGTATATTTCTTAGGCTGTTATTTGTAGACTTGTGGGATTGGTAGATTGTCTCGTTAAGAGTGTTAGTTCTTGATGAAGGACCTCTTTGACCGGGGAACCTTGGCCAACATCAAGAATCTGTGACCAATAGTGCAAACGTGGTGTTTGGACTAGCGTTCACCTACCTTTTGCGGTGCATCCCATGGTTGAGGGGGTAGGGCGGCTTGGTCGTGACAAGCCTTGTCCGTCCCCTTGAAATCCCCCCATGTTCTACCGTGTCGTAGAGCTAATTGCGGATTACGTCCTTTTGGGCGGGGCGGTGCCCGAAGTGAGTAGACAAATGACTTTTAGGAATCACTTTGCACGAAAAACTTAGCCTACGAGATACCTCGCTACTCTTAGAAAACAAACCCTTGCCTTAGGTTGACATAGACCGTAAAAAGCCAGGTGCAAGGCGACCGTCCTTGTGTAAAATACAATACCACCGCTACCCAATCGGTGAAGTGCTACTACGGTATTTCCGTGCGCTTGCGGATTTCTCTGTGTCGCGTAAGAAACACCAACAAGTATGCGATGTGCGTTGGGTGGACCTCGACGAAGGGTATATGCAATTTAAATTCTTGCATTGCATGAATATATTGTGGGCTGAAATGAATTGCGTGTACACTAACAAATGGAAGAATCGTTAGATCGTTTAGACACGTCTTATTTTTCTTTGAGAGAGATCGTAGGTTGCCACCATTAAAACGAATAGAGAAATCTCTTTCCTATTCCGTGAGATACGTGAGGTAACGTGCATGCATCATGTTTAAAATTTTACATCATGTCATTCATGCATTTTCCATCTTTTTCCCTAATTAGTACTTGCCCTAATTCGGTTAAAACTGGACTATTGTTTCTCAATCTCACATTATCTCCTAAATCTTGCTGAGATGGCCCACTACTTGAGCCCTACTCACCCCTCGCGATCTAGGCAACACCAGCCTTTTTGTGGGAGATGTTGCGATTAGTTAGGGTACAGCCAGAGCCCACCTACGCATGGAGACGCACCCATTGCGGGGAGAGAGGTACCATGGATTTCGGTTGGTGACAAGGTGCAGCCGCACCTGGTGGACCCCTATTGGCTAGCTCGGCAATGCATTGGGCAAGGCCCCGATGCATGGGCGGCCCGCCCACGTAGCGGCTCATGGGAGTTTTGGACCCAGATGGCGCGGGGACCGTGGGGGGCGCACTTGGCGGGCGGCCTGCGCAAGAAGAGTTTCCACGAGGCGTGCCGCCCGAGGAGAGCGGCGACTTGGAGTCAGGGGTATGGCGCCATGAGGGCTATGTTTGCGATTCACGAAGCCCCGAACGGAGGCGATGACGGCCGCGGCGAGAGGACGGCCCGAGGGCTACGTCGCCTAGGCGGGAGCTGCGTGAGACTCGGGCTGGTCGAGGAAGCCAGAAGTGTGAGTGCTACGGACGGCGTCTCTCCATCACCATTGGGGGCGCAATGGCGGTGGATGACTTCACCAATGCGCCGTCGCATCGAGCTTAGGGGTGACCACGGTAAGGACTAGTGAGTGCGGCGGCGGCACCGGTGAGGAGGACCGGGGAGGAGACCCCACTTCTCGCGCACCACGGGAGTAGATGACCGTGGCGCCATGTTTAGATTTTTTCGTAGATGCTACCACGTGGCCGTGATCTAGTTGAGACACCCTTGTAGCCGGCGGTGTAGTGCCACTATTACCATGTAATTTCCTTTTTTTTCGTGGTGAGACTTTCAAAGATGTAAGACTTGGATTAAGTAATATTCGAGACCTTAATGTATTAGTCGAGACCTTAATTTAGTTCCCCGCCTTATATTGTGACCGGTTCTATGGCATTTGCGACTCGTGGGTCAATTCTGCGAAAATCATGTCGGTGGTGCAACATTTTGTTGCCATTTTGTTGCGAGATCTTGATACACATGTTGCATTGACATAACCGTGATGTTGAGGAAAGACGTATTGAGTTTATTGTTACCGTTATTGTGGATGAATTTATTCTCTCAATAAATTCCGCGTAACCTAAATTCAATATCTATGCTTTGGACAACATCATCGATGGTTATTGTTGATTCAAATGTGCGAGATGCCGCAAACTCGATCAGTCTTTGGGGAGATCGACAGCGGCCACCACCTCGATGAACCGGGAGCGGTTCTTTGATCGGTTCACGGGAGAGTTCTTGAAAATATCGCACGCAACACCGGTAGGGAGGCCGTGGTGGTGCTTGATGGTGATGGATTTCAGCGTACAAGAACTTTAAAGCCACGGAACCACCAAAGTTCCTTTGTGGCAAATGAATCTATGGAGGCCGAGGAATGGCTGACCTCGATAGAAGATAAGTTTTGGTTGGTGAATGCATGCGAGACCCGAAGGCAGAATTTGCGGTGCACTTATGGAGGGACCCGCAGGGGATATGGTGGAAGAATCACCGTCTTTGCTTTACGCCAATGTTCCTATCACTTGGCTCTAGTTTGCGCTAGTTTTTTAAGTAAGACCTACGTACTATTTTGGTGCTCTGGCAAAGAAGTTGGGAGAGTTCATTAAGCTCGGCTAGGACAACAAGACCATGAACGAGTACCTACAGGCTTTCAACAGGTTGTCTAGGTATGCTCGACATGGTCGACAATCGAGGAGAAGAAGTTGGCTAGCTTCAAGAGAGGGTTAAATCTCAAAATCGCGTAAGACCATGGGAAATTCCACCAGGACCACTTTCGAGGAGTTTGTGACCCATTGTCTTCATCGGGAGGAAAGTAATACTTTGTATCTTTTGCATCCAAAGGCAAGAAGGGACCATTTGAAGGAAGCTTAGGACGGAAAGTAGGTGGTTCCTTTGGGCGTCGTCGAAACTACCGCCCACCTGCGGCGCTTTCGCTATGTTCCACCACGTAAGAAGAATCGAGCTGGGAATAACCGTTTTAGAAGGGTGATGATGACCCCCGCGCACGAAAGGAAGCCAAAGCGAGGGGAAATGCTCCACGTCCCGTGCCATTCAACCACAATAATCTGCTTCAATTGTGGTAAGCCGGGTATTTCTCCGAGGCGTGCCCGCAACCCGGGAAGAACTACAAGCAATGTGGGGCGGGCACACTTTCTGGTGTTGAGGAAGTTCCCGAGGGAGAGACCGTGGCGGTGATGCGTGCTTAGTTAACAATCATAGTGCTTTGTTGTTTTGTTTGATTACGGATCATCGCATTCATTCATGAGTCAAGAGTTTGCCATAAAGAATAGTGAAAAGATATCGATCTAGGGTTTGGTTATCGGATTAGTTCAGCGGGGGCTGACCAATTGACTAGGCGAGGGTTAAGGATGTGAAGATCATGATGGGTGACTTAGAAATAATAACCTCATTGATAGTTCTACCCGGTTTGTGTTTGGATGTCATCCTTGGGATGAATTGGATGAAGAGTTGGGGAGCGATTATAGATACGATGAATAGAGTAATACACTTGAAACACCCCCGAGACTCAAGCGAACACCGGATTCTCGCTACCCAAAGCCATTGACCTTAAGCGTGTTTTTACGGCCGCTTTGCAAATAATCGGTATCTCCGACATACACGTAGTATGTGAGTTTCCGGATGTATTCCCCTAAGACCTACGGATTGCCGCCCGGATAGGGATGTCGAGTTTGCAATAGAGTTGATTCGGGGGACTGCCCCTATTTCCTAAGACCCTACCGAATGCCACCCAATGAGTTAGCGCGTAACTAAAAAAGTACGGCCGGGGAGTTGCTTGAGAAAGGTTTCATTAGACCTAGTTCGTCACCGTGGGGATGTCGGCCTTGTTTGTGAAAAAAAGAAAGATCGGGGCGCCGAGGATGTGTGTGGACTATAGGCCACTCAATGCGTAAAACGATGAAGAATAAATACCCATTACCCGCATTGACATACTTTTTGACCGGTTGTCTCGAGCCAAAGTGTTCTCCAAGATAGACCTTCGATGCGGGTATCATCAAATTAAAATCGGACCCGGGATATACCCAAGACTGCATTTTCTCACGGGTATGGTTTATGCAGTATCTCGTCATGTCCTTTGGCTTGAATGCTCCGCTTACATTTCATGTGTTTGATGAATTCGGTGTTTATGCCCGAACTAGATCAGTTCGTGGTGGTATTCATCGATGATATATTGGTGTATTACGAAAATGAGGAACAGCATCTTTGAGCATTTGAGGATAGTTTTGGAGAGACTAAGAAAGCATAAGTTGTATGCTAAATTCAAATAAGTGTGAGTTTTGGTGAAGGAAGTGCATTTCCTAGGACATGTACTATCCGAGAGTGGAATTTCATTGATCCTAGTAAGGTGCAAGAGGTGTTGGATTGGAAAGCGCCCGATTTTAGTTTGGAGATCCGAAGTTTTCTAGGGTTAGTTTGGATACTATCGTAGGTTTATACCTGATTTCTCCAAAATAGCTAAACCTATGACCCGATTGCTCTGAAGGGCCGAGAAATTTGTGTGCACTGCCGAGTGCGGCGGCGTTTGTACCTTCGCGAACGTTGTTGACTACAGCTCGGTGCTTCGCACAACGACATTCGAAAACCCTTTGATGTGTATTGTGATGCATGTGGTACGATTGGGATGCGTACTCATGCGGGAAGGCAGAAGTTATTGCGTATCGTCGCGTCGGCTAAGGAAGCATGAGGTTAATTATCCAACCCATGACTTAGAACTTGTGCTGCCGTGGTACATGCATTGAAGATTTGGCGACATTACTTACTCGGTAATGTGTGTCATGTCTATACCGATGATAAGAGCCTCGAAGTACATTTTCACTCAAGAGGAATTGAATATGAGACAGAGAAGGTGGTTAGAGCTAATAAAGGATTATAACATTGAGTTACACTATCATCCGGACAAAGCCAATGTTGTCGCGGATGCCTTGAGCAGGAAATCACATTGTTTGCTAGGACAAGTTGAATCTATGGAGGCTTTTCCTCCTATGCATCCGGCTATCCTATGCAATATTCAAGTACTGAGAATGAACTAGAAAGCAGAATTGTTGAGGGCCGAAAGTAGATAAAGGGATTGCCCATATCAAGAAGAAGATAGAAAAAGAACCTAGTGATCATTTTCAAGTGGATGAGAATGGAATTCTTTGGTATGATGATCGCCTTGTCGGGTGCCAAAGGATCGAGAGTTGAGGGAACAGATTTTAACAGAGGCTCACTCATCAAAGATAACAATTCACCCGGTAGTAACAAGATGTATCGGGATTTGAGAACCGATTTTGGTGGACCAAAATGAGAAAGGAGATTGCTTTGCACATGTAGCTCGATGTGAGTTAAAGCTGTTCATATGAAGACCGCAGGATTGTTGCAACCATTGCCAATTCCCGATTGGAAATGGGATGAGATCACGATGGATTTGATTGTTGGTTTGCCACTTACTCAAAAAGGATTTGATTCTATTTGGGTGATTGTAGATCGTTTAACCAAGGTTGCCCATTTTATCCCAATTAACATAAGCTACGAACCCCACCAATATGCGAGCTATACATTGCCCATGTACTTCGTTTGCACGGGAGTGCCCAAATCGATAGTGTCGGATCGTGGATCTAGTTGGACCAATCGGTTTTGGGAGAGCCTACAGAAGCCCTAGGAACCAAATTACTTCATAGTTCCGCTTATCACCCACAAACCACAGGCCAAACAAAACGAGTAAAACCAAATACTAGAAGACATGTTGAGGGCATGTGTGTTGTCAACAAAAGGTTCTTGGGACAAATGGTTGCCTTATGCAGATTTCTCATATAATAACAGGTTTATCTAGCCAATATTCGGGATGGCACCTTTTGAAGCTTTGTATGGGAGGAAATGTAGGACACCTCTGAATTGGATTGAAATAGGAGAGCGACCCTACTATGGCATTGACACGGTAGATGAAGTCGAAAGCGAAAGTGAGAATCATAAAGCGAGAACATGAAAGCTGCCCAAGACCGCCAAAACGAGTTATGCCGATAAAAGCGTAGAAAGCCCATTAGATTCAGGTGTTAGTGACTATGTTTACCTAAAAGTGTCACCAATGAAGCGAGTACTGGCGTTTGGAGTGAAAAGAAAGCTAGCGCCTAGGTTCAGTAGGCCCCTACAAAATTGTCACCACTAAAGGAGAGGTAGCGTATCTGTTGCGGTTACCACGGGAGATGGGAAAGAATTTTTGATGTTTTTCATGTGTCACAACCGAAGAAATGTTTTAGAGTTCGGAGGAACGAGTGTCAACCCTAATGTTGATATCGGTCAAGATTTAACCTATTATGAGAGTCCAAAGAAAGGTACTAGACACCAAAGAGAGAGTCACCAGGGGGCAAGGTAGTTAAGCGTTACAAGATCCTTTGGGGAAATCATGGAGAAAATGATGCAACATGGGAGACGGATGAGTATCTTAGAGGAATTATCCACGGTTTTTATAGAGAATGGTTAGTTTCGCGAATCTAGGGGCGAGATTCTTTTTAGGGGGAAAGATTTGTAACACCCTAGGTGTTAAGCATCTTGAAAGCATGAGCATTTGCATATCATGATCATCATTTCATGCATAAGCAAGTTCATAATAGCATTTACTTTGAGTTGCTCTCATTTCATGCTTATTTGATTTAGCTACTATAAGATCTTAGCTATAATGATGTTTTGGACCTAGATTATGCCTAGATGTATTTTTGATATGATTTAGGACCATGTTTGAGCTTGTGTTTCAATTTAGAAAATTTTTATAAAATAGCCCTAGAGTGTCAAACCTCTTTGACCCATTTTGAAACTCATTTCAAAAAAGTGCTTGATAGAAGTGTTTTTAGCAAAAAGTTTCTATAGATGAAATGAAGTACTTTTTATGTGGAACAAATGATCTTTTATAAGTTTCTTGTGAAAAGGTTTGGAAAGGTTTCAAATAGTGCCCAACAGTTTGGGTCAAATTTGAGTCAAATTCAAACTTTGTTTTGACTAGTTTGGTTTGACCTTGCAGTTTTTAATTTTTAGTTTCAAATCTAGGCCGAATTAGAAAAAAGTTCATATTGAGAGTTTTGTAGATTATGAAATTCTCTACAAAGTTGATGTTTTGACTTTTTCCAAATTCTGCACGGATCTCGAGGCACGGGCCAAAACTGTCGCTGGTTCAGAAAAGCAGTAGGGGGTGGTATCGGCCGGCCGCCGGCCGACAGCGCCATGGCAACGTGGCCGCTTGCCCGCCGCCGATGTACAGCCCGGACCCACGCGCATGCCTTAAAATGCGCGCCCGCGCGCACGAAACCTAGCCTCACTCCCACCCGCCGCCCGGCCGCTCCACGCGACGAAAAAAGCGCCCGCCCTTCGCTGGCCGTCGTCGCGAAGCCCGCCGCCCGGCGTTCCGTCGCCGCCCGTCGAGCCAAACCGTGCCAAATCGCAGCCCTAGCCTCGTTCCATCATCCTCTACACGGCCATCGATGAATTGAGGTAAAACCCCGTGAGCGCCTCGTTTCCGTCCGCCCGGCGCCCGCCGGCGAAGCCGCCATGGCCGCCGTTGGGGCAAGCCGCCGCTACGAGCTCGTGGATCGAGCTTTTAGCCGCGTTTCTTCGTGTTTTGGAGTCGCCTCATGATGCTTGAGCTCTAGAGCTAGGTGGTTGAGTAGATCTGGCCGCCATTTCGCGGACGCGCGTCGTCCCCGGACGAGCCGCCCGTGAGAGCACCCGCCGCCGTCGTGTTTGGTTTGTCACCGCGTTGTTTCGTTAGGCTCCAATCTTGCTTGCATGTCTTAGTTAGACGCCCTAGAGTCGAGAACGTCCTTTGGTTTGCCATCAATCGCCGGAGAACGGCCGGGCGCCGACGCCCGCGCCGCCGTGAGCCGCCGTATGCCGCCGCCGCTGTTTCGTTGGGTTTTAGCGCAAAAACTAAGGGCACCATCGTGTTTGTCTCGTCGCGTAGATGCGTTTAGACTAGCTGGTTGCCCGGTTTGGTCACCGTCGGCGAAATCCCGCCGCCGATCCGCCGCCCGCGCCGCCGTGCTCTGCTTCGTGTCATCGCCGACATGCGGGCCCCGCCTGATTTTCCTTTTTCTTTTCTTTTTCTCGTTTTCCGTTTGAATGAAATGCTTTAGAAATTCATATCTTGGTCATTTTGAGTCCTTTTTGAGTGAAACAAATTTTGCCATGCTTGTTAGAATATAGGCTACAGTATAAAAATATGAAATCCTATTTTCTGAGAACTTTTATATAGAGTTTTATTTATGGCTAGAAATGCATGGAAATTGGAGAAAATCATATCTTTTAATTGGTACAAGATAAAAATATGCTTTCTGTATGAAAAGTGCTTGTTTTTGTGAGTAGAGTCTAGCAAAAATATCATGCATGGTATGTTCTGTAGAAGAAATGTGATTTTCTATTTATGTAATTTCTATCATGTGATCTTTAGAAATTCATAGAAAAATAAATATTAGGGTTTTGAGTGTGAAACTTGGTATGCTTATGTTTGATAGGTTTTAGAAGCTTTTCATACTCAGAAATCTGTTGTCTGACACTTTTCATAGTGCAAAAGTATTTTCATGCTTAGGTTTGGTATAAACTTATCATTTTTGTGTAGGGTCTGTATAAGCATGATCTTGCCATGAGATTTTTATGGTAGCTGTTTTATGTCAGTAGTATGCTCTGGTAATTTTGGTAGAATTTTCTGCAGTAGTTATGTATTTATCATATTTGTGATGCATGGGAAATAGGCTAGAAATATATGTTTATATGAAGGTAATGTGTGTGTAGGATCCGATGGAAGCCTAGAGGGGGTTGAATAGGCTGACCCCCGAAAATCGACCTATTAAAACTCAAACGCACCGTCGATGCTGGATGGCTGGCGGCAACTGCCGCGTATAGGCGGCACGCACTGCTTGAAACGTGAAACAAAAAAGAGACAGAGGCAGAGAATGGACTTCTCTCGGCCGGGCGGGCGGCGGCCTTTGCCGCCGTCATTATGCGATCGCCGCGGGTCACTTCCGAGAAGAGACCTCGAGGTGAATCTATGAGCTATGTCCTTTGAGATGGTGATTCACCCTTGTTCCCGCACCACGTATTTCACGAGAAAACTAGCCAAAAGTAACGAAACCCTCGGCAGTTTAAGTAGATCGGGTCGAAGCCCTATCTCACAAGACAAAATATGCAAGAAAGTAATGGGGACAGGTGACACGGAGATTTGACCGTGGTTCACCACGCCACACCAGTGCCGGGTTACGTCCCACGTTGTTGAGGTTGCCACACAAGGCTTAGCTTGCCCACCGGCTTGCTTTTTTCCCTCGTTCACAAGTCTAGGGAGTTAACCCTAGAGATGTGGGGTAATGTATTGCTGTTTGTGTGAGGTTACAAACCTCCCAAAGGCTGCCACATGAAGGGGCAAGCTCAAGGGCGACGCCTAACCGTCTAGGAGCAAGCTCCAAGAGTAAAGAACCCTAGGGTTACGCCAAACGTGAACCAAATGCTCTTTTTGAGTGGGGAAGTAGTAGATCTGGTCTCCAATCAAAGTTTGCAGCTTGTTTCCCTCAAGAATCCCAGGTGGGAAGTGAGAGATTGAGTGGGGAGCTCAAAGAACTTCAATGGAGGTGAGAGAGAGAGAGCAAGAGGTGTGTTCTGGCTGTTCTGTCGCGAGGAAGAAGAAGAGTGAGCCAGGTGACCGTTGTGGGAGGGGTAGAATAGGTATTTACACCCCACGGACCCAACGGTAGGATTTAAGTGTGGCACTTTGCCGACACGCGGCACCTTGCCAAGCACCAATGCACGGCACTACAGCGCAGCAGCCCGACAAAGAAAAGGTGAGATTCACATAAAATTGCTTTGGTACGGGTCGGGCTTGGAGTTGTGTTTAGTGTCCGGATTTGAGATTTAGAGCACTTGGTCCACAGTACCGAGAATCCTAGGATCCCTCTTAATAGTACGGCATTTCCTAAACTCAAGATTCAAAATATGAAATAGTTTAAACGCCTTGATCCGGAAATACCACCATCTAGCTTATTTGGTGCCTTTGGACCTGTACATCAACTCCACATTTTAATCCCTGCATGTCATCTTCGCAAATCTCATTAGTCCCCTAATTCGGTGGTCATCAACGCCAAAACCCACTTAGAGCTTGATTGCACTTACAATCTCCCCCTTTTTGGTGATTGATGACAACCAAATTAGAGCTTACATAAGATGTAAAGTCAAACTCAGATTTCGAAGACCAAGGATGTAGGAACCTCCCCCTAAATATGTGAGTGAGTTTTGAATTCTCAATATTGACATAAAAGGTCAATTTCACATATTTAGGAATAGTGAGGCCTCTCCCTAAATGTGTGAGTGAGATTTGAATTCTCAATTTGACATGAAAGTCAAGCCACACATTTAGAAAGTGTGCAAGGCCTCCCCTACATCCATGGTTGCTGTGGGGTGCTCAATAGGGTGTCATAAAATTATATCCGTGATGCATATGACAACAAAGACTGATCAGAGCACAAGGGGTTGTCTGTCTACACTGATGTGCGCGGCACTGCCACGCCAGGGTGCGGCACTGCCGCGCCTATCAGGTCAGACAGACAGACAGAAGCAATACCACAGCATATATGACATGTTTAGTAAACTAAATATGCAGCAGGATATATAAAACAGAGTTTAAGCATCCAAAGACCAAATCTGAGAAATAACAAGTCATAGGTGGCATTATTACATAAAATAGAGTTTCTCTCAAACTCACACCTAACAAGCTACTCTCAAGGGATCTAAACTCTGAAGATCAGCTGCTGCATCATCCTCGAACCAACTCCAGGGCGTCGAAAAAGTAGTTTGGCTCCCCCTCATTTCTTCTAATTTTCTCCCCCTTTGGCATCAAGCACCAAAAAGATCATCGAAAAGAGAAGAAAAGAAGCGGAGTCACTCGTCACTAGTGTCCTCACGGCTGGAAGCTGTGTCCTCGTCCTCCTCAGAAATAACTGCACTAGTCTGTGCAGAGTGACGAGTAGAGCGACGAGCTGGGATCGGCCGAGAGAACGAGCCAAGCAGGTCCGAGAGATCCCGGTGCGAGCCGCTGGTCCCCCGATAGCTCGAAGGTCGTGCTGGCTGGAGGCCTAGGAATGGCGGTGGAACCGAAGTCCTTGCTTCTCCCTCGACACTCTTGAATGCCCGCCTCACCTCCCTGCGCATCTCATAGGTCTCTGCAGGCTTTGAATATGCGCAATGCCCAAAGATGGCCTTGATCCACTTCTTGATCTTGGATCGAGAGCCACTCATGCCTCCCGGGCCTAGAGCTAGAGGGCTGCTCCAAGTCCTCTCTACCACCTGAGGTGCCTCTGCGTGGAGTGGGTCCGGATCTACCACTCGTTTTTCCTCCCTCAAATCCATGGGTCTTCTCAATGTTGTAGACTGTATGAAAGCAGTCCCTTGGGATAGATGTTCCCAAAGACCCTCTCAATCATGAACATGAGGTAAGGAGCATATGGTAGATTTCTCCTAGCATCATCCATGGCATTAGCTAGTTGCCTCCAAATAAACTTTCCAACATTGAAAGTTTCATCGTTCTGGTGAGCAAGAACATTCCTAGCATAGCCATTCGCATCGAGGCTGCCCCATCCTTGGGATCAATGGTGCATCCGGGCAGAGGTTGTTCATCACATAGAAGAAGTCCTTCAACCCCTTCCTTTTTCCCAGTAACTTTGGATCTGCCCAGCAATCCTTGATGGCCTTGGCTTCAATGGGGTCAATCTCATGAATGTCTGTGGACTGCCTGTGATCAGCCCCAAAGCCCAAGATATCGACAAAAGGTGACACAGATCCAACTCTGTAGTGCCTCCCGTCGGTCATCCAAAGTGGATGGTGTCTCGATTTTTCTCCCCTGGTAGGTAGCATGGAACTGACTGAGAATCTCTTCATTCCAATCATGCTTGAAAGACATGATGTCTGTCAGCTCAAACCTCTCACAAGCCTCAATTGCCTCATTGAAGGCATCCTCCTCCTTGTCTGCCATCCTCTCAAAATCAATATAGTGCATTGTGGTGATCTTACTCTTGGTGGAGTGGAAGAGGACAGTTAAGTAAAAGTTTGAATGAAAAGCTGCCCAAAACCTCTCATCTATGCCCTCAGTCTGCTCATCACTGTAAACATTGTAGGCTCTAGCATCAGCCACTTCCCTCTATTTCTTGAAGTAGCTCACCACTGGAATGGGTGGATCATTGACAGGAGCTGCCATCCCAAAGACACCCTCTACTGACACCAAGTAACTACTGTCATAAACAGATAGGTGCTCAGGAGTGCCTTGTTCACACAGGGGCACATTGGTGTATCCATACTGCCGCTTCGCCGCTCCTCGATGAGCTCGGTTGCTCCATTGCCACCTGCCCTGTTTAGGTTCTTCCTTCCTCTGCCTCTTCTATCAATTGCCTTGACCCTCATCTTCCTCTTGCCATGAGGATCACCTCCAGGATCCATCTATGCAAAGGATAAGATTTTGGTAAGAAACTGCATAAGATAGAGTGTATAGTGGCCAAACATATGTAGGGGAAAAATTATGGAAATGAATTTTGATGTTCAGAGCAAGCTGTCCAGGATGAAAACCTAGGCTGCGTGGCACTGCCGTGCAGGAGGCACGACACTGCCGCGCATGCACGGCACTGCCGTGTCATGCACGCGGCACTGCCGCTCCCCCTTGCACCAAACATCAATTTTCATCTCCCAAAATCTTTCCACTACATCTATCTGACTCACTCTACGTTTCTATCACAATTTCACAGACCAAATCACAGAATAGGTGCAAATTCCCCATGGATTGAAAAATGAGCATGAACTAGAGTGAAAAATATTTGAAATTCGGAGTCAAATCGATTTCCCGGTTCAATCAAGTAGGTGATTTGAGGAATATATGCTGTTGGAAGCAGCTAAGAATGATAAAGTTCTATTTGGGGGCGGCAATGCCGCGCCCTCCCCCTAAATCTTGCCGCGCCCTCCCCCTAAATCACCTAAGTCATGGAAACACGAAATCCATCGATTCCAACCCTCAAAATCACTTCACCAGAGTTCATACATCACTAGGAAACAGGAATCCATGAACACAAACTGCACATTGCATAGATCGGGCAAGGACTATATGAACTAGGGTTAGGTTACCTTGCAGTTGACCTCGTGGAGTGAGGAGGAGAGAAAAAGGGGGCTCGGAGAGGGGCGCGGTGGCGCGCCATCGCCGGGCGGCGGCAATCGGGGCGGCAGCAAGCGCATGGCGCAGAAGACCGACGACGCCGGCCTCACGCCTTGCGAGAGAAAAGAGAGGGACGCGTGCGGGGCATCGGGTCGAGAGGAGAAAGACAACCGGTTGGGCCAGGGGATAGAAAAGGAAAGAAGAAAAATTTGGCCCGAAAATGGTTCGGACAGATCGAAATCTGGTAACCCTAGGCGCTGCACTTTGCGCCGCCTTGCAGGCACGCGGCACTTACCGCTCTAGCCTCGCCGTCTGCATATATATTGCCACTTGACTTATTTCTTCTCAAACTTGATCACGAGAGACACCAAAATTCATTGCTAGGGACGGATCATCGATGACAGAACAATGGCATTGAATTTTGGATTAGAATTTGAAATTCTTTTGAAACACAATATGAAAGTTTTCGCAAACTTTTCCTATGTCGATCTAGTGTCTCAAACAGATTGCATGTGTGCTAGAGTTCAAACCAAGTTTCGAGAATCGAGAATGTTTAGCTCACTACGCAAAAGCACAAAACCTTGACTCATCGAGAGGCTTGGTGAAGATATCGGCTAGTTGCTTTTCGGTGCTCACATGGTGAATTGCGATATCTCCTTTGAGTTCGTGGTCTCTCAAGAAGTGATGACGGATGTCTATGTGTTTTGTTCTAGAGTGTGCTACCGGGTTATTTGCGAGTTTGATGGCACTCTCGTTGTCACAAAGAAGAGGTATCTTTGTGAAATGACATCCGTAATCTTTTAAGGTCTGCTTCATCCAAAGTAGTTGAGCACAAAGATGCACCGGGCCGCAACATACTCGGCCTCGGCAAAGGAAAGGGCTACACAATTTTGCTTCTTAGAGAGCTCCAAGACACTAGGGACCGTCCAAGGAATTGACATGTCCCCGAAGTGCTTTTTCGATCTACTTTGCAACCGGCATAGTCAGAATCTGAATATCCAAGTAGATTGAACTTGGAGCCCTTGGGATACCACAAGCCAAGGTTAGGAGTGAGTACTAAGTATCTCAAGATTCTCTTAACAGCCACATTGTGACATTCCTTTGGATTGGCTTGAAAACGAGCACACATACACACACTAGCATTATGTCCGGCCTAGATGCACAAAGGTAAAGCAGAGATCCAATCATGGAGTGATATACCTTCATGTCCATGGTTGGACCCTCCTCATCAAGATCAAGATGTCCATTGCTTGGCATTGGAGTTTTGATTGGCTTTGCCTTAGCCATATCAAACTTCTTTAGCATGTCATGGGTGTACTTTGTTTGGCAAATGAATGTCCCTTCCTCCATTTGCTTGACTTGAAACCCAAGGAAGTACTTTAGCTCACCCATCATGGACATCTCAAATCTCTTGGTCATTGTCCTACTAAATTGCTCAACATACATATTGTTAGTGCTACCAAATATTATGTCATCGACATATATTTTGGCATACAAAGATATCATTGCTAACTTTATGAGTGAAGAGAGTAGGATCGCTTTTGCCTATTTCAAAGCCTTGTTTGAGCAAGAAATCCTTAAGGCATTCATACCATGCTCTAGGTGCTTGCTTAAGCCCATAGAGCGCCTTACGGAGCTTGTAGACGTGGTTGGGAAACTTGGGGTCTTCAAAACCGGGTGGTTGCTCAACATACACCTCCTCTTGTAACGGACCGTTGAGGAATGCACTCTTGACATCCATTTGGTACAGCTTGAAGTCATGATGGGCAGCGAAAGGATAGAAGAATGCAAATTGCTTCTAGTCTTGCCACCGGTGCATAGGTCTCATCAAAGTCCAAGCCCTCTACTTGAGTGAAGCCTTGAGCAACCAATCTTGCCTTGTTTCTTGTCACCAACCCATCTTCATCTTGCTTGTTGCGGAAGACCCACTTGGTACCAATGATGTTAGTCTTGGGTCTTTCCACCAACTCCCAAACTTCATTTCTTTTGAAGTTGTTGAGCTCTTCTTGCATGGCCAACACCCAATCGGGATCCTTGAGAGCATCTTCTACTTTTCTGCGGTTCCAAAGATGAAACAAAAGAGAAATGTTGACAGAAAGCGGCTAGATGAGATCGAGTAGTAACTCCCTTTCGAAGACTCCCAAGGATGTTGTCAACGGGGTGATCCCTTGTCGTAGTCGTGGGTGATCAACGCCCATACGCATTTTTCTTCTTGATCTTCATCATATTCATCATCGGCTTCAAGAATTGGAGCAAGATCAAGTGGTTGAACAGTGATGCGGTGGATCGGGCCGCCGCCGAGGTAGGTGGCGCGCACGCCGCGCGTTGGTGCGGCACTGCTTGCCCGTGACACTTCCAAAGAAAGCGTCTTGCCGCTGCACTTGGTCATCGAGTACGTCGGCGAATCTTGTGCAAAGAACAACCGGTGGATCCTCCTCTCCATTAGCTTGATCTTCTTGAGGCCTTATGTCACCGATAGCCAATTGCTTGATTGCCTCACAAGGTGGATCCTCCTTTCCTACAACACTTTGATCAACTTGCTCTACCTGAGAGCCATTAGATTCATCAAATGTCACATCTATAGTGATTTCAACCCTACCGGTGGTTTGGTTGAAAACACGATAGGCATGCTCATTTGACCCGTAACCAAGAAGAAAACCTTCATCAACTTTAGGTGCAAATTTAGAGGTTCGGGGCCTTTTGTTTAGAATGAAACACTTGCACCCAAACACCCTAAAAGTATGACACCTTAGGCTTGTTACCAGTTAAGAGCTCATATGAAGTCTTCTTGAGTTTCTTGTGTAAGTAGAGGCGGTTGATGGCATGACAAGCGGTGTTGATGGCTTCACACCAAAAGATATCCGAAGTCTTGTATTCATCAAGCATTGTCCTTGCCATCTCTATGAGTGTACGGTTCTTCCTCTCTACTACACCATTTTGTTGAGGGGTATATGCAAAATGAAAACTCATGCTTGATGCCCTCTTCATCAAGGTACTCTTCTACTTGGGTGTTCTTGAATTCGGTCCCATTGTCACTTCTTATTCTCTTGACAGGTAGATCAAATTCTCTTTGTGCCCTCTTGATGAAGGTTTTCACCTTCTCTTGTACCTGACACTTATCAAAGACAAAGAAAACCCAAGTGAAGCGGGAGTAATCATCAACAATAACAAGTCCATATTTGTTACCCCCGATGCTAAGGTAGGCCACCGGTCCAAAGAGATCCATGTGTATCAACTCCAATGGTTGAGTAGTGGTCATCACACTCTTTGGTGGGTGAGGTGCACCTACTTGCTTTCTGGCTTGGCAAGGTCCACATATCCTGTCTTTGTCAAAATCAACATTTGTTAGTCCAATGATGTGGTTGTCTTTCTGCAGTTTGGCCAAGTTCCTCATGCCAACATGTGCTAGACGGCGATGCCATAACCAGCCCATGCTAGATTTTGCCATTAGACAGGTGTCAAGCTTAGCCTCACTTTTGTTGAAATCAA
This sequence comes from Hyparrhenia diplandra, assembly GCA_015847255.1. Lineage (NCBI taxonomy): Eukaryota > Viridiplantae > Streptophyta > Magnoliopsida > Poales > Poaceae > Hyparrhenia > Hyparrhenia diplandra. The sequence continues at coordinate 909,534 of JADLZK010011118.1, read as the reverse complement.
CTAAGTAAAGCTTATTCTTGAGTTTGCCTGTAAAGACAACAGAGGAATCCTTCCTGCGAAAGACTTCCACACCAACATCCGTAAAGAGACAATTGTAGCCTTTCTCACACAATTGTGAGACCGACAACAAATTATATCCTAACGAATCAACATGCAAAACATCTGAAATATTATGCTCAGTTGTGATAGCAACGTTACCAAGACCGATCACACTTCTCACATCATCATTTCCAAACCTTATGTTGTTTTACGCCGTCATTGGTTTGGGAATATGATGAGAACATACTCCTTTCTCCGGTCATATGATTTGTACAGCCGCTGGTCAAACACCCAACTTAACCCCCGGAGGAGTATGCCTGCAAAACAAGTTTAGTTCACAAGTTTAGGTCCCCTAAGATTCTTGGGACCTTTTACCTTAGTCACAAGAACTTTGGGAACCCATATGGAGGTGTTGCAATAAAGTTTCCTTTCACTGCATAAGTACTTTGCAAACACCTCCCCCTTGCTGTTTGCCTTCACTTCAAAGCAAGGATTGGAGTCCAACTTGCTTGCTTTAACCTTTGATTGATAGGAGTGGCCTTTAGGAACAGCCCAGACAAGATTTTCTGACTTCTGGACCTTCTTCATAGGCTTTTGGACCATCTTCTTGGGTCTATTCTGAGCTGAGGCGCAGTAGGTGACCTTCCCTTTTCTTGGTGGCACGGCACTTTGCCGCGTCCTCGCGCACTTCCGCGTGTGGCGTCCGGTGCAGCTCGGGTCGGCTTGTGTCCAAATGCCTGCGTGCAGGTCTCTCGTACCTCTTTACTGTGCCTTTGCTCGAGGAATTTGACACACTCAACACCATTGATCAGCTTTTCGACCATTGGTTTTTGTTTCCATGCTTGTGTCCAAGTCCATCCTTGATTCTTGGATTTCTCCCATCAATGTAGTTGGGCTTCTTTGGAGCCTCAACTTTGTTGCTCACTGTTGCCTTGCTTTGTTTCACCTTCTTTTTCTTACCATAGCAAAGTGAGCCTAGTGATCTCTTTCTCCATTGCTTTCATGTTTGCAAGGTTAGTGGCATAAGCATTCATATCAACATTATAACATTTTCCACAACCTTGACTAGTGGAGGGAGTAGAGATATCCTTTGTGGCTAGGAGATGTGAGTTGCTCTCACTAAGAATGCTATGTTCAGTTTCAAGCTTTTTGTGCTTGTCTTGCAAGTCACAATATTTCCCATTTAGGGTGACCATAGCCTTCTTTGTAAGAGCATGGTTTCCTTGCTCATTAGCTAGGCTCTTTTGCAAGGAAGCCACCTCACTTCTCTCAGCTACAAGAGCATCCTTGTTATCAACATAGAGCTTTTCAAGTCTATCAAGTTGACTATCTCTAGTTGCTAACTCCGCTTGGGTACTTTCTAAATCCACCATTAGTTGAGCAAGAAAGCCTCTAGTTTTGGGATCTAGGTTCTTGGTGAGTCTAGCATATTCTTCATCATCACTAGATTCATCTTCACTAGAGCTTTCACTAAGATCACTAGATTCATCACTAAGAGAGGGAGAAGGCTTGGGTTTGGATTTTACCTTCCTATGCTTGGCCATAAGACAAACATGAGTGGAGTCATTTTCTTCCTCATCCTCATCATCGGTCATGTTGTTGAAGAGCTTGGGTGTAGAGGTCTCTTGCATAGCAAATGTTGCAACATGGACTTCCTCTTCACTTGTCTCTTTGGTTGAGTCCCACTCATGGCTGATATGAGCTTCACCCATATTTCTTCCCTTTCTCTTGTAATCTTGCTTCTTGTCTTTGCCAATGTCCTTCTTGTACTTGTTGTTCTTGTTCTCATAAGGACAATCGGCAACAAAATGCTCGGTCTTTGCCACAGTTGAAGCAAGTCCTCTTTTTTCTTGTTTGGGAACCTTCGTTTGCACCATCTTGTAGCCATTTGCTTTCATCCCCTTCCCATACTTCTTCATGAATAGGGCCATGTCATCAATCTTCTTGTAATCAGCCCCATCATCTTCATCATCACTTGAGGAAGAGGTTGCATCAATATTTTCTTGCATCTTCTTCATTTCTTTGTCTTGACTTGTAGATGCTTGCTTGCTGCCCTTGACCTTGTTGGAGGATCTTGGCTTGCTTGTCTTGGTTGCCTTGAGAGCCACATCCTTGATCTTGACCCCCTCAAGCTTTGCTTGCAACTCTCCAAGCTTTCTTCTTTCATTTGCCTCCTCTCTTTGCATGTCATAGGTGAGCAGCCTCCCAAGCACATCATTTGGAGTGAAGTGCTCAAACCTCTTCTTGTCACGAATCAAGGTGACCACTATGTCATTTCTAGGTGTGTATGCCTCAAGCATAATCTTGATAACGGTGTGGTCATCTAGATCCTCATCTCCAAATCCTCTAATCTTGCCAACTAGCACCATCAACCGATCAAACATTTCTTGGGCCCCTTCTCCATCAAGAATCACAAACCGGTTGAGCTTGGCCTTTAGCAAGTCAATCTTGGCCTTTCTTACTTTGTCTACACCTTCATGTGCAAGTACTAGAGTGTCCCAAATCTTCTTTGCTTCATTGACATTCATCACCCTATTGTACTCATTGCCTTCTAGAGCACTTAGGAGAATGCTTGTGGCTTGACCATTGATGTGGGCAGCTGCTAGCTCTTCATTTGTCGGCTCCTTGGGGTTCACCGGTGGCTGAAATCCACTGCACACAACCTCCCAAAGACCGGGGTGAAGGGCGCTAAGATAGGCTCTCATCAAGTGCTTCCACTTGGCATAGTTGGTCCCATCGAAACGGGGCAACTTTCTCGCGGGCACATTGATGAAGGACTTCTTATCGCGTTAGTCAAATAAGAAGAGCGCTTAAAGGATATGGCGGCGAACTTGTTGTTGTTGACGCTGCACTCATCCTTTTCTTTCCCTTCTTCTTGTTCTTGTTGTAGGAGATATCATCATCTCCATCTTCGAGCTACTTGATAGCTCACTTGACTCCGCTTCCTCTTCTTGCCTTTTCTTTTCTCCCCTTGCTGCCCTCCTAGCAGCTCTTGCCTCCACGAATCATCTTTCTTTGATCTTTTCTTTGAAGCTTCTCGGCAAGCTTGACACTAGCTTGCTCTTCTAGTCTTTTCTTTTCTCGCTCTTGCCTTCTAGCGTTTCTTCTCTCTTGTCTTGCGGCTTTTCTCTCGGGATCGGTACCATCACCCTTGATGGTGCTCTCGCCGGCTGTACCGAGAGAAAGCTCGCTTGCTCTTCACAACCTCCACAACCTCCACGGGGATGGTAGGCTTGTCTCCTCTTCTTGATCCCTCCTACGCGTCCATACTTCACGCTGTGAGGCATAAACGAAGTATCCTAGCTTTGATACCACTTGTAGGATCTGATGGAAGCCTAGAGGGGGGGTGAATAGGCTGACCCCCTGAAAATCGACCTGTTAAAACTCAAACGCACCGTCAAGATGAGATGAGCGCGGCACTACCGCGTACAGAGAAGCGTAATCGCCAAAGTGAAACTGACAAACAGAGACAGAGACAGAGAATGGACTTCTCTCGGCCAGGCAGGCGCGGCACTGCCGCGTCCTTCTCGCTGGGTGCTGCGGGTCACTTCACAGAAGTGACCTCGAGGTGAATCTGTGAGCTATGTCCTTTGAGATGGTGATTCACCCTTGTTCCTGCACACAGGTATTTCACAGAAAACTAGCCAAAAGTAACAGAAACCCTGCAGCGAAGTAGATCGGGTCGAAGCCCTATCTCACAAGACAAAATATGCAAGAAAGTAATGGGGACAGGTGACACAGAGATTTGACCCGTGGTTTGCCGCGCCACACAAAGCCGGGTTACGCCCACGTTGTTGAGGTTGCCACACAAGGCTTAGCTTGCCCACCGGCTTGCTTTTTTCCTCGTTCACAAGTCTAGGAGTTAACCCTAGAGATGTGGGGTAATGTATTGCTATTTGTGTGAGGTTACAAACCTCCCAAGGCTGCCACACGAAGGGGGCAAGCTCAAGGGCGACGCCTAGCCGCCTAGGAGCAAGCTCCAAGAGTAAAGAACCCTAGGTTCCGGCCAAACGTGAACCAAATGCTCTTTTGAATGGGGAAGTAGTAGATCCGGTCTCCAATCGAAGTTTGCAGCTGTTTCCCTCAAGAATCCTGTGGGAAGTGAGAGATTGAGTGGGAGCTCAAAGAACTTCAATGGAGGTGAGAGAGAGAGCAAGAGGTGTGTTCTCGGGCCGTTCTGTCGCGAGGAAGAAGAAGAGTGAGCCAGGTGACCATTGTGGGAGGGGTAGAATAGGTATTTATACCCCACGTGACCCAACGGTAGGATTTAAGTGTGGCACTGCCGACACACGCCCGACAAAGAAAAGGTGAGATTCACAAAAAATTGCCGGGGCGGTCGGCTTAGAGTTGTGTTTAGTGTCCGATTTGAGATTTAGAGCACTTGGTCCACGGTACCCGAGAATCCTAGGATCCCTCTTAATAGTACGGCATTTCCTAAACTCAAGATTCAAAATATAAAATAATTTAAATGCCTTGATCCGAAATACCACCATCTAGCTTATTTGGTGCCTTTGGACCTGTACATCAACTCCACATTTTAATCCCCTGCATGTCATCTTTTCGCAAAATCTCATTAGTCCCCTAATTCGGGTGGTCATCAACGCCAAAAACCCACTTAGAGCTGTTGGTAAGCTTGGTTTGATCAGTTTTAGAAGTTTTGACATTTTCTTGTTCTAGCATTTTATTTGATTATAGTGTGCAAGTGTAGTGTTTGCTAGGGCATATTATTTTATGTACTTTAGATTATATTTTGACATGTCCAGTAGGTTTATTTGGTAGATAATTACTTGATTTACTTGCTGGTAAAGTTTGAGATGATTTGCATGAATAGTTTGTGAGTTATGGAGGTTGTATGTGATGTTTGGGCTGAAAACAGAGCCTCTGTTTTTCCCAATTTTGAGGCTGTTAGGTTCAGATTCAGCTTTGGACAACGTAGAATGTTTTGTAGGAAATTTTGTTAGCTTTCCATAGAGTCCTAGTTCACTAAATTTGGAGTTGTAGAACTCCCCTGTGATTGTTTTAGTGACAAAGATGTCTAGCTGCCATTTCCTGTCATTAGAGAGTTAGGTGTTGCTTGATGTAGGTTGTTAGGGTTTCTTGTGTAGATTAAGTTATGTTTCTCGGGAAGAGATATGCACTTACTAATAGCTTGCATCATGAAGCATCCATCCATTATACATGTTTTACTTTATGCAAGTTGTTACTTATGTAATCGTAATTATGTCTTTTCTCCATCATATGCATCATCTCGTGGATCGGGGAAGTTCGGAGGAGCTGATCGAGGAGCCGGGGAGCCGTTCCATCCGGGAGTACAGTCCCGAGGAGTCACCGGAGGAGAAGGACCGACAGACGAAAGCCGACCGAGTGTCCTGAGCACGTTCCAAATGACGTTCTGCGAGGCAAGCCCCGGAGCATTCTGCCCTTTCCTAATTCTTCCAATTAATTGACTTGAGTCTTTATATGTTTCCTGCATTAAGTTAGGAAAATGGTTGAAACCGTTGATGCATTATGATCCTTGTTGAAAGTTGCCCTATCCTATTTAGAGGTCTAGGTTAATGCTCAGCACCATGTTTGCAAAAGAGACAGTGATTCCGGTCACTTGAGGATATGTTGTGAACAATCACATGGGTGATTGTCAAGTCTAGCCGTTGAGAACCCGATAAATTAAAACATGTGAGATTGGGTGGATATTGTGGTCTTTCCATCCAAATCAATTAAGGACTTACTCTTTGTCGGAATGTGGTCGGAAGTTGAACGTACTGCATTTAGTAGGCTCCGCCGGGTCATGAGCCACGAAGCTCGCAAGAATGTTAGGGGCCGGCCATGCTCGCTTTATCGCTCCTCCTTTGGCGTTGGTGGATGGGGGATTTTTATTGGGTGCAAGAAGATGCGCACGATGGCATCGTCCTCGTTGTACGCTCACTTGGCACCCGAGAAGGAGGGGTAGCCGGCAAGACCGAGACTTTTACGCCCCGTAACATCTTGAGAGTAATCGGGTCTGCCTTTGCAAAGTAGACTTGGTGTGTGTCGTGGTATTCGCCACCGGTTTGCAAATCGATTCGAATCGCCATCTCTCCCGGTTAGTGAGAACCTGGGTTGCGTCCACGACATCGTAGTCTAATTACTACAATATATGCTATTTATCATGTTGCAGCTAATTTATCCTGATCAAGTTACTTATGCTGTTATTTACTCTACTGAGCAATGATTAATCTTGACTATACAGGATCTATGTTATGTAATTAATTAAGTACCCTTTTAACTCGGAAAAGTACAAGTAGTATGAGTAGGCTCACTAAACAACTTTATTTGTGAAATTAATGTGAGTCAGCTAAACCCCAGATAAAGCCTAGCATGATCCTTGGAGTCTTTTATTTTATTTTGGTCGGTAAGTCTAGCTGAGTATTTCGTACTCGTGGTTTTATTCCCATTGTTGCAGGTGATCATATTTACCATGGTTATTGTAAGACTTGTCTGCTTTCCTCGTTGATGAAGAAGAGGGGCGGGGCAAGGCAAATCTATATCCCTGTCTCATGCCGCTACAGGATGACTATCTACTGGCACTATTTTTATATTTGTTTTCGTTAAACGACTATTTGGTTTTCAAAACTACCGCTTCCGCACTTGAACTCGAGTTTGTAATAATTTATACTTCGCACTCTAATGTTTAATATATCGAACTTGGTTTGAAATACCTGCGGATTTTATTACCGAGCTCAACGATCCTGTTGTATGTTGTTGATGAGTTTGAAATCACTTTCTGATTTCCTAATACCGGGTTTATATGGACTCAAGTGTAGATCTGCGATTGCTTCGGTGATTGCGAATTATACTTGATTTCTTATAAATTGGATGGCTCTGTTACAATGTAAATGTATAGTGGTATCTATCTAAATAAAGTTAGCCTAGAGGTGGAGTTAATCTCACATCCAGCAAAAGGGTTAGGGCGGAGTTAAAGAGTTAGATGGAACTAGTAAGGTGTATATCTCTACATCATTATCCGTAGTGGAATTAATCTCACCAGATATGCGTAAGTGGTGTACCACACATTCTACCATCACCTATGTACTAGTCTGTCACCGTAGCAAAGAATGCTAAGAAATGCGTGAATGGTATTCTTAATATGCCACTTGAATCTCTTGCAATAATATGAATATGATATCTCGCAAAGCGCCGCAGTATAGAAATACCATTGTAGCACTTCACCGGAGTCTATCCAGGTTCTATATTTATATTTTACCACAGGGAAGGGGTAGGCTTATGGGTAGATTGATTGATTCACTTGCAGAGTGGTAATGTAGAGTAAATCATATGCATCAAACTAAACTCAAACTAGGATGAGTCACATAATAAAGATAAAGATAAATAAATGATATGATAACTGCCAAGTCAAAGATCATGGTATGCCACTAGAATGTATCATAACAAAGGCTAAATAACATGGTATAGGTAGAGTAGACGTAATATTCCTAAGTTACTCATAATCATATGTCAATGAATACTATGATTAGTGCAATACATCTAGTCATCATGGCATGAAAGCAATATATCTACGTGTGGTGAACATTACTAAGGAAGATCAGGAACAAAGCAAGTCTACCATAGTAATAAGGCTCAACTAGACCTACATTCGGGGGGTGGACTACAAAGGACTCAATGGCAATATCACAACCACGATCTATGACACATCCTGTAATATAGGGTGCGGTCGCAGGCAAACGTTGTATAAACACCACGCTTTACACGTTGTTGACCACCCACAAAGTGCGCAACTAAAGGGGCGCTATATGCGACTCCATGCTTGAATATAAAGACAAACTTACTAAACTAGATATATAATCATAATAAGCATGGAAACATATAACTAAGAATATAATCATTGAATAGAGCAATGTCATAGCAAATGTATTCTAACCAAATACTTACAAATTAGATACAAGAGAGAAGCCACGAGAAGCTCGGCTCCCAAGCTACTTCTTGACGATCGTGAATCCAAGACAAGCTAGACTTCCTCTAGAACTATCCTAGATAGCTAATGCTCTAATTGTGGTGGAACTAGGGCTTGGGATCTTGACTTGGGGTCTTGATGATGAGACTTGGTATGGAGTAGAATGACTTAGGGTTTCACCCAGGGGTTAGGGTTGCAGTTATATAGCCCCTGAGGATGCACCGTGGCCCTTGGATCTAACCGACCTTGAACAACAAATATATATTGCACCTCAATGGCGGTATTGAACCGACCTAGAAAGATGAGGTCGACCGGGTGGGCCCCCACAGGCGGCCGCGCCCAGCATCGTGGCGGCCGCGCCCTAACTCTGCCAGTTGGGCCCCTCCTTCAGGGTCCTATCTTCTAGTGTCTTCTAGAGTATTCTTGCGTGGGTTTCAAGTTGAGTTGCGTCATGGACAAGTCTTTGTGTCATAGGGCTTGCAATGTCTAACATTTTCCCCGTTTAGTCCCTAAAAATATATAAATCACCAAAACTCATGGAATTATGTCAATTAGGTCCCTAAACTATGTTGATATTTATTTTAAGCCCTTATTTCATGTTTAGATGACTATTAATTTTATGCTATAAGAGATACCAACAATTACCGTGTGGCTCGCCCCAACGATTCCATTCGCACAAGGCTTTTAGGCCGATTTTGTTAGCGGCGAGACCGATGTCATACTCGGTCCATATGGAAACCGGAAGCATAAGGTAAAACTTGAGATTTTGGGAGACAAGCCACGGGTCAATCAGGGCTTTCGATGCCATGAATGTGAGCTACGAAAATCGGCTTATGCCTGCTGAAGCCAAGAAAGTGAAAGCTGCCTGCAGGGGTTGCCGTTCGAAGTGGTCGAGGTCGGCCGAGGAATTGCTATGAATTTGGATCCCCTTAAAAGTTTGAAAAGGAAGCGATTGGCTCATCGTGGGAGCGCCAAAAAGAGCCACCGGATGTTGAGGTAGGACGCCTTTTGGCGAAGGTGCCCGGGCGCCGTAGCGAATCATTCCTTCGGTCGCTCAAGGTGTTTCGCTCTAATCTTGCTGAAATGGTAGATGTTTGCTTCAGAGAGCCTGATTCCTTTTGCTTTCGGGTTTTTGTGTGTGCTTCTCAGCTTTTGTATTGCTATGTTGACCGAATTTATATTGCTTGTGTAGGTGATCTCCAAATGATTCGGAGGAGATGCGCCCAAAGCGAATTCAAGACCCTCATGATACTGAAGATGATGACACCCAAATGATGGTCCTAGGTTGAGCAAGGTCAAGCGAAAAGGTTGACACCCCTACCACCGGAGTTGCCGCTCAATCATATGCAAATTCCTCAATGATATGCAAATTCCTACCAGAGCCATTTCAAGTTTATAAAGTGCAAAAACCTTCCACATATATATGCTACTTGTCTTTGTATTGAGCTTGTGTCAAGTCTCGTTGACCCTTGTTGAGATAGTTGTCATGCCCCAAGATCAAGATCACGTACACTCCACATATATCAGTTATTCCTACACCGGGAATACGCTACAACAAGCTTCCGTCCACCATAAAAAAACTTTGCTCCTACACTAGGAGTAGACACAAAAAGACATCTTAGAAATAAATACTCCATTTTCTACCGGATAGTGATCTCTATATTTGTGGTTTAAGAGACATGGCTATTAAAAAATATAGGGACACATGAAGGTCCCATGAAAAAAAAAAATTGGACACATGAAGGTCCAAGAGTTTTGAAAAAAAAATGAATGTGATGAGCACATGAAGGCTCATGCAAGAAACATAATATAGCCGTGTTCTCAAGAATAAAGTTTTCAGAGAGATCACTCATATCAAGGAGTATAGTATAGGTTCCACTTTATAATATCCACACACATGCACTTCTTGATCTAGGGGTATGCCATCCTTCTCTGTGGATCCGAGCTTTGACCTTGCAATAATACGTGCAGAGGTAGTATGCCTTCATATCTTTCCCCTACCCAAAGATCCACATAAGCTTTTTAGAAGTAGGAAAGAAAGAAGGCAAAACTCGATATGCCTTGGTGAGGAACCAAACACAAATATTTGAGTGATCCGATTGAATCATTCGAGGAGCAATGCTATGTTTTACATTTTCAGAAAATCAAATCAAAACCCAAGTTCCTGCACTTATTCAAGCAAGGGGATTTGAATCCATGTTGTTCCATAATTCAATTACCAAGATTAACACGGTAGACACATCAAAAGTTCACAAGTGCAGGTGAAGCTTGGAATAACTTGTATGCATGTTACATATCAAGGAGATGACCCATCTTAGTTCTTAGCCTTTACTCGAGGACGAGCAAAGGAGTAAGTGTGGGGGAGTTTGTTGACGGTCGTTAACTACATATTTTATACCGTCAACATTAGTATAAATCTACCAAAACACAATAGCAATAGGGCTTTGAGCTAACCATTTCCATAAGTTTTGGTACTTCACTTGTTTTGCGTGGCAATGTTGGAAACATATATATTTTTGGGCCAAAAGCAAAGGAAAACATATAAAAGATAACAAGGCCCTAAATGGACATAAGCAAAGCAAAGAGAAGAGAGGAGCAAAGCCCATAAAATGTCAATATCCAAACACAAGAGGTCGAGGCCCGAATCCAACATGAAATGATAAACGGGCCGCAGGACATGGATTTAGTATTTTGGGCATAACTTTCTCATACGAAATCGGATTTCAAAGTGAATGAATACTCGAAAATGAAGCTTACTCCATGGCCCACACACTCCCTGCAAAAGTTTCTACCCAAACGGAGATAATCTTGGTGCGCCCGCGCACCTTAGGGTCGCGCCCGCACCAAATAGGAGGCCAAAACGCCCATCTTCGTCCCGGTGGCCCATCTCGACCTGAAAAGTCTGGTGGCGGTGTTTGCTTGCCCAGAAGATGATGCGGGTGGCTGGAAGTTTAGTACCAAATGGCTTAGCCAAGGGAGCCTCTCATGGAGAAGGTCCTATAAATAGATGGGCACTCCCTCACTTGTAACACACACCATTCCATGGAAGAGTCTCTCCCTCTCCTCTTAGAGAGCTCTCCCCGCTACTCTTGAGCAAAACTCCTATGGGCTTAGTCCCTACCTAGGTAGTAGAGAGATCGGCAGAGGAGAGATGTGAGGGCCGGGAGCGGGGAAGCGCCGGACTTGTCGGTGTCTCCCTGGACTTGTACCTCGGTGGATTCGGGCTTAGCTCCTTCAGGGGATCTTGGCTAAGTAAGCTTCCACGGTTCTGATAATCTTTATTGTCTTTTGTTTATCCACTTGTTTGCGGGATCGATAGTCGTACCTTCGGGGCAAAACTCTAGTGGTGGAACCCTTTGACCGGGGAACCTGGCAAACACTAGAGTGATAATCACTAGCGTAGACGTGGTGTTTGGGCTAGCGGTTTTCTATCTTTTGTGGAGCATCCCACAGTCGTGGGGGTAGGGCAGCAGGGTCGTGACAGCCTTGTCCGTCCCTTGTAATCCCTCCTCATTCGGGTGTGGCGTAGCGCTAATTGCCGGACACTGCCCGGTATGGGCGTGGGCCGGTGCCCGAAGTGAACAAGCAGCTCTAGAGACTGGCTAACCATAGACCCTAAAGGTGTAAGGATCCTTCTCTATAATCCTCCCCATCTTTGGCCTTGTGTGTCCTTGGGTGAACTAGTTAGGAGAGAGTACCTCCGTTCCTCGTGGAAAATACGATACCCTGAATATTTCCGGTGAAAGCTACAACGACAATTACTCAGACGCTATGGATTCTTCTCGCGACGTTAAGAAACGTCAAGAAGCTTTCGCGCCGTTAACGGGAACAGTTGCTATTATCTTCGAACCTAGTTTGTCCTCATATCTATCTATTAAAAAAAAATCAAAATAGTTATTTATTCTCTTTTTCCAAAATGAAGCCCACATCTTTTAAAAATCCTTCTGCTTCAACGGAGGAGTTCACAGAGCCACAATCTTTTTCAAAACTAAAACTGTCATCTGGCTATGAACTCCCCCTACCGATAAAAGCCATTGTTCTGGTAGACCCCTTCTCCGGGTACTACACCGAAGACCCTTGTACTCACCTGCAAGGTTTTGAGGACATATGTGCATGCCTTAGCATTCCTGGCATGACACAAAAAACTCTCATGTGGAAGTTGTTTCCATTCTCCCTCTTAGGAAGAGCAAAACAATGGTACACTAATGTCGTAGGAAGTTTGAATGTGGATTGGGTAAAACTCAAAGACAACTTTTGTCTAGAATTTTTCCCCATCAACACCCTACCAAGGACAATCCTCGATTTCGAAAGGGGTGAGAAGGAGTCCATAGGTGCAGCCCGGGCTAGGGTTTGTAATGTTAATACATAATGCCCGCACTTATCATTACCTCGATAGTGTGCTTTTGCATATCTTTTATTCGGGTCATGACATAGACGCTGCCCTATGCCTTGACATGACCGCCGGAGGGTCATTTACATGAAAACCTACAACGGAACAAAGAAGAATCCTTGATAACATCCTAGAGAAGCATCCTTCTCCCGTTGTAGAACATTTCCCCCTCCGTAACAGGGGCATGTCAAGATTTGAGGAGCCCTCATCGGTCGAACCATTCCCTTTACCACCATTAGAACCGACCGCTTAGCCCTCTCCCGAACCACGAACATCGAAGGAAGGAATGCTTTATCCTTCGTAGTTCCCCGATCAAATTCGAGGATCATGGGAGAACCTTGAACCTTCTATGGCACGAATGGAGAAAATGGAGCACATCTCGCTTCTAAGGAAACTTCCTCTAACACAAAACCTTCAAAAGAATGGTTAATGGAGGTGAAATGTTCTTCTCCTAAGCAATTGATTCTTTCACCTTCCACGACTATATCTTGTTCGTTACGAGGAAATTCCTTAGATGCCCTACACAACCCCACACGTTGAGGCAAATATCATTTCACAATATCTTGCGGAATGCCGCTAGCCTCGACCGACAGACTCTTCAAGGGTCAGTTCGGCCTCATCTTTGCGTGTTGTGGGATTGCAAGGGCCGTGCCAATAAAAATTCATGAAACCAGTTCACTTAGACTTCTATATCTATCCCATCCTCAACTTTGATCTTCTCATAGGCTACCCTCTCGAAAAACTTTTTCATGAAAAACCTATAGAGGAGAGCCATGATGAGAAGTTGGGAAAGAATGCTTGTGCCTCTCATCTAGAAATCCCAAAGGCGAAGCATCTTCCCAACCAAAACCTGTTCGAGGAGACAAAGTTCATAACTCCATTCGATTCACCTAAGTTGCTTTCGCATCTTAGTGAGACGAAACACCTATCGCCCTCACTCGAACACAAGGCATGTCCCTCCGCCAACACGACGCTATTCTTGACAATGGTCAAAAATCAACGTTAGTCCTTCTTGACATACCTTGTGAGGATAAGAACTCATGTGCCATGGACATGCCCGAGGCACCAACTCTAGAGACCAAGGTAGAAACCGCTAATGAGCGTGAAAAAATTTCTTTTGAAATCCCTCACTTTTCATGCTCACCTTTTTGGATCTCTAGAGTTGTCTCGCTTCTAACCACGTGCCCCTATGAGGATCCCAACCTTCTCTTGATCCTCACTCACAAACTTTTTAAGAGGATGGTTGTGGATGTCTTCGTATATCACAAGTATTGTCGATCTCGTAGTGGCACGATGGTACTAACCTTGCAAATAAGCATAAAAACGCCGACTTCTTAGTGGTGAAGCCGGGAACTTCACCACCGTTCATAGCCGCAAGAAGAATTCCCACGGTCAAGCTTATGACCATAAATAAAGCAATCACGGAGATACCCCGGACTATCATAAATTAATAAATATATTTTATCTCTCTTTTCAAAACAAAAAAACAATAATAATAAATATTTTCTTCATAGAAAAAAAAAAAACTTCCCTACTTCTATTTTCAAAAAAAACATGTCTCTAATTAATAAAAGTAAGAACATGTTATCAAGTTTAGTATGCACCTTCCGGGTATTCTTGTCGCTAACCATTTCGGGTGGAGATCGATTAAGAAGAACAAAGAGGCATGCGACGCCGAAGAACATGGGGCCACATCAATAAAAAAATGCTATGATGCTCATGGGAGATGGAACATGCTCAAAAGGAGAACGGACTTTGCACACTTGACTTTTGCACAAAAGTCCAAGTGTGGGGAAAAGATGGTGAAAACCTCAAGTTCCATACACCAAGGTGTCATAAAAAAAAATGGTGAATAAAAGATGATGTCGCCCTCGCCTTGCTGAAAAAAAAAGAAGAAGAAAAGAATATAGAAAAAAAAATGTTATCGAAAAAAAAAGGAATAGAGATAAAGAAAAAGAGATGAGAAAAAAAAAATGAAAAAAAAAAAGAAATGAGAAAAAAAAAAAGAGAGAGAAAAGGATTGAAAAAAAGAATGAAGATAAAAAACATGTTGCTAAAAAGGAAAAAATTATTATTTAGAATAAATAAAAAATATATATATATACGAAGAGGAGAGGAGTAGGTTGGCCCCACATGATCAAGACAAATACCAATGTGTTGCTCGACTCCACCCTTCAATGCTTTCACAAGCAAGAAGGGTTCGTCTCTCATCCTTTGTCGCTACCATCAAGACTGCCGCCCATACACACATGTGTGTGGCCTAGACTTGAGGTGCACCTGGAAGGGCCATCACGTAGACCGCAGCAACAACTTCGATGCTTCATCCGTAGATGCCGCCGGTAAGTATATCCGGTATGCAAAGGAAATAAATGTTCACCAACACTCTTCACTCATTTTTTTCTCTCCATAGAACCAAAAAAAAAACTTCATGCTTCCCCATGTTTATGTTTTATGCTCGTTTTGAATGTTGTCACATAGGCCTATGTGGCACATTCATTGGCTTTTTAGATTAGGCATGGTGCTTAGGTTAAAATAGCCTTCTTTAATCAAAATTCGACATGGTGTTGAATCTTGGTTAAATGCTCTCAGAGCTTTGTTTTCATAAACAATGAGAAGTAATTTATGATGGAGGTGAATCAAGGTTATGTTTACATTGCTTCTTTATGGTAGCCTTGCTTGAGTGATGTTGTGGTGAACAAATAAAATAAAATAAAATAAAGTTGTCATAATAAAGGCTCCACGGTGTTCATGCCGATAGAGCCATGTGTTTTTCCTTCTTTTGTTTTGGTTTTCATTGTTTGAATAAAACTAGGTACAAACAAGAATAAGTGTGGGGAGATCTCTCAAGCATACAATCACACCCTCCAAGATCTCCCCAACACAAGTGCACAATCATCGAAAGCAATTCACGATGGAGAAGGACGAGACGAACGACTACCATTAACTCCTTCCTCTTCAAAACGGTGGTTTGTGCAAAACTCTCGCTCTCACATCTCCCAAAAGGTTTTGAAGTTTAAACCTGAACAAATTAAAAGACAAAATTTTTGGATGCACCATCTCTATGCTATCCTTTGATAAAATGTGCATACTCTTTATTCCTCGATATTCCTATGTCTTGTGAACCATCTATCATAGGGACCCCATGTTATCTAAGTGATTGGAATATGTGATATAGCTGGATGATTTAAACCTTGCTCTTTTATATGAACTTGGGATTTGTTTTCAAAAATTCAAAATTCAAATAGCATGCTCCTCAATGATATGCAAATTCCTACCAGAGCCATTTCAAGTTTATAAAGTGCAAAAACCTTCCACATATATATGATACTTGTCTTTGTATTGAGCTTGTGTCAAGTCTTGTTGACCCTTGTTGAGATAGTTGTCATGCCCCAAGATCAAGATCACGTGCACTCCACATATATCAGCCTATTCCTACACCGGGAATACGCTACAACATGCTTCCGTCCACCATAAAAAAAACTTTGCTCCTACACCAGGAGTAGACACAAAAAGACATCTTAGAAATAAATACTCCATTTTCTACCAGATAGTGATCTCTTTATATTTGTGGTTTAAGAGACATGGCTATGAAAAAAATATAGGGACACATGAAGGTCCCATGAAAAAAAATTGGACACATGAAGGTCCAAGAGTTTTAAAAAAAAATGAATGATGATGAGCACATGAAGGCTCGTGCAAGAAACATAATATAGCCGTGTTCTCAAGAATAAAGTTTTCAGAGAGATCACTCATATCAAGGAGTATAGTATAGGTTCCACTTTATAATATCCACACACATGCACTTCTTGATCTAGGGTATGCCATCCTTCTCCTTGGATCTGAGCTTTGACCTCGCAATACGTGCAGAGTAAGTATGCCTTCATATCTTTCCCCTACCCAAAGATCCACATAAGGTTTTTAGAAGTAGGAAAGAAAGAAGGCAAAACTCTGATATGCCTTGGTGAGGAACCAAACACAAATATTTGAGTGATCCGAGTGAATCATTCGAGGAGCAATGCTATGTTTTACATTTTCAAAAAATCAAATCAAAACCCAAGTTCCTGCACTTATTCAAGCAAGGGGATTTGAATCCATGTTGTTCCATAATTCAATTACCCAAGATTAACACGGTAGACACATCAAAAGTTCACAAGTGCAGGTGAAGCTTGGAATAACTTGTATGCAGGTTACATATCAAGGAGATGACCCATCTTAGTCATTAGCTTTTTACTCGAGGACGAGCAAAGGACTAAGTGTGGGGAGTTTGTTGACTGGTCGTTAACTACATATTTTATACCATCAACATTAGTATAAATCTACCAAAACACAATAGCAATAGGGCTTTGAGCTAACCATTTTTTCACAAGTTTTGGTACTTCACTTGTTTTGTAGGGCAATGTTGGAAACATATACATTTTGGGCCAAAAGCAAAGGAAAACATAGAAAAGATAACAAGGCCCTAAATGGACATAAGCAAAGCAAGGAGAAGAGAGGAGAAAAGCCCATAAAATGTCAATATCCAAACACAAGAGGTCGAGGCCCGAATCCAACATGAAATGATAAATGGGCCGCAGGACACGGATTTAGTATTTTGGGCATAACTTTCTCATACGAAATCGGATTTCAAAGTGAACGAATATTCAAACGGCTTACTCGAGGCCCACGCACACTCCTGCAAAGTTTCAGCCCAAATGGAGATAATCTTGGTGCACCCGCACCTTAGGGTGCGGCCACACCAGCGCGGAGGCCAAAACGGCCCATCTTCGTCCTGGTGGCCCATCTAGACCTGAAAAGTCTGGTGGCGGTGTTTGCTTACCCAAAAGATGATGCGGGTGGCTGGAAGTTTAGTACCAAATGGCTTAGCCAAGGGAGGCTCTCATGGAGAAGGTCCTATAAATAGATGGGCACTCCCTCACTTGTAACACACACCATTCCAAGGAAGAGTCTCTCCCTCTCCTCTTAGAGAGATCTCCCCTCTACTCTTGAGCAACAATCCTATGGGCTTAGTCCCTACCTAGGTAGTAGAGAGATCGGCGGAGGAGAGATGTGAGGGCCGGGAGCGGGGAAGCGCCGGACTTGTCGGTGTCTCCCCAGACTTGTACCTCGGTGGATTCGGGCTTAGCTCCTTCACGGGATCTTGGCTAAGTAAGCTTCCATGGTTCTGATAATCTTTATTGTCTTTTGTTTATCCAAGCTTTATCTACTTGTTTGCGGGATCGATAGTCGTACCTTCGGGGTGGAACTCTAGTGGTGGAACCCTTTGACAGGGGAACCTGGCAAACACTAGAGTGATAATCACTAGCGTAGACATGGTGTTTGGGCTAGCGGTTTTCTATCTTTTGTGGAGCATCCCACGGTCGTGGGGGTAGGCGGCAGGGTCGTGACAGCCTTGTCCGTCCCTTGTAATCCCCCCTCATTCGGGTGTGGCGTAGCGCTAATTGTCGGACACTGCCGGTTTGGGCGTGGGCCGGTGCCCGAAGTGAACAAGGAGCTCTAGAGACTGGCTAACCATAGAACCTAAAGGTGTAAGGATCCTTCTCTATAATCCTCCCCATCTTTGGCCTTGTGTGTCCTTGGGCGAACTAGTTAGGAGAGAGTACCTCCATTCCCTATGGAAAATACGATACCCTGAATATTTCCGGGTGAAAGCTACAACGACAATTCTGTACGCTTGTGGATTCTTCTGCGACGTTAAGAAACGTCGCAAGCTTTCAGCGCCGTTGCGGGGAACGGTTGCTATTATCTTCGAACCTAGTTTGTCCTCGTATCTATCTATTAAAAAAATCAAAATAGTTATTTATTCTCTTTTTTTCCAAAATGAAGCCCACATCTTTTAAAAATCCTTCGCTTCAACGGAGGAGTTCACAGAGCCACAATCTTTTTCAAAACTAAAACGTCATCCGCTATGAACTCCCCTACCGATAAAAGCCATTGTTCGGGCAGACCCCTTCTCCGGGTACTACACCGAAGACCTGTCTACTTTCCCGAATCCTCTCAATCCTAACTCGGCCGAAACCATGGTAGACCGAATCTTGCCGAGATCCGCTCTTTTCTTCTCTCGTGGCTACGACACTCATTGACCTTTTGCCTTTGGATAATTGAGAGGTTAGGGGCTATACTTGGGTCTTGTTTTATAGTGTTTGAAATGTACCCTATTGTACTATTTTTGGTGATGGCTATTGATGGCTTGCGTATCAAGTTGTAGTGAATGCTTGATATCGCCATTAATGAGTGAAATTTCCTTTGTTTTGAGGAGGTTGAAGGACGGCCGCCCATTACACGTGTGCCCTCTTAAATTTTTTGAAAGACCTCACGTTAAATTTTTTTGAAAGATTATTTTGTCTAGGCTTTTTGCCTTTTGGTGGGGCATGGAACCTTTTTGTCCTTGCTCATGATCGTAGGGTTTTTTCACCTGAATTAGTCAAGGAAGACATTTTTGCTTCGCTTTGACTTTGGGCCATTTCGTCGAAAGATGTTTTTGTCTAGGCTTTTTGCCTTTCGGTGAGGCATGGAACCTTTTTGTCCTTGCTCACGACCGCGGTTTTTTCACCCCGAATTAGTCAAGGAAGACATTTTTGCTTCGCTTTGACTTTGGGCCATTTCGGCCGAAAGATGTTTTTGTCTCGGCTTTTTGCCTTTTCGGTGAGGCATGGAACCTTTTCGTCCTTGCTCATGACCGTAGGGTTTTTTCACCCCTGAATAAGTCAAGGAAGACTTTTTTGCTTCGCTTTGACTTTGGGCCATTTCTCGCCTTCTTTTTTGGCACCTTGGCCTCTATTTGCAGATCTCTTCTGCAAACTTTTTCGGATACGATTTGATCGAATATAATGAGTTGCGACTTGCCGCAATTTGTTTTCGGTTGTTTCTCTGACACTTGTTTATTTTTTGGGGAAAGTTTACTTAGGATATAGTAACCGAAAGTCTTTATAGAGAGTTGCCTCGTTAAAAAACCTCACACCCCCAAGAGGGCTTCCCCTGTGAGGAAAAAGAGCACAACTCTCTTTGATGTTCAAGCTTAATTCTTACAGAAAACGAAGTTAAAAAAGATAAGATTACAACTCCCGCTTCAAGGAGCGTGCCTTTACGCGTAGAACCTGCGGAGGTTGTCCGCATTCCAGGTGTGAGTCATTTCTTCTCCGTCTTCATTTTTGAGCCGAAATACTCCTGGTTTCACGACACTTGATACGATGAATGGGCCGTACCATTGAGATTGCAACTTTTCTTGCTTGTCTGCATGCCGAATTCGGACTAGATCTCCTGCATAGATTGTTTTTCGGAGGACTTTCTTGTCCCGTCAACTCTTCGTTTCTTGATGGTACTTGTCCAGATTCTTGGCCGCCTGCAACTTCTTGAATTCAGAAGTGTCAGCATCCACGTACCCTTGTATTTCGGTTACCTCTGACAATTCAGTCGCGGAAGGAACCAAGTTTTAGTTCTTCTGGTGTTACAACTTCTTCGCCATAGAGCAACCAAAACGGAGTGAATCTGGTTGCCCTTGATTGCGAAATGTTATGGCCCCAGACTGCGGTGGTCATTTCGACTAGCCATCTTCCCTTCTTTGCATTCCAAAGTGACTTTGATACTGCCACGAATATGAGCCCATTCGCTTTCTCAACTGCACCATTACTTTGGGGGTGGTATACCGATGCAAAGGTAAGCTTGATGGACAGCTCCTCACAAAAATTCCTGAATTCGGTGGAGTCAAACTGCTTTCCATTGTCTACTGTTATATAGGCTGGTACGCCGAATCTGCATATTATCTGCTACCAGACAAAACCGACTAAGGTACCCGAAGTTATTTTTGCCAACGGCCTTGTTTCGATCCACTTCGTGAAATATTCTAATGCTACCGCAAATAATCTCACATTGCCCTGCCGTGGGTAATGGCCCGACATTGTCGACGCCCCCATCGCTTGTAATGGCCATGATGGGACTATCGGTCCGGTTGGGTTCACCTGGCGTTACGCTTCTTAGTGAACATTTGGCAATTTTCACATGTCCTTACGAGATGCTTGGCATCTTCGGGCATTGATGGCCAAGAGAACCCCCCGTCTCATTGCTTTTTGAGCTATCTCGAGAGGGCCTCTGTGGGCTCCGCACATGCCACCATGATTTTTGGCTTACAACTTCTTTCCTTCTTCTGCGCGATGCATTTTAGCTTCGTGCTACAACCCCATCTTTATAAAGCTGCCCGTTGATGATTGAGTAGTGCCCGGTTCTCGAGGCCATTCTCTCATTGTTCATGTTTGCTTTTGGGTTCATATGTTCCTAATAAGAATGCAAAAATCGGGCTTTGCCAATCGTGACTTGCAATGGCGTGTACCGCCTTTGGTGATTCTTCCTCTTCTTTGATTGCCTTGACCGAAAGTAACTGAAAGAATACATCCAGTGGGGTTGGGATCCCCAATGCTGCTGCTTTAGCTAATTCGTCTACCTCTTGGTTCTCGGTTCTTGGAATATATTTTATGGAAAATCCGCTGAAGTGCTTTTCCATTGCCCTGATAGCTCGTAGATATTGTGCCAACACTGGCTGTTTTGCCATGTACTCCTTCACGCAATGCCCACTGACTACCTGAGAGTCAGTATAGATAGTGCACCTTTTAACACCCATAGCCCTTAGCTTGCGCAAAGCCAGTAGGACTACCTCGTATTCAGCTGTGTTGTTGGTTGCTGTGAACTGAAGTCTTGCTGCATACCGAATAGAAGGTCCTGCTGGAGGTGTGAGTACTGTCGAGATCCCTATACCTTTGTCGCACCAGGCCCTGTCACAATATGTGACCCATAGCGGCTCCTGAAAGATGACCGGGCTGTCATGTTAGGCTGGAGTCCAATCGGCTATGAAATCTGCTATTGCCTGAGACTTGATAGCTGTTCTGTGCTCGAAATCGATGACGAACTCATTCAATTCGGCTACCCACTTCCCCACTCTACTTATAGCTTCACTGTTCTTGAACAGAGCCTCTAGAGGTTGAGATGATACTACCCAGATCTTGTGAGCCTGAAAATAATGTTTGAGCTTCCTGGAAGCCATGAGCACCGTATATGCTATCTTCTCTAATTCGGAGTAGTTGAGCTTTGCTCCGAAAGGGCCTCTGAAACGTAATATACTGGAAATTGCTTCAGCTTGTTATCCTCTTCCTTCTCTTCTACCAATACCACGCTTACGGCGACTGGAGAAGCTACCAGATACAAGAGTAAGGTAGCTTTCGGTGTTGGTTTGGACATTGCTGTCATTCGTGTAAGGTAGCTTTTCAAGTCCTCGAGGGCTTGCTGCTGCTCGGGGCCCCATTGAAAATCAGCGTTCTCTTTCAGCACTTTGAAGAAGGGCAAGCCCCTTCCGGCTGATCTTGAGATGAATCTGTTGAGGGCCGCTAGCCTACCCACAAACCCTGTACCCCTTTTCGGTTATGTGGTGGTTTCATCTTTATGATGGCTGTTATTTTGTCTGGATTCGCTTCTATTCCTCTTGCAGATACTAGACATCCCAGCATCTTCCCTTTCGTGATGCCGAATATGCATTTCTCTGGGTTCAATCTCAGTCCGCTGTTTCTTAGGTTCATGAAAGTCTCATTGAGATCTGAAATGTGCGATTCCTTGCTATTACTGATCACCATAATATCGTCGACATACGTTACCAGATTCTTCTTCTTCTTTTTCATCCCTAAAAACTTCATCCGACATTCTAGAGAAGGTAGGGCCTGCGTTTTGGAGACCTTGTGGCATACGTTTGAAACAATATGTGCCCCCTGGCGTGATGAAACTGGTCTTTTCTTTGTCTTCGGGGTTCATCTAGATTTGGTGATATCGCGATAAACAATTGAGGAGGCTCATCCTTTCGCAGCCCACTACAATATCGATTAACCTATCGATTCGGGAGCGGATATGGGTCTTTCGGGCAAGTTTTGTTCAGATTAGTGAAATCCACACACATTCGCCACTTTTTGATGTCCTTTTCGGTTGTTTTTTCTGCACCATTACCACATTTACAAGCCACTCCGGGTCTTGTATGCCGGCCGAATGACCCCCTCGCGCCTAACAATCTCTAGACTTCTTTAGCGGCTGCCTCACTTCTTTCTCCCCGACAACTTTCATAGCTTCTCGCTTCCTCGGTCTTGAACTCTTCTCAACATTTAGGCTGTCTTTGAGCTAGACTTCGGCTAACTCCTTTTAGGTCTGCCCGCCGACCATGCGAGGACGCGTCTCGTTCTCATACAAGAAATTTAACAAGTCGGACTTTTCTTCTTTAGAGAGTTTGGCTCCAACAATGACTTTTCTGTCTGGGTGTGCTTTGGATAAAGGCAATTTTTTAATAGCTTCGGCCGCATCTACTTTTGGCTCCCTTGGCTTTTCGGTATCCGGGTTGACTTCATCTTCTTCTTCCCCTTCTTTCTTCTTAGTGTTTGATACTTCATTGATCATGCTGTAACCCGGGATCGGTCTTGCGTCGATCTTTCGTGCTGCTTCTTGATCACCCCTAACAGTTATGATACCGAAAGGGGAAGGTATTTTCATGCACAGATAGCTCTGCTTGATGATTGTGTCAAACTTGCTGAGTACTCCTCTGCCGAAAATTGCCGTATACGGGTATTCTATGTTGACCACATCGAAGGTGATCGTTTCGGTGTGGTGTAATCCTGTTTCTCCAAAGGTTACTGCAATGTCTTTTCTGCCGATGGCATCTATTCTCCTCCCTCCAAAACCGAATAACGAGTTTCCGGCTGGTTGCAGCGTCCTTCCGCTTCATGCCCATGCACTCAAAAGCTCTAACGAAAAGGACATCGGCCGAACTTCCATTGTCCACTAGGATATTATGCAAGTGGAAATCTCCTACTACTGCTGTTGCCACGAATGCATCGCAATGAGGGTAGTCCCTTACTTGAAAATCACCTTCGTCAAAAGTGATCGGTACCGTAGACCATGCCGCCCTATTTAACGGCACCCTTGGGGACACCGTGTGGACCCTTCTGACGTAGTCTCGCCTTGCTCTCTTGCTTTCATGCTCTAGATTGGAACCTCCTGTGATGGCGTAGATATGACCGCTGGACGGCAAAACCGAATTTATGATCCTATTTTCCTGGTTGCCTTCGGGTTTAACCACATGATTCGGTTCTTTGGTACTCAAGGTTTGTTGGGTGATGATACTGCGACCGATTGGGCTTGATTTTGGGGAGGTCGTGGTATTCGATAGTATCCGGGATGGTTCCAAGAATATTGCTATTGTAGTATGTACCGTGGATGGTGCCGCTGGATCGACCGTGGGTATGCAACCGCTGACTTTGGTGGTGACCGAAATTCACGTTCGGTTGATTCACCGATGCTTCTCCGGGTACTATGAAAAACGTGTGTTTGAGCCGGGCTACTCTGTGACCCCTCATCCTTCAACTTTTGTTCTTTTGCTAGCTGACCATACTTGCAATCTCTACTGTAATGACCAAAGCATCTTCTCCGCAAACAAAACAATATGGGACTTTAGGGCCTCCTCTCGCCTCTTCCACGTCCCTTCCTCTTCCTCCGTGATCGCCCTATTCGCCCGAGGCTGTCTTGGGTTTTGCTGGTTTTGTGCATTCGGTTGTTGTGCAACTTCGGGCGATTGGGCTGAGTCTTCTTGAACATTGTTGACCGGGCGGAAGGTCTCGCCTCCTTTTTGCTAGCTTCCGATTGACGGATTCGGCGGCTAGCTGTTTTATGTCCTTCTTGGCTGCTTTTCTTCTTTTTTCCCTCCTCGGACTTTTGCAAATTTCTTGATTTGCTCGCATACAATTCTTTTCTTGTTTTGGGTTTTTCTCTGTCGGGGTAGACGCACATTAGCCGATAGCCATTCCTTTGATTGCTACGGCAATGACAACCTCGTCCACGAACATTGGGTGTCTCGAGCTCTGAGCTGCACTATTTTCTCGCAGTACTCGCGTGAGTGATTCGCCGTCTTCTTGCTTCAGCTTGAGAAAGTCCCTCTGTGCTCTTTTTGTAGATTTGAAACCTTCGAACGTTAGTAGCAACTGCTCCTTGAGTTGCTTCCAACTTGTAATCGACAATGGACGAATGCCCATGTACCATTCATGTGCTATGCCTTCTACTGCCATGATTAATGATTTCACGAGTATTGCCGACTCCCCGGCCGAATGTACGGCTGCCTCAGAATCGGCAATGAACTTTCTCGGTCCGCTTTGCCATTGAATGGAGGGAGCCCGGGCTTGTATCCGGTGGCCACCGATACCGTTGCAACTCAACCGAAAAGGGGAGAGGTGGAGTCAATGCCTTCATCATCATCCACCGAGGTTCTCCAATCCACGCTCCAAATTTGGTCCTTGTTGGGTTCTAACTTTGATTTTTGTTTAAACTTTCGTCCCCAAACTTTGAAGATTTCAGGATACTCGGACCAGCCACGAAATAGAAGCCGAGTTTAGTACCGAAGGTGGCTTCATAAGACATTGGCTTCGCAGAAAAAGCAACAAGTTTGAAATTAGAAAGATTGAGATCAAGAATCCGGCGAAGATGATCGTGGCGACTTCGCTATAAAGTCACGTAAACAGCTCCTAGGGATAAAAAGCATCGCGAAGATGAAGATTACATCGAAGCATTGCGAAGATGAAGATTACACCTTCGCTAGGAAAGATGTATTGTAGAAGTTCATTTCGAATTCTTAGCATTTTTGTACAATTACGAAGTCAGGGGGGCCTATAAATACCCCCGACATCCTTTTGTAATCGCCATGCTGAATGGCCACTTTGTAAACCATTTCATCATCAATAAAGTGTTGCATTGAGCAATCACCCAACATCTTGGCGCCCACCGTTTGTGTGAGCGACGATCTATCCCACGACCATCAAGAAATCATGGGAAGACCTCCTAAGAACAAGTCGGCAAGTGTTGCCGAAGAAACAACAACAGAAGAGGAAGTACCAAGAACAAGCGAAGACAATATATCCAAGGAAGTCATTCCCGAGAATAATCAAAGTGAAGAGGCAAGAAAGCTACAAGAGCTAGAAGAAGAGTTGATCAAAAAACAAAAAGAACTTGAGGCTTGCAAGGCAACAACCAGAGAGAAAACATTGAAGCAAAGAATAGAAGAAGCCGAAGCAAAAATAAGAAGACTGAATGAAGAACCGAATAGTCAAGAAAGCGAAATCATCATCACAGATGAATGTTGGTATTTGTTATGCCCACGAAATATTGAAGATGAATAACCCGCAAGCGCACGGATACCGTTGTAGCCTTCACCCGGAGGGTTTTAAATATCGTATCCACAAGGAAACGTGTGAGGGAGACTAAGATCTATTCTTAACCCGAGTAGCACAAGACCTAAGAAGGTTAAAAGTATAGAGATGATTACTAAGATATCTAATCCTACTCGTAGTAAACTTGCCTTCTCTTTGTTCTATCCGGGGACATCACATAGGGAGAAACACCGACAAAGGATGATTCATCTAGAGATAAATCCCACAAGTCCTACAGATGGGATGGGGAATACAAAGGATCAACGACACCGAAACTAGTTGATTAAACAAACAACTAGGGGCTATCACGGTCATGATCTACCACCAATCCGAATATAGGATGAATCTAACGAGATACCCGAGCCTAAGCACCACGCTTACACTACGAATATTACCTTAACCTAATGCCTTAGATTAAAGTACTCAAAAGAGACCCGCAGATCGGAAGAACAATATAAACAATGATGCTTACTAAAAGAAGAAGTAGATTACCGAGTAATTCCAAGTGTAGGTTAACTTCCACCGAGGTACAAGTTGTAGAGGTAGCACCGACAGTGCCGGCACCTCCTCGGGTTCCTTCCCTCTCTCTCTCTCTCTTATTCTAAAGACTAGATCTAATGAGATCTAATCCCTCTTGAATACTAGCTCATCTAGTTCTAGTTCTAGTCTAGACCTAGGGGGAGACTCAGGGCCTCAAAATTATTGATAATGAATGATAATGAATTAGGGTTTCACCCAGGGGCAGGGGGTCTCCTTATATAGCCCTAGGCAATGCACGACAGCCCTTGGATAAAACCGACCTTGAAAGACGGCCTAGATTGCTCCTCAATGGCGGTGACAACCGACCTACGAAGCAGGCCCTGAGTGGGCCCCACAGAAGGGCGGCCGCCGCCATGGGCCAGGGCAGCCACGGGCCCACCTTGGGATTTGAGCCCAAACCACCATGGTTGCATAGATCTTTTCGATAGCTTTCTAAAGAGAGGTAGTTTGCTGGAAACGGAGTCCGGGATGAGAAAGTTATGGCCGCTTTTAGTGAACTCGCTCTGCGCAGTGATATCTTTTGATTCTGAACTCTGAATATAGCAAACAATATATTCGTTTCGATCATCTCGATGAGCTCTTTACAATGGTGCTATCTTGGAATATGTTTAGAACATGTTTATGCTTCGTATGCCTTGCAAACTCTAGGCTTTTCCTGTTTAATCCCTGAAAATATATAAATCACCAAAACTCATGAAATCATGTTAGTCAAGCCCCTATACTATGTTGATATTCATTTTAGGCCCTTATTTTTGTTTTAAAAACCTCTATATTTTATGCTATAAGAGATATCAACAAGCTCCCCCAAGCTTACCCTTTGCTAGTCCCTAGCAAAGCCAAACTTAGCAATAGATCAGGAGTTGCTACAACGCTTTCACGCCTCAAAAGTACACATGCTTTCAAACAAAATTTCTCCTCTGGATTAGAATAAACCGTTTCAACCTTCAACTTACCCATATTACCTTTAACCATGGAGCTTATAGCCTTTTCTTGGGATCTTGGGCAATTGAAAGATAGAACAATCAAGTCAAGCACTATGTCTCAGACTCTTTGTTCAACTATCATTCCGGAGTTTTTGCTACTTTTCAAAATAAAACTCAAAGTTCCTTTAGTATGACCCTTTCAAGTCTCTCATTTGTGGTTTTGGTGGATTCTCACTAAGGCAATAAGGTTGTTTTGCCTTTCTCTCATAATTTGTGGTATTTTTGGACTAAGGCAAAGAGGACACTATGCCTTCTTCTCTCTCACCCTATATCTAGAGCTTATATGTGGAGTTCATAGGTGGGAGAAAACTAAATCTACTTACTAAGCATATATTGTAAGTTCAAGCAATGGATCCAAAGTCATGAGTCATTGTTGACGTTTCTTAACGCACACGATAAATCCGCAAGCGCACGGAATTGTCGTTGTAGCTTTCACCCGAAATATTCAGGGTATCGTATTTTCCACAGGGAACGGTTGCGCTCTAATCTTTGAGCAGGGCCACCCTAGGATAACTATGGATAGTGAGGTATCTTTATGGGCTTAGGTTTCAGGCAGGGATTTCTAGGGCTTGTTATCTCCTTGCTTCGGGCACCGGCCCTCGCCCAAACCGGGCAGAGTCCGGCAATTAGCTCTACGACACAGCCGAACGTGGGGGATTTCAAGGACGGACAAGGCTTGTCACACCAAGCCGCCTACCCCCTCAACCGTGGATGCACCGCAAAAGATAGGTGAACGCTAGCCCAAACACCATGTTTGCACTACCATCCACAACTCTTGGGTTGATCAAGGTTCCCCGGTCAAAGAGTTCCTTCTCCAAGAGTTACGACCCAAAGGTACGACTATCGATCCCGCAAGTCTATAACAGCTAAGATAATATACTTGAAGAACAATAAGCCGAAAGATAATCACAAGCTTTCTCACCAAAGTGTAAGTAGCTTGTAGAGGTACAAGCGAAGCGGGTACCGACAACTCCGGCACTCGACTTCCTAGGAACCGCGGCACACCGGGCAGGCAGGCAACTCCTGTGTAGAAGGAACCAAACTTCCTTCTAGCCTTTCCTCTCTCACTCTCCATTAGAACTAAGAGGAGGAAGAAGAAGAATGGAACTCTCTCTCCTCTCTATTACATTGTGGCTCTTCCTTGTGTTGTATGGAATTGGTGTGTGTTGAATGAGGGGGAGAGAGCCTCCTTTTTATAGGTAGAGGAGAGGGGGCTCTTTGAAGATGGCCATCCCCACATGGAAGGAGCCAAAACCGACCTGGGAACACCTTCCAAAACTACCAAACCGACCATCTAACATCGGTAGTGCCCGTTATGGAAGGTAACAAACCGCCTCCCCCAGCCGGGCCCGAACCGCCTCGGCCAGTGGGTGCGGCACCAGTGTCTGGTGCGCGCGCACCCCGCCGGGCCTCGTTCGGCCGGGCTTTGGGCAGCTGGGCGTCTTTGGGCCTAAAAAGTTGTATGGCGGTGTTTGCCCGCCCCAGCTTCTGCGTGTTTGGTCCATTTCTCCCTTGGGCTTGATGTTCTTCAGGAATGTGCTTTCTAGGGAGGCGCCTTTTGGTACATTTTCCACTTGTTTCTTATATAAATCTGCACAATAATAATTTGGACACTACAAGTGGAAATATGTGAGTTATAAATGTATATGAATGTGATAATGTATAGTTTGACCCCCTTTATGGTAGGATGTTGACGTTAAAAATATGTAGTTGGTGATCGTCAACAAACTCCCCCAAGCTTACCCTTTGCGCGTCCTCGAGCTACTTGGTTGTTGATCGGGAGTTGCTACTATGCCGATTACATTTCGTAAGTGCCGGGGTTATAATAAGATTTTCTACTAGAGTTTGAATAAAATGGCACATCTTTTTCTCACCCTTTATTACCTTTCATCGTAGCGGGGCTTTTTTAGCTTTTCTCAATGTCTTGGGGCGGTTGCTAGATAGAATGGTTATAACAGAAAATACTTTTCATTCATCCTTTTGATCAACTTTCTCATCCGGGATTTATTTATTTAGATTATATTTGTGTTTTTTTTTTTTTTTTTGAGAAAGTATGGGCTTTATTGCTATATATATATTTTTTTTTTTTTGGAGGTGGGCTCTTCTCGCCCTAGACTTTTTGTCTTTTATTTCCTCTCTTTCTTTTTCTTTTTTTTTTTTTTAGAGATGCGGGGCTCTACTCGCCCTCGGACACATGTCCATTTTTCATCTCTCTCTTGTTCTTTTTTTTTAGCATAGCCCATATCATTTCTCTTTTCTTTCAAAGTAGATTCTCCTGATGTCAAGTCTCTCTTTGGAACGAAATCATAGTAAATCTATTTGTACCATATCATACTTGGCAACAACTTAGACTAGATAGAGCCTATGCAACCCACATGAATCAGGTTTTTTTCAGATGAGTTTTTAGACTTAGCCACTAAACCCAAACTTTAGAGAAATTCGAATTATAGACTAGGCACAAAGTAAACATAAGACAGAGCAACTATTCATCATTTCAACGAGGGACTAAAACTAAACATTTTCATAGCTCATATGTATAGGAGTGGAATTTTGTCTCCCCCTTTTTTTTTATATAACTCATCATTTCATAAGATAGAGAATATAATCAAAATGTGAGATACACGTTACCTTTCTTGGAGTCCTCCCCCAAGCTAGCTCTTTACTTACCTTTCATGGTTGTGCTAGCTTGAGCGCGCAATGATTTGAGTTGTGATTGGTCGTGTGGTTGGAGGTCCCCCCAAGCTTGTCTTTTGATGTCATCACAACAACAGACACAAGGAACTTGGGGTTGAAAGGTTTATATCTTCTTCTCTCATCTCTCCTCCTTCTCTTCTCTCCCCCCTTTATTATTATTGTGAGTTGTGAGAGTGAGAGTTTTGCACAAACCACCATTTGAAGAGGAAGGAGTTAATGGTAGTCGCTCGCCTTATCCTTCTCCACCGTGAATTGTTCGGCGCTCATGCATTTGTGTTGGGGAGACCTCGAGATAGGTGTGCTTATATGCTTGAGAGATCTCCCCACACTTATTCTTGTACCTGTCTTATTTTAAACAAAGAAAACAAAACAAAAACTACAACATGGCTCTATCGGCAAGGATACCATGGAGCCTTTATTATGATTATTATTTTATTTATTTTATTTTTATTTTATTTTTTTTATTCACCTCAACATCACTCAAGCAAGGCTAACATAAAGAAGCATTGAAAAACATAGCCTTGATCATCTCCAACATAAGATACTTCCAAAGATCATGACAACAAAGCTCTAAGTTCATTAACCTAGCTTTGACACCATGTCAAAGTTTTGATTAGAGAAGATCATTTTAACCTAAGCACCACGCTCAATTTAAAAAAGACCTATGGATGCATTACACGTGTACACATGTAGGTGCACCCAAACTCAAGCATATGCCATGGCATGGAAAGCATAAAGTTTTATTTTCATGGAGACAAAACAAAAAAAAAATGAGTGAGGAGATGGTGAATGTTACCTTTGTATACCTGAGTATAAATACCGCCGGCATTTATGGATGAAGCATTGAAGGAGTTGCTGCGGTTTGCTTGATGGCTCAAATTTGTGTGCATCTCAAGGCTAGGCCATACACACACATGACGTGTGTGCGGGCCATGGGTCTTGATGATAGCAAAGAAGGATGAGAGGCGAGCCCTTCTTGCTTGTTGAAGCAATGAAGGGTGGAGTCGCAGCTCATTGATGTTTATCTTGACCATGT
Organism: Hyparrhenia diplandra; assembly: GCA_015847255.1. Classification (NCBI taxonomy): domain Eukaryota; kingdom Viridiplantae; phylum Streptophyta; class Magnoliopsida; order Poales; family Poaceae; genus Hyparrhenia; species Hyparrhenia diplandra. The sequence continues at coordinate 878,690 of JADLZK010011118.1, read as the reverse complement.
GGGGCCAACCTACTCCTCCCTCTTCTTATTGTTTTTTTTTTCTATTCTATTTTTTTCAACAACATTTATATATATATATATATATTCTCATCTTTCTTTTTTTTTTACTCTCTCTCTTCTTTTTTTTTTTTTTTTTTTTCACATTTTTCTCTCTTTCTTTTTTTTTTTTTTTTTTCATCACTTCTTTTTTTTTTAGCAAGGCAGGGCTGACATCATCTTTTTATTCACTCATCATTTTTTTTTTCATTTTTTTTGTATGATCCCCGGTGGATGGAACTTGGGATTGTCACCATCTTCCCCACACTTTAGACTTTTGTGTAAAAGTCAAGTGTGCAAGGTCCGGTCTCCTCTTGAGCATGTTCCGTCACCCATGAACATCATAATAATAATTTATTTATTTTTATTTTTTATTTTTTATTTTTTTTGGTGATGTAGCCCTCATGTTCCTCGAGCATCGCATGCCTCTTTGTTCTTCTTAATCGATCTCCACCTGAAATGGGTAGCGACAAGAATACCCGAAGGTGCATACTAACTTGATAACATGTTCTTGCTTTTATTAATAAGAAGAGAGAAAGACTTTTTGTGCTCTTTTTTTTTTTAAGATAGTCCAGGGTATCTCCTGGCAGTGCTTTCTTTATGGTCGTAAGCTTGACCGTGGGAAAACATCCTGCAGCTGGTGGTGGTGAAGTTCCCAGCTTCACCACTAAGAATTTAGCATTACGCTCAAGCTGCAAGGTTAGTGTCATCATGCTACTACGAGGCTTGCAACCATTCTTAAAAAGGTTTACAAAGAGAACCAAGAGGTGGTTGTAATTTTCGTCGAAGCACTTGGCTAGAAGCAAGACAAACTCAAGAAGACCCAAAGGTGAGCATGTGAGAAGTCTCAAGTGACAACTTGTTATGCTCAAAAACAAATTTCGCTTGGTCTCAAGAGTTGTCGCTTCGTGCATGTCCATGGCACATGAGGTTTTCCCCTCACAAGATGTGTCATGAAGGACGGACGTTGAATCTTGACCATTGTCAAGAAAACGTTTTCTTTGGCCGTAGGGACATGACGTGTGTTCGTGTGAGGGCGACAGTGTTTCGTTTCACTAAGATGTGTTAACAACTTGGGTGAAGCGAATAGAGTTATAAACTTCGCCTCCTCGAACGGATTTTGGTTGGGAAGATGCTTCGCCTTTGGGATGTCTAGGTGTAAGAGGCGAAAACATTCTTTCCCAACTTCTCATCATGGCTCCCCTCTATAGGTCTTTCATAAATTTTTTTTTTAGAGGGTAGCCTATGAGAAGATTGAAGTCAAGGATGAGAGAGATATGGAAGTCTAAGTGCACCTCGGTTTACGAGGTTCTGCCATCATCCTTGAATTCAATCGTGAACTCCGGAGGACGAAGCATTCCTTCCTTCAGTGTTCGTGGTTCGGGAGAGGGCTCAACAAATGGTTCCAATGGCGGCATAGGGAATGGCTCGACCGATGAGGGCTCCTCAATGCTTGACATTCCCTTAATATGGAGGGGAATAAGTTTGACAACGGGAGAGGCATGCCTCTCTAGGATATAATCAAGGATTCTCCTATGTTCCGTTGTAGGTTTACGTGCAAACAACCCTCCAACGGTCATGTCAAGGCATAGGGTAGCATCTATGTCAAGACCCAAAAACATATGCAAAGGCACACTATCGGGTAATGACAAGTCTAGGCCAACATGTATAAACATTATAAATCGGCCTAGGGCTGCACCTATGGACTCCTTCTCATCCTACTTGAGATCGAGGATTGTCCTTGGTAGGCATTGATGGGGAAGAATGCTAGACAAAAATTGTCTTTGAGTTCTTCTCAGTCCCCATTCAAATTTCCTACGACAATAGTGTACTATTGTTTTGCTTTCCTATGAGGGAGAGCGAAACAAATTCCACATGTGAATTTCTTGGATCATGCCGGGAATGCCGAGGCATGATCATAATTCCTTGAAATCTTGTAGGTGGCAACATAGATTTTCAAAATGGCCACCAGAGATGGAGTGCCCGAACCAAAAGTTTTTTTAAAATTAAGGTGAGTTCATAGCCGGATAAAAATTTTGGTTTTGAAAAAGATTGTGGCTCTTGTGAACTCCCCATTGAAGCGTAAGGTTTTTGAAATGGAGTAGGCTTCATTTTGAAAAAGAAAAAATAAATAACTATTTTTGTTTTTTAGATACAACACACGGGTCTTTGTAGGCTCGAGAGAGAATTATGACAACCATTCCCGAGAACGGCGCCAGAAAAAACTTGTTGACGTTTCTTAATGCACACGTATAAATCCGCAAGCGCCGCGGGAATTGTCGTTGTAGCTTTCACCCGAAAATATTCGGGTATCGTATTTTCCACAGGGAACGGTTGCGCTCTAATCTTTGAGCGGGGGCCACCCTAGGATAACTATGGATAGTGAGGTATCTTTATGGGCTTAGGTTTCAGGCAGGGATTTCTAGGGCTTGTTATCTCCTTGCTTCGCACCGCCCTCGCCCAAACCAAAACCCAAGCAATTAGCTCTACGACACGGCCCCGAACGTGGGGGATTTCAAAGGGACGGACAAGGCTTGTCACGACCAAGCCGCCTACCCCCTCAACCGTGGGATGCACCGCAAAAGATAGGTGAACGCTAGCCCAAACACCATGTTTGCACTACCATCCACAACTCTTGGGTTGATCAAGGTTCCCGGTCAAAGAGTTCCTTCTCCAAGAGTTACGACCGAAGAAGGTACGACTATCGATCCCGCAAGTCTATAACAGCTAAGATAATATACTTGAAGAACAATAAGCCGAAAGATAATCACAAGCTTTCTCACCAAAGTGTAAGTAGCTTGTAGAGGTACAAGCGAAGCGGGTACCGACAACTCCGCACTCCGGCTTCCTAGGAACCGCGGCACACCGGGGGCGGACCGACAACTCTGTAGAAGGAACCAAACTTCCTTCTAGCCTTTCCTCTCTCACTCTCCATTAGAACTAAGAGGAGGAAGAAGAATGGAACTCTCTCCTCTCTATTACATTGTGGCTCTTCCTTGTGTTGTATGGAATTGGTGTGTGTTGAATGAGGGGAGAGAGCCTCCTTTTATAGGTAGAGGAGAGGGGGCTCTTTGGAAGATGGCCATCCCCACAAGGAAGGAGCCAAAACCGACCTGGGAACACCTTCCAAAACGCCAAACCGACCATCTAACATCGGTAGTGCCCATTATGGAAGGTAACAAACCGCCTCCCCGGAGCTGGGCCCGAACCACCTCGCCCGGTGCGGCCGCACTCAGGGAAAGGCTTGGCACTCCTCGCTTGGCCCCGCTCGGCCGGGCTTTGGCAGGCTGGCGTCTTTTGGGCCTAAAAGTTGTATGGCGGTGTTTGCCCGGCCCACTTCTGCGTGTTTGGTCCATTTCTCCCTTGGGCTTGATGTTCTTCGTGAATGCGCTTTCGTGGAGGCGCCTTTTGGTACATTTTCCACTTGTTTCTTATATAAATCTGCACAATAATAATTTGGACACTACAAGTGGAAATATGTGAGTTATAAATGTATATGAATATGATAATGTATAGTTTCACCCCTTTATGGTAGGATGTTGACGTTAAAAATATGTAGTTGGTGACCGTCAACAGTCATATACCGCATGTGCATGTGTATGGTGTAGTGGAATGAATATGATGGTGGGTATATAAGGTGAATGTAATGAATGCAATGAGGGAAAAGAGCCTAATTCTACTTTAGCTTCTTGAAAAAATCATCTCTCTTGAAACTGGAAACACTTGAGAGAACCTGGGTTGCATATTCTTTCTTTCTTCTTTTTTTTTCATGGAGAGGCGGGCATCTAGTACCCATTGTTTTCATAGCGGACACTTGTCCATTTTTTTAACTCTCCTTTATTCTCTTTTTCATTTTTTTTAGGGAGGTAGGCTCTACTCGCCCGTAGGACACTTGTCCATTTTTCATCTCCCCTTTCTTCTTTTTTTTTTTTGAATACAACCCAAATCTCTTTTACAATAACTTTTGAGAGATAGACAAGAGTAATAGAGCTTCATAAGATTGTTGGCTGAATGGATGGGTGTAAGGAATATTTTTGGTTGTTCTCTCCTAGGATTGGAGTGGAACATTTTTGGTGGGTATATGATGGATGCGTATGGTGGGTGTGTGTGGTGGATGCTTACTTCAGGGGTAGAAGTAGCGTATATGCAAGTGGGATAGAGTGGGATGAGGTGGTATGAGGTGGAGTGTGCGTGATTAGCGAGAATGACAAGTTTATAAGGATCGACAAAGATTGACCAAACTCAATGCAAAGTAAGCGTTCCTATATATATATTTTTGAAAAGGGTTTTCCTAGCTAAAGAGCAATATATATATGGCTGTGGTAGGAGGTTCAACACTCACATACAAGAACTTATCATGTGCATTTTATAATTTCCAAAAGGTAAATCTCCAGAAATCTAGTGTCACTAGGAGTAAGATAAATAGCAAATCGAACTTTCATATATCATATCCGTCAATCACCTAGACTTTAGAGCAAGCATTTGCTACACACATGTGTTTTACGTTTAGAGCAAATCTCAAGTCAAAGCAGTTTTGCATTAAAGGCTCAAGAGAAAGTAAGCTTGAAAGCTAGGTACTTGAAAGGAAAGGAATTATGACGGAGCAACTATTCATCATTTCCATGCATGAGAATTAGCTTCAGATTTCATTTTATTTTTTGCGTAAAAAGTAACCTTTTGGTACACTCCTTCTATTTATTTATTCCCATATCTAAAGATCACACTAAAATTATATATATATAGCCTATACTTTTTATTTGGTTTTCCATGGTTATACATCTTTTTATTTCTTTTTAATAAAGCAAACATATCTAGCTAATATTAAAACATAGGAAAGAGATACTTATCGAGATAATAGGGGGTGCTCTCCCCAAGCTAGATTGGAATGTCGGGTTGATAATGTGGAAGTTGAGGTAGACAAATGATAAGGGTGTCATCCTATCATGTCTCTCTCCCTTTGAATCCTGCTAAACTCAAATAGACAATAAAGCTAGTGGAACAGATTATGCGTTAGCGGTTGGCCACATAGGCCTCATGTGCCTAGAGACGGATCACGATTAGTTTAAGCAGAACTTCAGCAAGAAAATATTTTTGGAGTTTTATAGATTTATATGCATGAAAAGAACTATGATGCAAATGCAACTAGATGAATGCATAATTATTTTTATGTTACGCCAAAGTGAATATCGTTATGGGTTGTTACACACCACAAGATTATTCACATGGGGCTTTAGAATTTTTCAATGCAAAGCTAATGCGAAATTTAAATATGCTAAAGGAAAATGATTATGCAATGCAAGGAAGTAAATATGGTATGCATTAAATATGGATAACTACCGATCTTACCTTTCGGCGAGGGTTCAGTGTTTTAAGTCCCCCGAACAAGACTACTTACCTTGTCAATTTCTTAAGTGTATCATCTCGATCTTGGTAGGTGCATCTCCGAGATGGTGATTCGAAGATGGTGTCACCCATGTTCTATTGTCGATCCAACATTTTGAAGTGAAAATTTGATAGTGGGGGTTGGCGACTTCTTGTTTTGTGTGCCCTGCTTTGTGGTTTAGGACATTCACTTATAGAAATTTGGGGGAGTGACAAACTCCTCCGCATTTTTTGCTCGAAGCGTGTCCTGTTTGCAAAGACAAGGTAGAGATCAAGTGCATGGGCCCCTGTTGGTGGGAAAAACACCAACAGAACCAAAAATTCATTCTTCTTTAAAACCTCGGGCACATTGAACAAGATGTATTTGATGTATTATATATTTTGATTAGTCCTAACTAAAGTGGCAAGATCGTAAGATGAAACATGAATGTTGTAATATTTTTGCTTATATGATTGGGACTATGAGAAGAGAGTGGTGTTAGGGAACAACTTAACGAAACATGTTGAGTTAATGAAAACGGATCAAGCAAGGGTGTTACTCTAACATGTTTGGTTCTTTATTTATGAACATGCCGTAATTAAGGGAAAGCTTATTTATTGACAACTTACCTCAAGATGTTACCTTTATTGTTGGAGCATGCTGGCACCTTAACAACTTGTGGTGGTCTTTTCCTTTTGCTAGAAGCTTTCCTTATTTGGCCTCTTATGTAGCTTCTTCCTAACTTGTCTTCTTCCTTTTTATTCCATAAAGTTCCTTTGTCCATGCGCGCATCTTCCTTTGTGAAAGATTTGTTGTATCTTGCTTCTTCTCACCGTGAGTCCATCTCAGGACCTCCCCCAAGTTTATTTGAGAGTTTCTTCTTTTCTGCAGGGTTAGTCCAACAAAATATACCGATGTCTACACAAGCAATTTTTAGTTCAATAACCAAACTAGACTCCATGTCTAATTCAATTAAGGAAGACGTTCTAACCTAAGCACCATGCTTAATTTAAAAAGCCTTTGGAAACACGCTATTTGTACTATAGCAAAGATTCTCAAACCAAAGCATACTAGGGTAGACAAAGGGTAGCATGAAGGCATTTATAGAGACTTTACTCAAATAGAGATGAAGAACATATATATTTTTTAGCATGTAATTAAGGTAGAGGCAACCAAGTAGTGTAGCAACATGACAAGGAATATTTCTATGCATGTTAATTAATGTTGCACAATGATTGGTTGGACATACCTTATATTGTCATCCTTCGTTCTCCTTGCTCTAGACCTGAAATGGTTAGCGACAAAAAATACCCGAAGGAATATTTCCTCATTTATATCTCTACGCTCATTTCACAAGGGTTTTATAGCAATAAGGTAAACACTCATGTTATTTCTTAAGAAATGCTTGTTTTAGGACAAAAAAGCTCGTCCTTGGGAAACCATTGATTTATGATTCATGATGACAAAATGGTTTCCCTTCTAAAATCAATCTGCCTCGTGATTTGAGATCTGAATATTTGTGATAGATGAACACGCCCACAACCACCCTTTCAAAATCTATAGGAGGAGAGAGAATAAGGGGGTCAAGAATTTGCGTGTGCTAAAGATAGAGAGACTAGATGGTTCAGAAGTTGATCATGTGAACATGGACTAGATGAAGTGTCTATGAAGCAGCTCTCATGCTCACTGATGTCATCTTCCTTCTCAAACTCCAATGTTAATTTATCATGGTTATCTAAGGGGTTCCTTGGGTTGGTGTCTCTCGGGCTGATTTCATCTAAAATTTCGTCCGTCAACTCAATGGTCGTGACACATATGTTATTAATACTTTCAAGCCTTTGTTGTTGGTCTTCTTGGTGGTCTTGATGATTCCTAGACATGGGTTGTTTTGGTGAATTTCTAGGATCATCATGAGTCTCAAAGAAGTAGGGATATGTGGATTCATCGGGGTCAAGGGATGGGTTTTAGAGATAGGTTCGAATAGGTCATCTTGTTCGGGCATAGAAGGGGAGAAGATAAGGTGGTCTTGGATTGCTTTGCTCTCCTTCTATGATATGATCGACATGCCATCCTTGGGTTTCTCCCAATGTCTTTTAAAAGAATAAGCATGTTCAACAAGAGTCATCTCCTTAAAAGAATCTGAATTATAGTCACTTGGAGATCTCTTGTATGGACTTCTCCCGTAATCTCTAAGGGTTGGTTCAAAAGGATCTTTCAAAGGTGGAATTTCTTCTTCGTTTGGGGGGATTTTGGGATGTTGATGGTTCAGGGGTGGATAGCTAAATTTTGGGATTGGAAGTGTTGTGAATTAGCTATCGTAATTTCCTCTTCTTCCTTTTTCTCGAAAAGTACTAGGGGAGGTGGAGTATCCACTAAATCTGTCCACGAGAAGTCTTGCTTCTCTAGCGTGCGGATGGAGGAATGCGCCTCCCGAAGCTGCATTAAGGTCATCTGCATCTTCCTTATTAAGACCTAAATAAAAATGTTGAAGAAAGACTGGTCCGGAATAGCAAGGTTTGGGCATGTAGTGGTAAGGACATTAAAACGTTCCCATGATGCAAAGAAGAGACTCTTCTTTGTATTGTTTAAAAGTTAGAATTTCTACTCGAAGGCGGGCCACTCGATAGGTGGGAAAGAATTTTAGATAAAAATTATTGTACAATGTTCCCCAATCTCCATTCACTTTCTTTACATTCGTAATACCACCTGTTTAGCCTTTTCCGTCAAAGAGTACGGAAAGAACTTCCAAATAAAGGTATTATTGGATATGCCTTTTATTCGAAGACAATCCATAATTAGCTCAAACTCTTGTAGGTGTGAATATGGGTTGGCCTCGCCCTCTCCCCGAGAAGGCTAGTTTCGAACCAAGTTTATAAAGTCAAGGGGTAGCTCATAGGGCGATGTTAAGATAGGCTCGAAGGTTGTGGCGTCCTAAAGCTTTAAACTTGTACGTTGATGATATTTATAGATAGGCGTGGAATCCATAATGAAAAAGAAAACAAAAGAATAAAAGAGATAAAAGAATAAAAGAATATGATACAAGGATAAGGTAGATTCAAAGTCAACTCAAAGAACCGTTTCCCGAAGAACGGCGCCGTAAAAGCTTGTTGGTATTTGTTATGCCCACGAAATATTGAAGATGAATAATCATAAGCGCACGGATACCGTTTGTAGCCTTCACCCGGAGGGTTTTAAATATCGTATCCACAAGGAAACGTGTGCGGGAGACTAAGATCTATTCTTAACCCGTAGTAGCACAAGACCTAAGAAGGTTAAAAGTATGGAGATGATTACTAAGATATCTAATCCTACTCGTAGTAAACTTGCCTTCTACTTGTTCTATCCGGGGACATCACATAGGAGAAACACCGACAAAGGATGATTCATCTAGAGATAAATCCCACGAGTCCTATAGACGGGATGGGGAATACAAAGGATCAACGACACGAAAACTAGTTGATTAAACAAACAACTAGGGGCTATCACAAATGCGTGATCTACCACCAATCCGAATATAGGATTAATCTAACGAGATACCCGAGCCTAAGCACCACGCTTACACTACGAATATTACCTTAACCTAATGCCTTAGATTAAAGTACTCAAAAGAGACCCAGCAGATCGGAAGAACAATATAAACAATGATGCTTACTAAAAGAAGAAGTAGATTACCGTAGTAACTCCAAGTGTAGGTTAACTTCCACCGAGGTACAAGTTGTAGAGGTAGCACCGACAGCCCAAGACCTCCTCGGGTTCCTTCCCCTCTCTCTATCTCTCTTATTCTAAAGACTAGATCTAATGAGATCTAATCCCTCTTGAATACTAGCTCATCTAGTTCTAGTTCTAGTCTAGACCTAGGGGGAGACTCGGGGCCTCGACCTATTGATAATGAATGATAATGAATTAGGGTTTCACCTGGGGCGGGGGGTCTCCTTATATAGCCCTAGGCGATGCATGACAGCCCTTGGATCAAACCGACCTTGAAAGACGGCCTAGATTGCTCCTCAATGGCGGTGACAACCGACCTATGAAGTAGGCCCCGAGTGGGCCCCATAGCGAGGCGGCCGCCATGGGCCGGGCGACCGCGGCCCACCTTAGGATTTGAGCCCAAACCACCACGGTTGCATAGATCTTTTCGATAGCTTTCCAAAGAGGGGTAGTTTGCTTTGGAAACGGAGTCCGGATGAGAAAGTTATGGCCGTTTTAGTGAACTCGGCTCTCGCAGGTGATATCTTTGATTCCCGAACTCGAATATAGCAAACAATATATCCGTTTCGATCGTCTCGATGAGCTCTTTACAATGGTTCTATCTTGGAATATGTTTAGAACATGTTTATGCTTCGTATGCCTTGCAAACTCTAGGCTTTTCCCTGTTTAATCCCCGAAAATATATAAATCACCAAAACTCATGGAATCATGTTAGTCAAGCCCCTATACTATGTTGATATTCATTTTAAGCCCTTATTTTCGTTTTAAAAACCTCTATATTTTATGCTATAAGAGATATCAACAATGAACACAAGGCAAATCAAGACAAGGAAAAGGCAATAGTCACGATCGACCCAGATTCTCCATTATCAATAGACTTACAAATGGCAAAATGGCCAAAAGGCTTCAAGTTCAATGTCATACCAACATATGAAGGCTTAACAGATGCAAGACAATTTTTATGAGCTTCGAAGCAGCCGTTGAATCAAGAGGAGGAGATGATAAAACACCGCGGCGAGGCACTTATCATGGCAATGAAAGGACCAAATCGAGAAATGGTATGCTTCGGCTCAAACCAAGATCACTCAAAATTGGGAACAACTTCGTAAACAACCTTGTTAGTCGATTTCCAAGGATTCCAAAGACACAGGACTAACAAGTGATGATCTGCTTGACATCAAGCAATATCCAAAAGAGCCAATAATTCAATATTATAAAAGGTTCATCCAAATGAAGACCCAAATCCCAGATGTATCGACGAAGTCGTAATCATTGCTTTGCAATAAGAGGACTCGGAGCGGGACAATTGTCTTCGCACCTCAAAGAGAAAGACCAACAACTGTTGCTCAATTATATGAGGAATTTCAGAAATATGCAAGATCGGACGATGATTTCGAAAGAAGATCAAAGAAGAGAATGCACAAAGAAATCAAGCAAAGTCAAACGGTCGGTTTAAACCCCAAAATTTTGAGCGAAGACAATACCAATACCAACCACCACTTCGCATCAATCAAATCAACAATGAGCAAAGCGGAGACAACATTCAGGCTCAAAACAACCAGCGAAGTCAATACAACAACAGAAACTTCAACAATAGCCAAAGAGGGGGTTTCAATCAAGCAAGATTCGGAGAAAAAAAAAATGTTAAAGCCCGAAGAGATGTATTGCATCATTCATGGCAAAGGGGCTGGTCATACTTCCAAGATGTGTCCTATGGTAAAGAAGAGCATAGAGCAAGTACAACAAGAGAGCAAATTAATGGAGAATCAAAGATCAATAAACTTCTTGTCTCAAGCAAGCATTTCACACAATCAAGCATATTATGATCCAAGTTACAACCAGCAAGTGTTACGAGGACCACCACCAATATACAATTGCCAACCTTTGGCAATAGCTCCGCCACAATGGGGACCAATGCAAAGTACACAACTGAAGCTTCAATTTCAAACAACATCCAAAATGTCCAAAACAACGGTTCACCAGCCGTGTCAACAGCAAGTAGAGGTAGAATAATGACAATTTGCGGGGGAAATAGCATAGAACATTCAACAAACAACGAGAGAAGAAATTATTTCCGAAGAGTCAATGCAATTACAATGGAAGGCCCTTACAAGAAAACAAGATGGTCACATCAACCAATTATCTTCACGTAACAAGACATGAAACTCAAAGACTATCCACATATGGATGCCATGGTCATCGAAGCAAAACATTGATGGTCGGGGCGTTACAAAAATTCTAGTGGATGGAGGAAGCTCCATGCAGACATTCTCTTCGCATCAACTTTAGATGCAATGCAAATCAAAAGGCAAAACTTGGGAAGGGCGTAATACCCACTAGTTGGCTTCGGCGGCAAAAGGATAAACTCAATTGGAAGAATTGTGTTGCCGGTATCTTTCAAAACAAAAACAATGCTAGAAACGTAACAAGTAGCATTTGATGTTGTTGAAATGCATAGCCAATACAATGCCATATTCGAAAGAGGGAGCTTAAACATCTTGAAGCGTAATCAATTACTCTTACTTGTGCATGAAAGTTCCAAAGACTCAATGGGCCAATATCAATCCACGGGAACCGCATGAAGCAAGAAACATTGAGAAAGATTCAACCCCGGCACAAAGAAATGTTTTGGCCATCGAAGAGATCGAAGAAGAAGAAAAAGAAACAAAAAATGCGAAGTCTCGGAAGAAAGCAAAGACATGCTCAAAGGCGTAAAACCAAAGAAGTATTGCTAGACCCAATGGTAAATGCACAAAAAAAAGTTATCATAGGAGCAAATCTAGCAAAAGAAGAGGATGAACAATTGATAAGTTTTTTAAGAAGCAACCAAGATGTCTTCGCATGGTCAGCAAAAAGACCTAGAAGGAGTTAGCGTAGACATTATCGAACATCGCCTAAACATTGATCCAAGTTACAAGCCAAAGAAACAAAAGTTACGGAAAATTTCCCGAAGACGAACAATAGCCGCAAAAAGCCGAGGTACGTAGATTGCTTGATGCGAAGGTCATAAGAGAAGTACAATTCACAACTTGGCTAGCCAACATTGTGATGGTGAAGAAGAGCAATGGAAAATGGAGGATGTGCATAGATTTCCACGGATCTCAATAAAGCTTGCCCAAAAGACAACTTCCCCCTACCAAGAATCGACACACTAGTCGATCAAGCGGCCGAGAAATGAAATGCTAAGTTTCCTTGATTGCTTCTCGATATCATCAAATTTACATGAAAAAGGAGGATGAAGAAAAGACAAGTTTCATCACACCATTTGGAACTTCTCGCTTCCAAAGAATGGCGAGAGGGGGCTTCGCAATGCCGGTCAAAGTTTCATCGAAATGACTTCGGTAGCACTCAAAAGATCAAATTGGAGACAATCTATTAGCATATGTTGATGACATAATAGTAAAAAGCAAGAAGCGCGAAGACCATATAAAGGACTTGAAGCAAACATTTGAGAACTTGAGAAAGTCAAATCTCAAACTCAACCCCAAAAATGTACCTTCTGAGTGCAAAAGGCAAAATCCTCGGAAGCATAGTTTTAGCAAAAGGCATCGACCCAAATCCGAGAAGATAAAAGCGGTAATGGAAGCGTAAGTTCCAAAGAACATCAAAGACATCCAAAAGCTAACAGAAAGATTGGCTTCGCCACGCGATTCATATCGAAGTCGACAGAAAAAAAGCTTTCCAATATTTCAAGCACTAAAAAGGGGCGAAGACAGACTTCGCATGGGGAGAAGAACAACGAAAAGCCTTTGAGGAAATAAAAAGTATCTCTCTAGTCCTTCAACATTGACAACACCAAATGTTGATCAAGAACTACTCCTTTACATCTCAAAGATCCGAGAAAGCCGTAAGCTGCTAGTCCTAGTTCAAGAAAAAGAAAAGACCACGCAAAGAAGCAAGAACCAATCTACTTTGTTTCCGAAGCCCTTTCTAGGTCAAAGATTTATTATTCGAGATAGAAAAATAGCGTCGCAGCGATACTCATGGCAACAAGAAAATTGAAGCACTACTTCTTGGCACACAAAGTGAGAATACCAACAAATCAACCCCTCAAAGATGTCCTCCAAAGCTTGCAAATCTTCAAGAAGACTTGGCAAATGGGCAAAATAAATCTCACAATACTTCATTGAATTCGAAAAAAAGAACAAAGAATAAAATCACAAGTATTGGCGTATTTCATCTCGGATTGACACCGGCAACAAGTCACGAAAGATCAAAAAGACCATCAAGAATGGACTTTGTCTTGTCAAGAATGGACAATGAACTGCGATGGAGCATGGGGCTCCACGGGGCCGGTGTAGCGAAGAATAATCACTTCGCCATCCGGTGTCAAGATGAAATATGCAAAGAAGATTAGAATTTCGATGCACAAACAACATCACGGAGTATGAAGCAAGATTCTTTGGGGCTTCGCAAAAGCAAGAGCAATGGGAGTGCAAAAATCTTGATCAAGACCGATTCACAAGTTGTAGCAGCCATGTTGAGAAAAACTACAAGACAAAAGACCCTGAACTAGCAAAATATTTGCAAAGTATCGTGGATCAAGAAAAACACTTCAAGGATTCACAAAGTGCGTAGCATCTCAAGAACAAATAACGAAGAAGCGATGAAATCGCAAAAAGCGGCCAGCTCAACAAGTCAAATTACCACCGGATGTGTTCTATCAAGTACTTTCGAGTCTTCGATAAAAGCAAAAATTGAAGAACCAAAATACATCCATATCATTGAATGTGAAGACTGAAGATCAAGATCAATAATAGCCTTCCTAAGAGGATTCTATGAACCGAAAAGCGAAAGCGAAGAAATAAGAATGAAGCACAAAACAAGAAATTACAAGCTCATCGGCAACCAACTTTTCAAACATGGCATTTGTGAACCACTACTCAAATGCATCTCAAGCTGAAGAAGGAAAGGAACTACTTCAAGAAATCCATAGCGGAGTATGTGGGAATCATGCGGGCCCAAGAGCCATAGCAGGAAAAGCATTTAGGCAAGGATTTTATTGGCCAACAGACTCAAAAAGACAAAGAAGGAAATAGTGAAAACTTGTCACAACCTGCCAAATTTCAGCAAGCAAGTCAAATGCCCCAAAAAACCCGATTCAACACATAGAACCAACTTGGCCACTTGCAAGATGGGGAATAGACATAATTGGAAAACTCCCTCCAGCTCAAGGCAACCATCAATATGCAATTGTTGCGGTTGAATATTTCACAAAGTGGACGGAAAGCGAGCCAATTACAAACATGTCATCAATAACAATGAAGAAGTTTCTTTGGCAAAACATAATCTAGCAGATTCGAGAGTCCCTAGACACATAACTTTGGACAATGGAACTCAATTCGATAGCAAAGACTTCAGAAGTTATTGTGAAAGCTTGGGAATCCAACTTTGCTTCGCATCGACGCGAATATCCACAATCAAATGGAGTCGTCGAAAAGAGCAAATGGCATAATATGTGTGGGAATATCAAAAAATCTAGTAGGACTTCAAAGGGAAAGTGGGTCGAAGAATTACCAAGAATTGTCAGGAGTCACAATACAACCACCACAAGATCAACAAAATTTACACCCTTCAAGTTATTATATGGAGATGAAGCAATGACCCCGTAAGAAATCCAGTTCAAAGGTCCAAGAACATATGTGGCAATGACAAGCGAAGAAGACCAAAAGACAAGCAAAGATTTGCTCGAAGAAGAAAAGAAACCAAGTCATCATGAATTTGAGGAAATACCAAGAAGAAACAAGCAAATGGTATAACAAGAAAGTGGTAAAAAGAGCTACAACCAGGGAGACTTCATGCTCAAGAGGAAAAGAAACGAAGACACCGTGGGAAAATTTCAAATGAAGTGGGAAGGACCCTTCATCATAACAAAATCAAACGTGGCAAGGCTCTTACCACTTGGAGAATCTCAAAGGAGAAGAATTAAGCCACACATGGAACATTAGAGATCTTCGCAAGTACTATCCCTAGAATTTTTTCTTCTTCAAGTTTTTTGTAAATAAGCAAATTAGATTTAATTTCTTAGAAGCATTTTATCAATTTTCAGTCAAGAGTCTGCACTCTTTTTTTTCCACTTTCGGGGGAAACCCTTCGCGAGGGTGAGTGGTTTTTTTAACGAGGCATTCTCTATTGTAAAATTCTCATATCAAGTATAAATGAGAAAGTAGTTTCCCCAACTTATGCATTCTTTTCTTTGTTTTTCCAATTCTTCCAAAGCCGAAAAGCAAAAAATGCTTTAGCATCGGCTAAAAGTTTTCACAGGATAAACAACAAGTAGGTATAATTTGAGTACAAAACTAAAATTATTACCTACACAATTTCTCTAAGGAGAAAATTTTGACTTCAAATCGAAGTCTTTGCTTCCACTTCCAAAAAGAAGGGGACGGCGTTTTCAAATTTCTCTAAGGAGAATTTTTTGGCTTCAAATTCGAAGTCTTCGCTCCCCACTTCAAAAAAAGAAGGGGACGACTTTTTTCAAATTTCTCTAAAGAGAATTTTGGCTTCAAATTCGAAGTCTTCGCTCCCACTTCGCAAAAAAGAAGTGGACGACGTTTTTCAAATTTCTCTAAGGAGAATTTTGGCTTCAAATTCCGAAGTTTTTGCTCCCACTTCGCAAAAAGAAGGGGATGATGTTTTTCAAATTTCTCTAAGGAGAATTTTGGCTTCAAATTTGAAGTCTTAGCTCCCACTTCCGCAAAAAAAGAAGGGGGATCGACATTTTTCAAATTTCTCTAAGGAGAATTTTGGCTTCAAATTCGAAGTCTTCGCTCCCACTTACCGCAAAAAAGAAGGGGGACGGCGTTTTCAAATTTCTCTATGGAGAATTTTGGCTTCAAATTGAAGTCTTCGCTCCCACTTCGCAAAAAAAAGAAGGGGCGACGTTTTTCAAATTTCTCTAAGGAGAATTTTGGCTTCAAATTCAAGTCTTCGCTCTCACTTCGCAAAAAAAAGGAAGGGGACGACGTTTTTTGATTTCTCTAAAAAGAAAATTTTTGCTTCAAATCAAAATCTTCACTACCACTTCAAGAAATATAAAAAAAAACACACGATGAGGTTTTCAAAATTTAAAATCGATAAACTTTCATAAAATTAGCAAAGATTCGTTATAAGAGCTCTTCAAATTACAAAAGATAGTAATACATCATACAAAACATTTATTCAAGTATACATACAACATGAATGTACAATATATAACTACTCAAAATTCTTGGAGAGGCAACACTAGTTGTTTGCCTCACTTAGAATATCCTCAACAACTTCGTTGATTATTTTATCACCGTGTCTTGGAAATTCTCACCAAAAACAAAGCTTGGGGACGCACTTGAGCCCGATGACCAAAACAAAAATACAAAAACTAAGCACAAGCACAAGCACAAAACAAGATACAAGAAAAATAATGATAACTCGCACGATCGTTATTTCCCAACAAAGACTAAAATCCACAACCCTAGGCATCTTATAAGAAGACTTCGCATTAGAATTCCCAAGGCATTTATTCACGAAAGCATCAATGTCAAAACTACCGTAATCCTCCAGAACATCCCAAGAATTCAAGTCTCAAAAACAAAATTATCCTTCGCAATCATAAGAGGCAAAACAGTATCATACCACGTGCGCAGCTTCAAGCTTGAGGAACTCGCGTAGGATATTCCAAAGTCAAAATTCGGCACAAAAATCATGAACGGAATCTCTAACTTCGCATTAGAGATAGCTTCGCAGATTAGAAACCATGAAGATAATAAGACTAGACAAATTGTTAACTTAACAAATTTACAATAATTCCTGCCAAACATGTTTTCCTTCTCCCCCAAAACACTCAAAATAAAAAACTAATCCACGTAGCTAGCCCCTTCGCTCACTAACATTGTTTTACATTCCTTTCTTCCTCCTCACGCCCTCCTTTCTTCTTCTTCCTTCCTTCAACCTCCTCAAGGCTTCCTCTTCCTGTAAAATATCAAGTTCAACCTGTTAAAAGCCAAGTTAGCAAGTCAAAAAGAAACTGTCACAAAATTCTGAAAAACAGGAATAAATCAGTAAATACCTTCTTCAACTTCTCCTTGACTTTCTCAAGACAGTGCTCACGGCCACACTTGCACCAATACTCTTCAAAAAAAACTTGCAAAGAATATGTGTCCGAGTAGAAATCTTGTTGATTGCATCACCAGAAATTTGAAAGAAGACTCAAATGATGGTGTCATACAACGGGTCATTAGCTTCTTTCATAAGATGCAACGAGCTCGTGTAGAGTACATGACACTTGTATCGGGCAAAGCAGCCTTGGACAACAACGCCGAGATCCTCATATTTGCCTACATAACCAAATAAAAAATGGGTCAAATTCTCCCAGCTCCCAACTAGGATCTTCGGGAGTAGCACCCCACTTCTCATAAGCATTTTTGCATAGCCGCCATGTCCTATTAAATCTTCGCATCATTAACTCATCGGGTTTCAACTTTCTTCTTCTCCAAATATGCCTTCTCTTGCCTAAGAGTGTTTATGGTGGATTTCGCAAGTGTAAGCTCATCTTCCTTTTCCTTGATAGTATCCGAAGCACCATGATACAATCTATCAATCTTGTGCCACTCATCAACAGCTTTGCCTCTTTCCACTTCTTTGGCAAAGAGTTGAGACTTCAAAGACTCAATCTCACCCAAGAGTGACTTCTCCTGCGAAGTCTTAAGGCATAGCGCTGTCTCTTCGAGAGACTTTCTGAGACCCCGCTGAACAAGTACACCCTACAAAGAACAAAAGAAAAATAATTGAAAGAGAAGTATAAACAATCAACTTTCGAGCGAAACAAAATAAAGAAGTATACCTTATACATCAAATTTAACCCAAAGATCGCAAGTTCCAACGGGTTCTTCTTCGCTAGCTCTCCTCAAAGATCGGGAACAAAGAAAGCATCATCAATACATTTTGACAATTGTTTTTCGTGGCTTTTTGGAAGCACCCGGAGTTTGTCTATTCCTACTCCAACAAACTTGTATGCATCCAAGTTGACTCCGCTATCTAAGCAAAACTTCAAAGTATTTTCCAAAGACTTTGAGATGTCTTCGGGAGTGAATTCTTGACCATCAACAGCCACCTACAGAGTCGGATGGTCTTCGACAACATCTTTCATAGAACCAACATCAATAGTCTTTTCTTTAGATGAAGTCGATGCATCAGGGAAAAATTGAGCTGAACACAAATAAATAAAAATCAAACACAAACTTTCTCTATCGAAGACAAAAATATACAATGACATAGCAGAATAAAACAAGAAAACTCACCAACTTTCTCTCCTTCTTCAGAGGACAAGGAAGTTTTTCTTGAGATCCGACATTGACCAAAGATTCAGACAAGCGGCTTCGCTGGTCAAGCTCAGCTTCCTCATCTTCAACATCCGAAAAATCATCAAAAGAAAATTGAGCAGTCCTTGTTCCTTTCTTATGAAGTTTTTCCTTCACAACTTTAACAGACCTCTTGAGCTCTTTCCCTCAAGGATCTCTCTCGCAAAAAAAAAAAAAAGGAAGCAAGAAAAATAAAACAAGTTTCAAGAAAATAAAAGATCAAAGAAAGGAAACACATAAAAAGACTCATACTTAGAGCATCTTCGTCCGACGCACCACTTTCTCTCCAACATTCTTCTCGAGAAAACCGTCACGAGGTTCTCGAGCCGCTTTGCTTTGCAAAGAAGCTTCTCAACAACCACGGTGTTGCTCACGAAAGCAACATTTTTCTCGGCAAGTTTTTCGAAAAATATTTCCCCGGAATGTAATTTGGATGCTCGGGTTAACCGACAAACGACCCATGTGAATACTTTTTTAGCTAACTCCGCCAAATCAATAGAAATATGCTCATCATGCAAAGCGTAAGTCAACAAAGCAAGCTTCACTGAAAGTCGAGTTGGATGCCTAAGTCTAGGTGAAGAAGGAGTGGCAATTACCCGAGGGAGAAGCCTCCACCATAGCAAAGATCTGCGTCTTCGCCAAAGAACACCCGAAGCACCCAAATTCTGTGAAGAACCAAAATTTTGTAAGTAATCTGAATGGGGTAAGTAACGCCGGTGTAAACCAAAGAGAAGCAAAAGTCTGGCAAATCTTCCTCACCTCTAAATCTCGAGCAGAAACCCCAAGATTCGAGCCATCAATTTCACTATCAGAAAGATCCAAGTTATCAAGCAAATCTGCCACCACCTTCTTAGCTTTCTTCTTTTGAGGCTTAGTGACAACAGCCTTCGCCGAAGTCTTTGCCGATGAAGTTGACTTCGCCGTGTCACTCCTTTTTCCTCTTCTGATTTTTATCACCATCCTTCTTATCTTTTCCACGGGCATAGGCAGGAGGCGGATGGACTTTGTAAGTTATATTGGCAAGATCGAAGATCCGATTAAGCCTCACATAATCCTTACCAATTATTTCATCCATCAGTTTTCTCTCTGTATGGAGATATTTCCCAACCAGGTCTACAGCCTTACTCTCAACTGAAGCAACAAATTCTTCTTCACTACTGAACCGAGAAGGCATCACGGTATCCCTATCCGGGAAAATATAGTCCTTTCCTCTAATCTTCTTCGTATGATAACGAAGGAAGTCCCAACCATTCCAGAGTGGCCAAACTCCAGCAGCCAAGTACTCCTCAACAAGGTCTCTTGTAGACTGTTGAGAAACAACCTTCCCGAAGGCTTTCAAGCATTCAGCCTGACTCTGAGACTTAGTAAACTTAGGCTTGCATTCGAACCGCTCCCTTATGCATACGAGAAGCTAAGGCATAGCTCTTCACAATACCCTTCCCGCCACAGTTCTCTTCAACCATGGGAACCTTGTGGTAAAACCAAAAGTTATACCAACCATCTCGCCCATTTGTTCTTCTCAAGTTGAGAAATTTGTTTTTGACTTCGGGCGGTCTTGAAGCTACAACATCCGAAAATATAACTTCACTTTGCGCTCCTCGATAGTTTTGCTTCGGAACTGGGTGTGCAACTGGTGCAAGGCACAGAAAGCATCTATATTTGGTTGCACCTTTTGACTTCGTACAGCCCATACAAAAACAGATAACCTAACTATTGCATTCGGAGTCAGGTGATGCATCTCAATGTTGTACCTCTTGAACACTTCTTCAAGGAAATTTTGAGAAGGCATGCGAAGCCCAGCGACAAAAAGATCCTTGAAAACAACACATTCATCAAGATGAGGCTTCGGGTCTTCTCATCGGGCCCCGCCGGTCGATATTGACCCTTCCGCAAGATTCCATCTTTTACCATTTTCTTAAAATCAACTTACGTCACTTTACTCGGCCAAACATAAGTGAAATTCTATCATCGGGAAGCAATTCTGACTCGGAAGCGAGAAAAATTGCTAAGACCTTCATCGAATTTTCATTCTCTTGATTTTGAGACCGGTATCGTTACGTCTCTTCTCCTTGAGATCCAAAGAACGTCTTCGTTAACCTCTGCCATCCTGGAAACGGAAAAGAAAGAAAACAAGTTAAGACAAGTACGTAAGCATAAGAACTAAGTCACAAAACAACTTCGATAAAAGTTTTTACTTCAGAAGCAAGCTTCGACCTAGTCAAGAAAGAACTTCAAAAGAAGAACGACTTCGCTAATTTGACTTCGCGTCACAAGGAAAAATTTCAAAAAGGTGGCCCCTCTTTGGAAAGATGAAGAAAACAGGGGGGGGGGTGCTTACGCTATTTATAGACCACTTCGGTCAAATGGTCAAACTAGCCGTTAAAAAAAAAAGAGAGAGAGAAACAACAAAACCAAATAAGATATCCGCGAAGTCAAAATCAAACTCAAAGTCCAACTTCAAAGTCTAGGATGACGTTTTTGGTTGAAACAAAGTTTTAAGAAAAACTTATGTTCGCGGGTTTCATGCCTTTGAAGTCGGCCTTCACGAGGGCCTTTGTTGGGTTCTAACTTTGATTTTTGTTTAAACTTTCGTCCCAAACTTTGAAGATTTCAGGATACTCGGACCAGATTCACGAAATAGAAGTCTGAGTTTAGTACCGAAGGTGGCCATAAAGACATTGGCTTCAGCGAGAAAAGCAACAAGTTTGAAATTAGAAAGATTGAGATCAAGAATCCGAAATAAGATGATCATGGCGACTTCGCTATAAAGTCACGTAAACAGCTCCTAGGGATAAAAAGCATCGCGAAGATGAAGATTACATCTGAAGCATTGCGAAGATGAATATTACACCTTCGCTAGGGAAAGATGTATTGTAGAAGTTCATTTCGAATTCTTAGCATTTTTGTATAATTATGAAGTCGGGGGGCCTATAAATACCCCCGACATCCTTTGTAATCGTCATGTTGAATGGCCACTTTGTAAACCATTTCATCATCAATAAAGTGTTGTATTGAGCAATCACCCAACAGTCCTGTATTCGGTTGATTTCCCCGCGTGAGCCTATCCTTTTCGAGTTCGGCTTGTCCGAGCTGTTCTCGGACTGAGGCTTCCCCTGCGCTTTGCTGCTTGTTGCCGGACTAGAGCTTCCTTCTGCTCTCTTAGAGCTTGCAACTCGGCTTCCTTGTCCCCTAGCTGTTTGAGGAGCCTAGCCTGGTCCGCCATGTCATCCTCAAACTCATCTTCTTCCAGAATTTCCTCTTCGCCTCATCCTCTTGAGCGCCTTGAGTCTGTCCGGCTTGCACCTCCGATTACATCACTTTGCCGGGGACCGGTTGCACCATTTTCGGTTGCTTCGGTGGTGTGCCGAGGAGTGACAGTTTCAGCAGGGGGTGCTTGCCGACCAGGCTCTTTCGCCAGTGTCTTTGACTTTCCTTTCGCCATGGGTTACCTGCACAACCACGGTGGGCGCCAATGTTGAAGTAGCCCCGAAGCGTGCTACCTCAATAGGATAAGGGAAGCCGAATGGATCAATGACACCGAATGGAAGTAACAAGAGCTCTTCTCATTAATCTCCCATCCATCTTTACAACGCCCAGTGGCGGGCTATTTATAGATGTCCGTAGACATTTACATGAACTTTTTACCCCTCTACCTACTCGGCACCCCGAATATTCCTCTTGGGCTCAGGGGCTTCAAGGTCTTTTCCCACCGCCAGGCTTCAACCGCTCCTCCGGGGATCTGCCATTCGGTTCCGCCGCCTTCTCCTGAAACGGACAGAAAGAACGAGAGGGCACAAGTAGAGGCCGAAAGCCCGAGCATTCGGTCAGTTGGAGTGTGGACGCACCCTTCTCAGGCTAGAAAACGACCGGAAGCTTAAGCATTCGGCCAGTTGGGACGACATCTGGCCGCTCCGCCTGTCTCCCCTCGACGTAACCGAAAGCTAACCCTTTCGGTCTACCTGATCCGAAACCAGGTCCCTTCGGGTGCTGAGCCCCCAAGCGCTCCTACTACGGGGCTCCCCTTCTACTGCTGATTTTGGTTTTCATCCATGGCATTCTAGGACCGAATTCAGGGGGTGCCCATGGCCAGGGTCATCCCCCAACAAACATCAATAATCTTGTTGAACTTGGTCAATCAAAAAGTACAACCTGTAGAAAAGTAAGGTGTTGCCTTGAGCCCCATAATTTTGATTGCAGTTCAATCTGTACAGAGGAACCTAATTTCTTTCAAGTTTGTACCTTGCACAACAAAAAAGAATTTGGGATCTATAGTTAACAAAAGGAAACTGAAATAGTACGCTGTTGATGCATGTACTGAACCTGTCTGAACTTAAAAGAGGCAATGCATTCCTAAGAGATGGAAAGGGGACATGCAGAATGTGAATGGGCTGTCCAAAAAAAAAAAAGTCCATCATTTTTGGATAGGAAGCAAATAACACGAGGTGTGAAAGCAAATAAAAAGACCACCAATTTGAACAACCAAAGACACCTACTTAAGTAAACAAAAAGGCACTAAAGAAAGTTAACCTTTGGACAACAGGTTAGCAGTCGACATCTGCTATCATCTGATATCCAACTATATTATTTGTAATTAAAATATGTAATTTATCTATTAGTATATATAAAAGTTTGAGTCATCCCTGAGTAATAATTACAGAACAAGGGAACTGGACTAATAGTATGTCAATAGCGGTGGAAGCACCTTTCTCATACGTACAAAACAAACGTGTTTAACAGCAGTAGAGTAAGCAGGCCCATTTAACAGCAGCTCTAATATGATAGACCTAAAAGAACCACCGTCATGAGGAGTCTCCCTCAGAATTCCATGTCATATCCATCTGTTGAGGTGCCACCAACCAAAATTACAAATTCATATCCATCTGAATAATGAGCGCCTCAAATTTTGGTCTGTAATAATTCCCAATCTAGCATCAATGTAGTAATTTTTTTTTAACTTCAGCATCATCGGTAATTAAAATTTTACCTAGATTGGCAGCCCAAGATTGATGCTAGCATATTCATCATGGAAAGTACTTTCGTTTTTGTATTTAGAGGCCAGGCAATGCCCAGTGAAATTGTGAGCCGACAAAGTAGCATGTACAATTACTGAACGTAAATTAAGTTAGACAAGGCTAGAAGGAAGATTACAATTCACTCCCATATCCATAATGTTTGCCAATCAGATACCTTCTCCCAACTGGAGTCTGTCCATATGATGGTAGATGAGCAAATATAGCACATGTACAAGAAGAAACCTTGTCTACTGGGGTTATCTCCATATAAAATGGTTTGTAGGTGGTTCTGTCGCCAATGCAAGCAAAAATTAGAATTTGACACAACAGTACAGAGACCACAGTTAGTAAATCAACATCTCTTTACAAATGCTGTGTAGACATGCACAGAGCGACAAAACTGAAGAAAACTGTAACGTATCTTGCAGTTTGTAAAAAACACATGATAATAAATAGCGCAATTTCTAATAGATCTGTGTACAAATACATATATCATAGTAGTAAAGACTCTGAATCGAAACCTGTCCATTCAGTGCAGACTCACTCCCGTACCGATCGACGTCTTCTTGAGGCTGTGATTGAAGGTAAAGAGGAATCTAAAAAAGTGATCGGGAAAGAAGACATAATTCTGGGTAAAGGGGAATCTAACGTGCCCATCAGATTCCTTTTCCTTGTTATCTTAGGAAGGTCAAAGAGGGGATCTCATTCACAACAACATGATTGTGTTTGAGAGATCGTATCATGCCAAATAGATGCAAATTTCATTTCAAAACAAGGTCCTGTGACACTCCACTCATGCCTCAAGTTTAGAGAATAAAGAATAAAACATCATTGCACATGGCTCAGGTCAAAAAACATGCCTCAGGTAGGGAAAAAAAAGAGCAATCATCATTGCATATGTCCATAGTCTCAGTTGTAGTGTAGAATCTTAGAGTAATAATAACCATCATCGCATTTATCCAATGTCTCAGATGAAGACCAGGAAACAATAAACATCATTGCATATGTCCGTAAAAGTCAGAAACATGAGGGATTCAACCATTAAAATTGCAACCATCATAGGCATGTGCAAATGGTCATATTAAAATTGCAATAATCATAGACATGGACAAATGCTCAGACTAAAATTGGCATAATCATAGACTTGGACATATGCTGAGCTTAAGTTTGGCAGCATCATAGACTTGGTCAGATGCTCATACTAAAGGGGGAACGAAAGGGCAGATTAGAACTCCCTGTACTGAGACAAAATCATGAGGAAAGCATAAACAAGACAAAGGTAAGTGGACAGCTCGTACAGGAAGGTACTTTGCAGCACCATGGAACCCTAGGTCGGCGCCACCGCTGCACCGGGGCCGCCATCGGGGAGGAGACATCAGACGGTGCAGGAAGAGAAGAGGGTTAGCCGTGACCTTACCTAGGGTTTCGTGGAGCCGCTGCCGCTACACACCTAGGGTTTCGTCGAGCAAGGAAGGACCAGCGGGAGGAAGACACGAGGGAGGGTTGAGGGGGCGGCCGCCGCAGCGCACCGCCAAGGGAGGAGGCGGCCGAGGTGGAGGGCGGCCGCTGCTGCGCGCCTCACGGCCGGCGTGGTCGCCCCTGCTCCCCGGGCGCCGGGTTGAGGGAGGAAAGGGGCGAAGTTTTTTTGAGAAGGATGGAGAAGGAGAAGCTGGAAGCAGCGTATATATTTGTTTGCATGGATTCAGTCGAGAAGCAGTAGAAGCTGGCCGGATTCAGTGGAGAGAAGCAGCAGAAGCTGGGATTTTCGGAAGAAGCAGGTTGAAGCGAAGCGGCTTCAAGCAATCTGGACCGCCCATCGCGAGATCCGGCGGCGGAGGCATTTCGGGCGACGTGGATACGTGTTCTTGCGGAGAAGCCGTGCAACTTTCTTTCGTTAGATTCATCCAGGTCTTCCCTTCCATAGCAGACATAAATAATTAGTCCTTCGCTTTCCTTTGCCACGCAGCTCCCCATACCTGCGGACACCTACATGGTGAACCTTCATGCATATCACCTTCAGATTCAGGAACGTCAGTTTCGCGACCCCGGCAGGTCCGGCGACGACTATGTGTGTCCACGTTTGCATATCGAGTTGCCGCCTCCTTCAAATTGCTGCCAAACTGCCAACATCGCTGATTTTGTTCTCGGTGTACATTCACTGCTTCCCTTCCACAACGACATACACAACTAATCGTTCCTTTCCTTTGCCACATAGCTCCCCATGGCAGCAGACGAGTACATGGTGAACCTCCACGCAGCTCGCCTTCAGATCCAGGACCGCCGGCCTCGCGACCCCGGCTGGTCCGATGACGGCTAGCACTACAGGAATCCGCTCTTTTGCCGAAGTGCTCGCCGCACTGGCAAAGCCCCCTTTGCACTCGCAAAGGCTTTGCCGAGTGCCGCACTCGCAAAGAGCACTCGGCAAAGAAATACTCGGCAAAGCATTCTTTGCCCGAAAGTATATATCGGGCACTAGGCAAAGGCTTTGCCGAAAGTGCCAGAAAACACTTGGCAAAGAAAAAAAACACTCGGCAAAGATAAAAGTCAAAAAAAACCAAAAAAATAGCAAAAAAAATTTTTTTTTTTTTTTGGAGAGGCCGCCACCGACCAGCTACCACTTGCTCTCAACCATGGTCTTTTTCCAAGTTTTTTCGACACTTTTTTCACACTTTGCGGCGAGTGGGATTCGAGCCCACAACCTCTCCCTCGCGTGTCTACTGCCTTTACCACCGCACTACACTCGTCACTTGTGTCTAGATTACGTATTAGCTCCTCATATATTATACTAAATCGAAATTCGAATTTTTCAAACGACCTCGATGCAAAAACTTCCTAAATAAAAATTGTAGATCTTAAAAAGTTATGAAACTTTGTAGTTGACAAGTTTTTGATTTAAAATCATTTAGGTCCTCAAAAACTGGTTTAAAAAACAGGATTTGCCGAGTGCCTAAAAAGACACTTCAAGAAAGAGCCTCTTTTGCGAGTGTAAAAAAAAACTCTCAAAGAAACGGTTTTTCAAAACCAGTTTTGAGGCCCCAAACGAGCTTAAATAAAAAGTTGTCAACTACAAAGTTTCATAACTTTTTGAGATCTACACTTTTCATTTAGAAAGTTTTTTCATCCGAGGTCATTTGAAAAATTCGAATTTTAAATTTGAGAGCACTTTAGACCTAGTTTTGCATGATAAAATGAATTGAAATC
The DNA here is from genome assembly GCA_015847255.1 of Hyparrhenia diplandra. Classification (NCBI taxonomy): domain Eukaryota; kingdom Viridiplantae; phylum Streptophyta; class Magnoliopsida; order Poales; family Poaceae; genus Hyparrhenia; species Hyparrhenia diplandra. The sequence continues at coordinate 852,036 of JADLZK010011118.1, read as the reverse complement.
AAAAAGTTTTGTACTATAAAGATTCATATCTTTTGGAGACTTACAAAGTTTACATTGGTCATTTATTTATTTGACAAAATGTTAGTAACATTGTTCGTAAATCTTATTAATCTCTCTTCTAGTTCTAGGAAACTATGAGAGGATATGAAAGAGATGTAAGTTTTGTGAACAACGTTATTGATGCTTTGTCAAATAAAGAAATGACCAAATAAACTTTGTAGAGCTTGAGAAGTTATGAAACTTTGTAATTGAAAACTTTTATTTAAGCTCGTTTAGGGCCTCAAAAAACTGATTTGAAAACATGCTTTGCCGAGTGCCAAAAAAGACACTTCGGCAAAGAGCCTCTTTGCCGAAAGTGCCTTTTTTGGCACTTTCGGCAAAGAATTCTTTTGCCGAAGTGTTTTTTATTTGACACTCGGCAAAGAAGATCTTTGCCGAAGTGTTTTTCTTTGCCGAGTTTTTTTATTTAGCACTCGGCAAAATATGCTTTTTGCCGAGTGCCCAAGAAAAACACTCGGCAAAGAGGTTGACACGGCAAAAAGCACGGGATTCCTGTAGTGTAGGTGCGTCCGCTGCCATGCTACTACCATGTATTTTACACTTTCTTTTCACACCGAACACCAAGTACTATTGTGCCCCTTCTTTTCTATGAACTTTCACGTATTCGTTCTATCACCAGTATGCCACTTCGTCCTATTATGAATGAAATCCATTCGTCTACACGTGTCCAAACTACCGAGGCCACCGTACTGAACGTTTTTTTTTTTTTTTTCCTTACTAACTAATAGATATGCCACGGCCTGGGCCGTTCATTGCCACTGAAAGTCGCAGAAGACGTTTGTCTGCTACAGCTTCTGGAGACGGACATGGTATGTGCGCATGTTTTAGCCCATCCATGCAACATCCTCCATAGCTCCTTTTTAATTACTATTTCTTAACACATATCTATTATCCGCAGAGAAATTCGGCGCCCTTGATGTTCAGTGGACACCATCGTAAGCTTTTAACTTGGTGCTGTTGCTCCTGTCTTACCATTTGTTATTTTGCTTCCCTCTGCTACCTGCCATGTGTACCATTCCACGAATCCACACAATGTTTGAAGAACATAAATAGTTAAAGCACTTGATTTTTTTTTCCTGAAAACGGAATGGCATTTGACTAGCAATTATCTTTGCATTGTTCCTGTGAAGCTCTGACCATCCTGTATATGTGAAACTACTTAGTGCCTGCATGTAAAATACCTTAGTGTTGCTATAAAATACCTTAGTGTTGCTCTGACCATCCTCTGCTGGTGGAATTATAATTTGACCATTAGTCTGTGAAATAGAAGATGCTCACCAAGATTCATCATCCCATTTTGTAAAAGAAATATTGTAGCTATACGCAATGCAACCAGTACAGTTTCCCTATGCCACATCTCTCATGGGTTTTTCTCTACCACTTTTAGTTAAATTAATGTTTGCTACAGTGTCCATAATTCTACTAGATGCTTCCATGTTTAATATTTCTCTTTTTTTCTTCTATATATTCACATAGGACCACACAATGGTCTAATATTGTGCCATTCTTTTGATTACGGTTTCTGCGGGTCGTTAATGATTTAGTTTAACAATTGACAACAACTCCCGGCCCACTCCCCCGCGGTTGCTGGCTAGTTTATATATACATAGATGCACCCATGTATATATGTGCCGCGTATATGCTCGGGCGTATGCCTATGTATGGCTAACCCTAACGCTCTCCATCTTACTAACCCTAGGCATATACATATGCATGTGTGCATATGCCGCTAACCCTAGCTATAATCTACGCCATCTTAACCTTCACCCACGCTAATTAGCCTATACCCTCTGTATGTATATATAGATGCATATGCACGTACCAAACCACCTAATCCCGTACCTCCATATATGTATACGTAGACTAGCTAGCTAACCCTACCAAGCTACTATGTGGATCTGTAGGAGACGGCTAGGTCAAGTATGATGACTTGGTCAGACTTTCTCTTTCAAGTTCACATAATAATCAAGCCTATTAATGTGGTCTGGATCGGACAGCTAGGCCGCCCCAATCTAACCCGTAGGATCCACATCTTGTTGGATGTATCCCTCTCCATCCAACCTTATTTCAAATTGACATAATAATGATTAAACTAGGATAAACCTGCCAACCAAATAGAGCTAACTCGTCTAGGACCATTTGCTATCCTTGATTGATTGTGATTGTTTTGTATTCCTTGCTTGGTGTTTCCTTCTTGTTTGTCAGCGCTATATGCAAGCGTAGGATAGAAAACGTGGAGAGAACCCAATGAATCCCAGGAGCACAGTTGCACAAGAACACAGGAGCAAGAAGCACAGGAAAATCAGAGCCTTGGATATACTCACCAGTGAAAGGAGGCAAATCCTAACCCCCACCTACCCTCTCCCCTCTACATAATCAACCACTCATTAATCACTCCCCTTTCCATCACCACCATATTCCACCACTTCCACCTTTCCACCACTATACTTTACTACCATACCAAGAACCCTAAATAACATTTTCAGTAATAAATGAATCGACTGAAATATGAGAATTATGAGTTATCTTTGTGAATTAATGATGAATTATGAGATTGACTATGATACCGAGATTGATAATAAGATTGCTATTGAATTTGATTAGATTGATAATAAGATTGCTATTGAATATGATTACACTATGCGTATTGTTTACAAGTATTACGTTATAATTGAATAAGCTCATTGTTGACGGTTCGTATGTGTGTTTAGGAAAGAGGGATTCTGCAAGCGCACAGAACTATCATGTAGCACTTCGCCTGATGAGAACTAGGTGTCGAATTTATTTTATCCCAAAGGAAGGCGGGTAGGTGGATCTTTGGGAGAACGTGAATGGGTCGGCTTAATGGTAGATGGCTTTAGCGTGGTTGGTGGAAAGATAGAGGGGTAGAAAGGTAAAGGGGATTGATCACTAAGCTCAGCGTAGAAGCTAGAAGCTTTGAGTTGCTCTAGAGGATGAGATGGGTGTAATCTAGGTGACAAAGATAACTAAGGGGGAGATTGATCTTATCTAGCAACAGGGGGCGTACGTGTTCCAGATCTAACCAAACATAGCGCACAACGAGCCCTACGATTTAATAACTAGACCCAACGTGGTGGATTACAGAGGATGTTAGGGCTGTCACCACCTAACAACTACCACAAATAATCCGGAGGCCTAGCCATATCTACAGGTAAGATATAGCCCAAGTGTTGACGGTCGTTAACTACATAAAAAACACCGTCAACACCTGCATAAAACATTCATCTTTGACTACCAAACTTAGTGATAGGGCTTGAAGCTAACACTTTCCACGAGTTTTAGTATTTTAAGATGCTTTGCAGGAATTATACATAAACAAGGGGAAAATAGTACAAAAGGCGCCTCCCTGGAAAGCGCATTCCTGAAGAACATCAAGCCCAAGGGAGAAATGGACCAAACGATTTAATCTGGGCGAATCAACACCGCCCACAACTTTTCAAAGCAAATGACGACGGCCTACCAAAGCTCGGGCCGAGCCGGGCCTGTACAGAAGGTGCGGCGCACCCATCCCGAGGCGGTTCAGGCCGTGTTTTGGCGGCCGCGGTGCATTAAACCATGAGGAGGGCGGTGCGTGTGTGTTGGTGGCAGGTGCACTGCACCTGGACGCCCGAGAGATGGTCGGTTTGGGGGAATTTAGCACTTAGGCCCCTCTCCCACTTGTATAAGTAGCCCCCCTCACCTCCTCTCTCAACACACACCAATTCCCAAGGCAAGAGCTCTCCCTCTTCTTAGTAGAGCTCTTCCCTCTACTCTTCTTCATCACTCCAATGGGCTTAGGCCCTCACTAGTAGTAGAGAGATTGGTGGAGGAGAGATGTGAGGGCCGGGAGCGGGGAAGTGCCGGACTTGTCGGTGTCTCCCCGGACTTGTACCTCGGTGGATTCGTGCTTAGCTCCTTCACGAGATCTTGGCTATGTAAGTTTCCACGATTCCGATAACCGTTATTGTCTTATGTTTATCCAAGCATTATCTACTCGTTTGCGGGATTGATAGTCGTCCTTGTGGCGGTGCTCTAGTAGAAGGACCCCGGGGACGGGTAAGCCTTGATATCACACTAGAGTAATAATCATTGGTGCAAACATGGTGTTTGGACTACTGGTTGCCTATCTTTTGTGGCGCATCCCATGGTTGAGGGGGGTAGGTCGGGGGTCGTGGATGACCTTTGTTCCGTCCCTTGTAATCCCTCCACGTTCGGGTGTGGCGCAATAAGCAATTGCTCGGACACCGCCCTTTGGGCGTGGGCCGGTGCCCGAAGTGAACAAGTAGCTCTAGAGCCTGGCTAACCATAGACCCTAAAGGTGTAGGAATCCTTCTCTACAATCCTCCCCATCTTTGGCCTTGTGTGTCCTTGGGCGAACTAGCTAGGAGAGAATACCTCCGTTCCCTGTGGAAAATACGATACCCTGAATATTTCCGGGTGAAAGCTACAACGACAATTCCGTGCGCTTGCGGATTCTTACGCATACGTTAAGAAATGTCAACAAGCTTTTCTCGGCCGTTGTTAGGGAACGGTTGCTATTATCTTCGAACCTAGTTTGTCCTCGTATCTATCTATTGAAAAAAAAAACAAAATAGTTATTTATTTTCTTTTTTCCAAAATGAAGCCTATACCATTTTAAAAATCTTTATGCTTCTCCAAAGGGGGAGTTCACAGGGCCAAAATCTTTTTCAAAATCAAAATTTTCATCCAGCCATGAACTCCACCCTAATTAAAAAGAAAAAAAAAAAACTTGGTTCGGGCACACTCCTTCTCCGGGTGACTATTTTTGAAAACCTGTGTAACCACCTACGATATTTCGAGGAGTTATGTGCTTGCTTAAGCATTCCTAGCATGACACAAAAAATTCTCATGTGGAAGTTGTTTTTGCTATCCCTCATTGGGTAAGCAAAACAATAGTACACTATTTGTCGTAGGAAGTTTGAATGGGGACTAAGAAGAAATCAAAGACAATTTTTTTGTCTAGTATTCTTCCTCATCAAATGCCTACCATGGACAATTCTCGATCTCAAGTAGGATGAGAAGGAGTCCATAAGTGCAGCCTGGGCTAGGTTTACAATGTTAATACATGCTGGCCTAGATATGTCATTACCCGATAGTGTGCTTTTGCAACTCTTTTGTTCGGGCCTTGACATAAATGCTGCTCTATGCTTTGACATGACCGATGGAGGGTCATTTGAACGTAAACCTAAAACGGAATAGAGGAAAAACCTTCATTACATCCTAGAGAAGCATGCTTCTCCCGTTGTAGAACCTATTCCCCTCTACAACAAGGGCATGTCAAGTTTGAGGAGCCCTCATCAGTCGAACCATTCCCCGTACCATCATTAGAACCGGCTATTAAGCCCTCTCCTGAACCACGAACACCGAAGGAAGGAATGCTTCATCCATTGGAGTTCATGATTGAATTCAAGGATGATGACAAAACCTCGAAAGCCGAGGTGCTCTTAGACTTTTATACCTATCTCATCCTTGACTTCGATCCTTTCATAGGCTACCCTCTCGAAATGCTTTTTCATGAAAAACCTATAGAGGGGAGCCATGATAAGAAGTTGGGAAAGATGCTTTCACTCCTCACCTAGAAAACCCAAAAGCGAAGCATCTTCCCAACCGAAATGTGTTCGAGGAGGCGAAGTTCATAATTCCATTCACTTCACCCAAGTTGCTTCTCGCATCTTAGTGAAACGAATTACCCGTCGCCCTCACTCGAAAGCACAAGTCATGTCCCTCTGGCCAACAAAACGTTGTTCTTGACAATGGCCGAGATTCAACGTTCATCCTTCATGACACATCTTTTGAGGATAAACCCTCATGTGCCATGGACATGCATGAAGCAACAACTCTTGAGACCAAGCACGAACCTCAGTTATTGAGCATGTCAAGTTTTCATTCAAAACTTCCCATGATACATGCTCACCTTTGGGTTCTCTAGAGTTTGTTTTGCTTCTAGCCGAGTGCTTCTATTTAGGATCGCAACCATCTCTTGATCGCCGTTGCCAAACTTTTTAAAGAAGATGGTTGTGAATGCTTATGTTTACTATAAACATTGCAAATCTTGTAGTAGCACAATGACGCTAACCTTGCAGCTTGAGCGTAACGCTAAATTCTTGGTGGTGAAATGGGGAACATCACCACCGTTAGCTTTAAGATGAAATCCCACGGTCAAGCTTAAGACCATAAACAAAGCACTGCCGGGAGATGAAATTTTCTCTCTTTTTTCTAATTTTTTGATATTTTCCCAGAAGTAGGAGACACAAAAGGAAACCACGCCAAGTTTCAGCTCAATCAGATGTAAGATGTGGTCTACACAAAAGTTATACAATGGCTTTAAAAAGCGTGCACAAACTTTAAGCCTTGAACAAATAATTTTCCAGGCTGAATTTCGCAAAAAATCTAATTTCACCAAACCTGACAAAGCAAGGAGAAATTGATGTAAAATATTTGTAGAAGTCCAAAGAATCAAAAAACACCTAATTTGGAGTCCGTGTGTGAAAGTTTTAAGACGTTTGAAGAAAGGTCCTCCGAATTAGGTTTTATCTTGGGCAACGAGAGATCAAAACATTGGCAATATACAAATAATCTTGACTACCAGCCAGACCTCGATGATATCTAAAACTCTATAGTTAAAACATTTTTTTCATTTGAGACCGTTTTCATGTGTAAATGTTAAATTTAAGATTCAAAATAGTTAATATAAAATAAATGTATCCATATTGTAGTCACAAATGATGGTCCGTGCGGTGGTTAAGGGAGGCTCGTGCGAACTAAGTGGTCACGGATTCTAATCCTAGTGGCAAAACATATTTCACATTTGACGGGAGAGTTGAAAGGTGCGAACCGGTTGGAGAGGGGGAATTGGTGCAACAGATTAAATATCTTTGGTTGTAGTGTCTAAAACCGGTTGTGCTGATGGCGCTACTAGAACCGGTTGTTGTTGACACTTGGTTCTGATGGTTCACTATCAGAACCGGTTATTTAACCGGTTGTGCAACCCCTCCTCACTACAACCATATTCTCTGTCTCGGTTCGTTTTCTGGGAGTAGTAGGGGCATTTCGACCGGGACTACAAAGTGTTTCTGTAGTAGTGAACTGATGTTAATTACATTGTCAATCATCGGCGTTTTTTGTATTTGATTTGATATATTCAATGTCATTCGATTCTCTAGAAATTTCAGGGTCTAGAATACTCCCTCCGTCCTATAATACAGTGCATTCTAGCATTTAAATTTGTCATCAAATATAATGCATTCTAGAGGACAAAAACCAGTTTTCAATTAAATACTTTCCATTTATCAATCAATCACCATTAATCGCGTCGATGATAGCATCTAAGTAGGAAATAAAATGGGGGTACATGTATCTTTTATGTTCTATCTTAATTTGTCTTAAAATTCATAGAACACGCTATATTATAGCACAGAGGGAGTATGTTAGTTTCACGAATTTCTAGGACCCCAGTGACATATGACGAGCAAACACTAGCATGCGGCGTCGGTTGCCACTGGCAATACAGCGCCGACAGCATGGCAAGACACATGATATGATCTTCAAAAGTGCATGCACGTCGGCTTCCCAGCCGGAGCAATATGTTCTGCCTTATCGAATTTCAAATTATAGCAGATTAAATTGTTGGCGAGCCAGATTCATTATTTTTTTTTTGTTGCGAATGACACGCTCAACACGCACACACACTCACCTCTATGAACACACGTACACAAACCCTACCCTTATAAACTCCTCCGAAAGATAGTGTTGGCACATCTCGAGACTGAAGAAGTCACCACTGGCGCCTCGCTGTCGACAGGAACGTTGCAAACCACTGAAAGCACAAAGCCGTTAAATCCTAGAATAAATCCAGGAAAATACGAGCACCCATGAACCCGGGTGGACATATTCCACCACAAGGAACCAACTGAGCTAGGCTCAGTTAGCTCTGCCCATGCTTGTTGGCCAAGCATGTTTTATATGGATCCCCACTAAATGGCCAAATTAGCAGTAGGTTCAATTTTATCCGGACCCTGTTTCCTTTTATTAAAAAATGATACTCTATCCTCCCAAATCGTAGGCCACTTTAACTTATTTGGATACATAAATTTTTCTATGTATGTAGACATAGCTTATCTATCTAGATGCGTAACAAAATGTATGTACCTAGAAAAAGCTAAAATAACTTACAAATTTGGAACAAAGGGAGTACTATAGTATGTATAAATATGCATACTTTGCTCCTTCATTTTGTAGTCCTGTTGGGTCCATTGGGCGTTGATGTAGTTTTACCCCAAAATTATAAAGCTAGTACATACACGTATGAGCTTTTAAATCTTTATTAATGATATGAACCAATCATGCAAGCATAACGTGATCAAAATGAAGGGACACAAGGAACCAAAACCCATTATGTACGTCTTCTTCAGATTGAATATGTGTAACAGAGAGGGCTCATGTGCTCTCTGCCCCCCTTTCGACCTAATTAACGAAGAATCTCTCCTGCGCACGTTTCCTGGACATGATAGTAGCATATGTTCGTTCCTTTGTGCAGCCTTGGTATGGGGCCATATATATTTTTTTTTCCCTTTATCTTTTACTTTTTGAGTGGACATGCCTCATTTATTTATTCGTTCCTTAGCATGAACTTAAAGCTTACATCGGTGACTTACACTTCACCGAGTTCATAATCTGACGTAGTTAAACTTGGTGATTTACTTATGTTTGAATGAACTTTGATGTATACTTGAACATCTGGCTTGTATTGACTAGGTTTAAATTATTATGGTTTGTATTGACTTGATGAATGTGAATAATCTCATTGTAATATTCAAGCTCTTGTTAATTAGTTTCACTCTTATTTTGAAACATATGTATAGTTTATGGACAATATAATAGTAGCATATAATACATATACGAAAAACTATTTGAAATGAAAAACAACTGAATGGAAGAGAAACCATAAAAGAAAAGAAAAATGACCTTTATTTCCGATTGGTATCACCAACGAGACAAAAAGGTGCCCGACCTCAGGCGTGGGCTAGGGGCCCCTTTAGTCTCCAACCGGAAAAATGTCCCCTTCAGTCCCGGTTTCCTGACTCGGACTAAAAAGATAGAGCCTTTAGTCCCGGCCGCAGTCCCGTTGAAAAACCAGGATTGAAGCGGTTTCCCATCCAGTACTGCAGGTCAGTTCTGCACTAGTTTCCCTTATCTTTTTTTTTTTTAATTTATAACGAACTTCTCCAAAATGTTTGCTTTGTAGCTACAATTCGCCCTTAAAGAAAGCATCTAAGGCGCCATTTGGGGAGCGCTCCGAGCAGATTTTTAGAGAGAATCACTCCCCGGCTGCGAAACGAAAAAAATGACACAGTTTCTCCGTTGAATCTTAGTGAATCACTCCATTTTTGTACACAAGCGAGGGAGCCGAAAAAACTTGATTCACCAGATTCTCTCCTGTTCCCCACCATCCGAGTGTATATTTTGGTGGGGATCAGCAGAGAAATCACTTCTCATTAGTTCCCCATCCTGCTCTCTATAAGGAATCCAATGGAATCACTCCATCGGAGAATCAAGGAGAAGAGCTGAAGAATCAGGGAGCGGAGCTCTTCTAGATAGGGCCTAAGGTTCCAATATATCATTGGATATTCTTATGTAGAGAGAGAGAGAGACTGATTGTAACGATTTTCCTGACGGTCTCTCCAGATCTCTCTCCAGCTAATTGTTGCAGCATGTCCTATATAAAAATCACAAATTTATTAAAAGGCCCCACAAAAGCAAGGAGCAGAAGAGGAAGAATGCTCAACTACATAAGACTTTTTCTGACTACGGCTCAAGGATTGGCTCACCAGTCAACAAAAGGGCACTAGTCCCAACAAAGAAGTGAAGCTCCGATTTTACGAATCAAGTTGCAATGAGAATCCGGAGCATCTCTTCTTTCACTGGAATTTCACAGAACAATATGCTCATTTAGCCCGACTTCACGTCCTCATGGTGTAAGATATTATCAATAGTAGCACCTTCGTAATGTTTGTAAATTTTTAGTAAGATATATGGATATAATAAGTTTTAAAATGAATGGTCATATCGAAGCCTTATGTTGAAGGACAAAAAAAGTCAACACGCGCGTGCGCACGGGCATCACATAAAGAAATTAAAAACAGGGGTATTATATATATATTGGCACCTTTCCTATGTCTCTTTCGAAAGAAATTTGAAAAAAAAAAAATCTTGCGACTACAAGTTCCAACTTGCACGACGGCCGCCGTGCGCGTCACCGCCTTGGACCGGCAGAGCTCTGGCAAAATGGCAAGTCTCTGAGTGTAAGCAGCAGCAGTGGCAGCGCGCGCTGCATACGTCGTGTTGGCATAAGCATATACTTCATATGATCCTTCCTCGTATCGCTGGCGCGGCTACTAGATGAGCAAGCGGCCAATGGCTACCTCACGCTGCTAATGTCTGTTTCGCCGCTGCAAGCACCACCCTCTTTTGTCCTTGTTTTTTCATAGAAAAAAATTATTTATTGTCTCTTGTTTGCTGTGGTAAAATTGTTCAAATCTACGTTTTGTCCTTTGTGCTAGGACACCATCCTCTTTTGTCCTTGTTTTTCCGTAGAAAAAAATTATTAATTGTCTCTTGTCTGTTGTGATAAAATTGTGCTAGCTAACACTTGATGACAAATCTCACCCTTGGATGATCATTCAAGGGTCTACCACGCTGCAAGAAATGTTGAATATTTTTCTTGTGAAACAGATATAGCAACTCCCTTCCTATGTCTCTTTCGAAAAGAAATTTTAAAAAAAAAATCTTGCGACTACAAGTTCCAACTTGCACGACGGCCGCCGTGCGCGTCACCGCCTTGGACCGGCAGAGCTCTGGCAAAATGGCAAGTCTCTGAGGGTAAGCAGCCGCAGTGGCAGCGCGCGCTGCATACCTCGTGTTGGCATAAGCATATACTTCGTATGATCCTTGCTCGTATCGCTGGCGCGGCTACTAGATGAGCAAGCGGCCAATGGCTACCTCACGCTGCTAATGTCTGTTTCGCCGCTGCACGCACCAACCTCTTTTATCCTTGTTTTTTCATAGAAAAATATTATTTATTATCTCTTGTTTGCTATGGTAAAATTGTTCAAAACTATATTTTGTCCTTTGTACTAGGACATCATCCTCTTTTGTCCTTGTTTTTCCGTAGAAAAAAAAATTGTTAATTGTCTCTTGCCTGCTGTGATAAAATTGTGCTAGCTAACACTTGATGACAGATCTCACCCTTGGATGGTGATTCAAGGGTCTACCACGTTACAAGAAATGTTGGTTATTTTTCTTGTGAAACAGATATAGCAACTCCCATATATTGGACGTTTAACATCATCGATCGACATACATAGTTTGTCAACAACAACCCTTGACCATCCAGTTCATACTAAATTATTGAATGAAAAAGTTCCACAAGATAAAATCCTGTTTCTTGTGGACTTAACCAACAATTACAACTCAAAGCAGCTTATAGGTTTGTGAGCATGGGGTCTTTTACAAGCCATATTACAACATGACATGCAGACCTTTGGTCACAAACTATATATATATACCCCCCTCACTGAGGTAGTACATACCTTGTGCAAACATGTATGCATAATATAAACGGAACAGCTGTTACAAACAGTGCGCGTCGAACGCGTGCAAATTTATTCTGGCATTCCAAGTTGCCGGACGGTAAATATATATAGTAGCCGTCGTAGATAGGTAGTGGACACCCACCCGGCCGGGCCGGCGGGTGGGCCTTCAGCACTCGGCACGGCGGAACCCCACGGACTTGCCGCCGACGTTGTAGAAGACCTCGATGGTGTGCTGCTGCTGGCTGCCGAGGATGCCCGCCATGCGGTCGTCGGCGTTGGGGATGAAAGCGAGGCAGTTGTTGAAGAGGACCCCCGTCGGGTCCAGCGGCACGACGGCGTTCCGGTCGAACACCAGCGCGATGGTCGGCAGCCTGACGTTGGGGACGCCTGTGAAGTCGTAGCAGGTGTCGAGTGGGCCCTTGGGCGGCGCCGACCGGTACATGGTCATGCTGCTCCTGAACGCGGCGCGCAGGGCGGCGTACGCCGTCGGCGGCAGGCGGGTGAGGGTGGTGCGGGTGTCCAGCACCGAGCCGGCGGCGAACACAGCCCGGGGCACGTTGAGCGGCTGTCCGTTGACGGTGATGTCCAGGAGAAGGACGCGGTAGAATGTGGGCACCAGCTTGTCCCTGAGCATGGGTGTGACGGCGTACCTGAAGGTGGCCCGGTTGGGCACGCCGAGGGCGAGGAAGCCGGAGCTGCTGGACGTCGCCGGGATGCAGTAGTAGAAGGCGTTCCCGTAGCGGGACGCGGTCTGGGACAGTAGCGACTCCGGGCCGCCGCCGAGCGCCAGGATGCCGGCCGTGCTGCTGTCGAAGCTGCCCTGCACGGCGTGGCTGCACCCGAACTGGAAGCTGCTGATGGAGTTGGTGGCGTCAAAGGAGAGCACGTCGGAGCTGTAGGTGCCCGACGAGGAGGTGCCGTCGGGGTAGGGGACGCGGTACTGGCACTGGTTGTTCACGCAGCCGTTGGCGTAGGGGCCAAGGCGCGTGCAGGCCGGGGAGTTGCAGGGGAAGGCGGCGTAGGTGCGCGACTTGGTTGGGTCGAAGAAGGTGTCCGTCTGCGGGTGGCACGGCGGGACGGGGCAGGGCACGCACTGCACCCACCCGACGTCGCTCGCCGTGTCCACCACCACCGTCTGGACAACTCCCGGCAGGCTGCTGCCGGCACCGGCAGCTGATGTCGCATCGATGCTCAGATGGCCTGGTGACGAGCCAAGGCCGACTTGAGCTTTGACTCCATTCAATTGGACTGCCACCACTGTCGCCGATGGCCTCTTACTATCATGATCGGAATCGTTGCCCGACAGCCGCATCTGGATGTCCTCGACACGGAGCTGATCCCGGTGGAGCAGCTCGGCCAAGGACGGCAGAGCGGCGGCGCCCGACGACTCCGGCGAGCACGGGCCATGGGGATGATGCAACGGAACCCACGTGCTGTTATGGGGTGGAGCCACTGGTATGCACGGGCGACAACGACACAAGTTAGAACTACTAGTACTTGTGTGAGAGAAAGATAAGATCGATTGAGCAATGCAACCATGCATATGATATGAGTGCCGCTCGTATATACATACCCCTGTGTCCGGAGCAGGTGGCTTTGGGTTTCAGCGAGCTCATCGCCACGAGTGTGTACTCGTGTTCGTCATCTGCGGCAGCCGCTCCAAGCGCAATCGGACAAGAACCGGTCAAGAGCACAAGTAACAGAAGTGGCACAGAGAGCGCCATGGCTGTGTTAAGTGCGTAGCTAGGCGCTGGCGGCGGGATGATGCAGGTGCTTGGTGCTTCCCATATGGTTCCCTTCCATTCGTATATATAGGCCGTGGCCCGTGGGCATGCATATATGCCTCTAAACCATAGCTACTATCTTTTGCTAAACTAATTCAGGGTAATTATCCCAAAACTACAGAGAATTGAATTGAAGGTGCCTTCCTGGGAACGCACTATCTCCCACCTGGCCTATGCTTCAAGGTTCGTGCAAGAAAAGCCAGGGAGAGAAAGAGCTGCATTATATTACCCCTTCCGAAACAAACAAGTGACGTTCTCAAGAGTGGCATTTTCAGACCCCGACTTCTTGGGTCTATTGTGCTAACCGTTTCAGTCCCTGGATTACACACATTTTCACAGAGTTGCACCAAAATCCATACAACGTCACACTTTATCCATACAACCCAACACTGGACTCACTACCGGAATCGCCCTCTTTGCCGAGGCCTTAAAACACTCGGCAAAGCCTTTGCCGAGTGCCGCCCACGGCAAAGGGCACTCGCCTAGGCCTTTATCGGCAAAGGCGGCTTTGCCGAGTGCCTTTTATCGGGCACTCGGCAAAGGCGGCGGCTTTTGCCGAGTGCCGCAGCACAGACACTTGGCAAAGTCACCTCCTTTGCCGAAAGTGCCATGGTCAAGGCACTTTCGGCAAAGCTTTGAATCTTTGCTGTGTGTCTTGGTCATGACACAGCAAAACGATGGCACTCGGCAAAGAGGGTTCCCAAAATGCATCTGAAAGCGCCTCTTTGCCGAAAGTGTCTTACATTGCACTTTCGGCAAAGGGCCTCTTTGCCGAAAGTGCCACACACGGCAAAGCTGGGAAAATTGACTTTTTTGCCTTTATTTTTGTTTATTCACATATATTACACATATATCACATATAAGCATCACGATGAATCTCATCAAAATGGGTCCATGCTTCACCATCGGAAGGATGTATCATCTTATCTAGATTGTATCGATGTCTATTTTTGTGCCATGTCATCTGTTTCGCGGACTCCTCGGTCATGTATAGCCGTTGGATCCTCGGTACGAACGGAAGGTACCATAGGATTTTCACGGGGATGGTGAGCTGCCTCTTCGACCATCACCAGAGTCTACCTCCAGGAACCTAGAGGATCCACACTTTGCATAGTCCGTTGCTCCCGCGTATTCTTTCCTAAATAAGATGCACCCCTTCGGACAAGCATGTATCTGCTCATATGGCATCTTCAGTGCACGAAGGAGTTTCCACGACTCGTACATGCTCTTTGGCAGAATGTGACCTTTTGGAAGCATGCTGCCAAAAATTGTCAAGATAACATCGAAGGCGTCTCGACTCAAGCTAAACTGGGACTTTAAGGCCATAATGCGTCCAATGGCATCCAGTTGAGAGACCTGTGGTCTGGCCGTGAAGGGGTTTTACGTGCCGCGCAGACAACATGTCGTAATACACCTTTGCGCCTCCTCGGCTCCTCCTCCTCCTCCGTATGTGCTTCACCGAAGTGTGCTTCGTGATAGTCATCTAACATGTCACCTACCCCACCAGTAGCATCAAAATCCTCGAAGCGTTGTCTCACGACCTCATCTCTCATACAATCGGCTTCACCATGGTGGATCCACCGAGTATAGCCTGCCACAAATCCATACTTGCAAAGATGTTTACCCATGTCCTCCTTTGTTTGTCAACGCCTGTTCTGACAACTGCTGCAGGGACACCAAACTTTACGCGCTCCTTTCGCCTGCCGAAATGCTGTTTCCAAGAAAGCATCAGTCTTCTTGACCCATTCATCGGTCCACTGTACAAAACTTGAGCGGCCAGTGTACATCCACTCACGGTCATCCATCCTCTACCATATACGCGAGTAATATAAGAATTAATTGCATCTACACGATGTCCCTACTATCTAATAGGTGAAGATAGGTCCTAATCCCACCCGAGGATGTGTAGATGAGGTTAGTTTCCATGGTCTACTCCTATCCGAGACAGAATTTTGGCAGCACCTCCCCACTGTTCTCCAAATACACGTCCTGGCAGGGGATTGTGTATCCGGAGAACAATAGGGAGATGATACCGAAACTCTGTCTCAGATCGGAGTAGACCATGGAAACTAACCCCATCAACACATCCTCGGGCTATCCAAAAAATGTGGACAATTCGAAACAGATATGGTTATAGATATGCAAAGATATGCATACTTCCAACCGTATCTCTTTCGAATGGGAGACAACTAACTAGGTTACATGATCTACGAACAAGATACGGAAAGAGGGGTCGTTTATGCCTCACCTTGCTGTCCTGCAAAGTGACAAGTCGAGGACGGTGCAATAGCCTCTCCTAAAAAAAAAAGCAACATCATAGTGTCAGTTTGAAATTTTGGCAGCACCTTCCCTGCACGGGTGAGGTTTCCAAAACCTACAACAAACCAATGGCACGATGGCCGACAACCACATATGCATATGCACATATCACAGTGCATTCAATCAAACATATCACTGGGATTCACATTCATATAAGCATATATAGTCACCATCTACTACTACTCTTACTACTACTACCCCCTACTAGTATTACTACTCTACTATACTACTACTCCTACCACTACTACTACAACTACCACTACTCCTACTACTACCACCACAACTTCTACTACCACTACTCTACCACTACTACTATGATGATGCCTCGTCTTTGCTACTACAACTACCACTACTCCCTACTGCTGGGGGGCGGGGCGAGGCGGCGAGGCAGCGGGCGCCGGGCTTCGGCGGTGCCGGGCTCGTGGGGGGTGGGCGGACGCACGGGGCCAGGCGGGTGCGCGGTGGCGGGGCGGCGGGCGCCAGCGGCGCGTGTTTATAAACCTAACATCACCACTAGGAATGGAGTTAATCTCACTCCTAGCAATGGCGTCAGCAATGCTTGTGGGTATTGCTTAGTGTCACTACCAAGAGTGGAGTTAATCTCACTCTTGATATGCACCGAGGTTCACCACCTCATTCTATAGCATCACCTTAATACTAGGTTGTAATCCCTAGTAGCAATGCTAGAAATGCATGAATGGTATTTGTACATATGCCACTTGAACTCTTGAGATAATAATATGATGAAGATGATATCCGCAAAGCGCCGCGTGATAGAAATACCATTGTAACATTTCACTTTGGGAGTAATCTAGGTATCGTTATTTATATTTTACCATAGGGAAGGGGATGGCAATGGATATTTTACCACAGCGCTATATGCAAGTGTAGGATAGAAAACGTGGAGAGAACCCGATGAATCCCGGGAGCACAAACTGCACAAGAACACAGGAGCAAGAAGCACAGGAAAATCGGAGCCTCAGATATACTCACCAGTGAAAGGAGGCAAGTCCTAACCCCTACCTACCCTCTCCCCTCTACATAATCAACCACTCATTAATCACTCCCCTTTCCATCACCACCATATTCCACCACTTCCACCTTTCCACCACTATACTTTACTACCATACCATGAACCCTAAATAACATTTTTAGTTATAAATGAATTGACTGAAATATGAGAATTATGAGCTATCTTTGTGAATTAATGATGAATTATGAGATTGACTATGATACTGAGATTGATAATAAGATTGCTATTGAATTTAATTACACTATGCGTAGTGTTTATAAGTATTACGTTATAATTGAATAGGCTCATTGTTGATGGTTCGTATGTGTGTTTTAGGAAAGAGGGATTCTGTAAGAGCATAGAACTATCATGTAGCACTTCGCCTAATGAGAACCATGTGTTGAATTTATTTTATCCCATAGGAAGGCGGGTAGGTGGATCTTTGGGAGAACATGAATGGGTCGGCTTTATGGTAGATGGCTTTAGTGTGGGTGGTGGAAAGATAGAGGGGGTAGAAAGGTAAAGGGGATTGATCACTAAGCTCAGCAGAAGCTAGAAGCGTAGAGTAGCTCTAGAGGATGAGATGGGTGTAATCTATAGGTGACAAAGATAACTAAGGGGGAGATTGATCTTATCTAGAAACAGGGGCGTACGTGTTCCAGATCTAACCAAACATAGCACACAACGAGCCCTACGATTTAATAACTAGACCCAACATGGTGGATTACAGAGGATGTTAGGCCTGTCACCACCTAACAACTACCACAAATAATCTAGAGGCCTAGCCGTATCTACAGGTAAGATATAGCCTAAGCACCATGCTTAATCTATAAACTTACTGTCTCTACTTGAGCTCAAAGAAGAGACACCTTATCCAGACGGCAGAGCAGTTACTAGATATGAGCAAACTAGCACAAAGATAACTAAGTAACCTATGCCAACGAACAAGCACCTAAGCTCACTAATGATGAACAAGAGCAAGAACAGGACTTGAACTTAAAGGCAGAAAGTAATACTTAAGTAAAGTACTGGAAGGAAAGTACTATATTAAGTAAATACTGAAGAAATACAAGTGGAACTAGGTGACTTCTAAACATAAAATGTTGAAGGTATTTTTCCTGGTTACAAATAATTTCTCCAAGTACAAGTGGAACTAGGTGACTTCTAAACATAAAATGCACCTTTTATTGTTGATTTACCTTGACTTTGGGTGGAATGTTGATGGTCAAATGAGGTGTTAGTGACCATCAACAAGCTCCCCAAGCTACCCCTTTGCTCGTCCCAAGCAAAGATGCGGGTTTAGCATGGTAGAAAGTTGGATCAGCAGTTGCTTCAATGTGACGTCCCCGCAAAAACTCATATACAAACCAATACTAGCTCTTGTGTTGAGTAGGTTAGAGCTAGAAATTCACCATCAATCTTAGCCATATGGGGCTTATAGCTTTCACCTTGTAATATGCAAAAGTAAGATAGTGCAAGTAGGTAGAAACTTTGTACCTTCCTTTGGTAAAGCCAAGACTCTTTCTAGAGGTTTTTGAGATTTTGAAGAAAACTTGCCTAAGTTCCTCAAATGGCACACTCAATTGCTCAATGGTGTTTGAGAAACCTCGCCAAGGCCAAAAGACGATAGCCTTTTATTCCTATGCTAAAACTTATATGCAGCTCATAGGTAGGAAAATAAGCAAACTTGAATTGAATATATTGCTAAGTCAAGCACTTGTATCACAAGGAGCAACAAGTCATACAAAATGATCAAGATGTGCAAGTGTAAATATTTGGTGGAACTCCTTGAGACTTTTCCATCTCTTGCTTCTTTTTGGAGAGAGCATGGCTACAATAAATCTTTTTTTTCACTTTCGTATGGGCATCGGAGTACCCATTGTTTTCTCTCTCTCACATAAGAGCACTTGCTCTCTCTTTTTTGGGAAGCTCATGCTTCTCTCTTCATAGAAGACTGCATAGAGAGGATATAAACAAATATATGTCTCAAAAATTATGAATATTTGGTGGTTGCATACTTTCGGTGTAGAAGTTGCAAAGGGTGCAAAAATATGTGGTGGTTGCATACTTCCGGTGTGGAAGTAGCAAGGGGGTGTAGTGTACATGATCTTGATCAAAAAGCATGACAAGTTTCTCTACTCAGATCAACAAGGTCTAACAAAGTTCAAAACAAACAAGGGGCTTTTCCTATCTAGGGAACATGTATATGGCTTGTGGTAGGAATTTAACACCATTGAGGAACTGCTAGCAAGAGTTTTTAGATTTTGCAAATAAAGACTCCAGATTTGTCTCAACCATTCCTCAGAGAAGTTAAAAGATTTACTCTATTCTCTACCACATCTCATCTTACAAGAGGATAGACTTGGTTATAGCACGTGCAACCCACCACAAAGATGTGACTTAAGATGAACTCTAGTTTTACTTGCTCAAAACTTAAGCAGTAAAGGGTTGTATAACAAGCTTTTTGCAAAATATCATAGAGCAACTATTCATCATTTCCAACAGGACTTTTAAGTTGTCAACTTTAAGAAAGGTATTAAGGCAAGATTAATGTCATCTCTTTTCATATCAGGTTTAGCATGCAAAGATTATTAAACATGATAGCTAGCATTGCAAACTTTGTCTACGCATCATGATGGTTATTATGTTTGTTCTATTATTTCCATTGTTGTTATGATTTTCTTTTTTCTCTTTTTTTCCAATGCAAAGATAGACAAGAACTGATGAACATAGAAGAGAGTGATGGGGTAAAGTCATCCCTAGTGAAGGAGGCACTCCCCAAGGTTGCCTTTTTCATGGAGTTGGAAGTCTTCTTGTCGGACGAGTCTCTTTTGATTCTTTATTTATTTATAACTAATATGCATGACTACTAACTTAACAATGAAAGACTATTTAATGTTTTATTTTGTTTTTTGTTGTTTGTTTTTGTTTTTATATTCAAAATAAGGTACTTCTAAATGCATAGCACTTCATGAGTACTTTTTATTTGAAATGTAAATATGCAACCTATGACTAAGATGCAGATTTGGAAAAGCAAAACATGCAGATGCAGTATGAAATGCATTAAAGCGATTAAACCATACCTCCTAGCAGTTCACAGCTGCTCTTCGTTATGCGGGGCTTCTTCTTCCTTGATTGGAGGTTCTTCCTTCTTCATTGGGAGTTCTTCTTGCTTTGCTCCATCAGAAGTGTTTGGAGGCTCAGGCGAGGATGCTGTGGATGACAGCTCATTCTTCTTGCGCCATGATCCTCTTGATCTTGACCGTTCTTGGCCAAATTCTTCCTTTGTCCTAGTTGGCTTTGGCTTTCTTGCTCCTTTCTTCTTGGGTTGTCTCTTCTTTGCCTGTTGTAACACCCGTGTTTTTGCATCATTTTAAAATTCACTAAAAATTTGAACTTTTATAATCACAACTAAAACTTGATTTAATTTCCGCTAAACCGAAACCCTGTTTTTTCGAAAACCCTGCATCGAAACCCTCACCATCTAGAAATAGGAAACCTTGCTTGATTGCTTGATGAACTTTATGGTCGCAAAGGATGCAAGGTAAGTACTAGATTTTAATTATGGAAGTATATGCATGAGAATCAAATTACAATTTATCTGGGAATAAAATATCGAGAAAAGTGTGTACCAACAAAATATATATAGGTGAATATTTTTTTTAAAGCACCATCAATAAATATTCTCATCATGGGAATATAAATGTGCTTGGGAAATATTTATAAAATATATATGAATATTACACATGAAATATCAAACTTAGGGAGGAGTGTGTACACACATATGTATATATAAATATTTGTATAAGTCTCCTTGAATAAATTTCTCACAAATAAAGGTTGGGAAAATATAGATTCAAGAACTTATGCAAATAATATAATAAATAGATATACATACATTTACACACGTAGGACAATGGGGAAAAGAAATAAAGAAAAGAGAAAGAAAGAAAGGAGAAAATGAGAAAGGAAAGAAAAATGGAAAATCCAGCCTCGGGCTCATTTCCCTTCCTTCCTCCAATCCGCCCAAAGACCGGCCCTTCCCTTCTTTTCCTCCTTTTCCCGCACGTGAACAGGCCGGCCCGGAAGCACAAACCCAGGCCCGGAGGACGCGAGCCCAGTCCACCTCCTCATCACTCCCACGCCGGCCAGGTGGGACCGGGCGTCGGCTCCATCCCCTACCTCCCACCGCGTCGCGGCGCGCCGTGTCGGCATCGGGACCCGCCTCCTCAGGAGCGTGGACGGACGCACAAATGGCGCACTAACGCCCCATCGAGGCGTCCGTCGCGCCGCCTGCCGCCTCGCCCGAGATGACGAGAACAGGGCGGAGACTCGACCTCCTTCTTCCCCCAACGCGCCACGCCGACCTGGCGCCGTTCGAGCTGAGCAGTGGCGAAGACGAGGGCACACCCCACTACCCGTCGTGGCCAGCTACTCGGATGGATCCACGCCGCGGGGATCGCGTTCAGCAACGCCACGGCAAGGCCCGATGGCCACACCGCCATGGCGAGCGACCACCGTTGCTGTGGGCGATGTGACCCGACGAGCCGGGGCAAGCCAGTGCACGAGGAACACGCGAGCGTGAGCGGCGCCAGGCTAAAACGCTGCGCTCTAGCTGGAGGTCCTTGCGCCGCCGGGAATCGCCTGCCGGGAAAGATCACGACACGAGAAAGATCTCACCGGCGGACACCCGTGGGCCGCTGGCTATAAATACCGGTGCCCGGGGTGCCATCCGACCTCGCACCACCCCCACGAGCTCCGCCAAGGTCCGAACACGCGGTGCCCTCCTTCCCTTCCTCCCTCTTTCTCTCCTCACGGTGCTAGCTCGAGTGCCCCCAAATCGGGAGTTTCCGTCGCGCCCGACTAGGTCTCATCGTCGTCGTCGATTTAGTCACCAGGAGGTTAAATTGGTGAGTCCACTGCGTGTCCGTAGTCTCCTCTTTCGTTTGCCCTCTATTTCCCTCCCTATTGTGCAACACGGCACCCTTCTGCGGCCAGCGACGCCGCCGTGTGAGCCGCCACCGTCGCCGCCGCGCCCGTGGGAAACGGCCATCTCCGTCGCCCGACTACCGCCAATGGAACGGGGACGGCGCGGGGATCGAAGGAGCCCCACGCGGCGAGCAACAGGGCAAGGCCGGCCGAGTCCGACCGACTCGGTGAGAGCGCCGCCGCTTCGAGGCAAACGGCGGTGGATGTCGGCGCCGCCGTCCCACGTGTATGACGTCGTCAAGATGACGACCAATGACGAGGGACACGTCGTCATTCCGTCCTCCACCGTCAACGGCCGTTCACGGCAACTGTAGTACGCTGCGTGGCGCCCTACGTGGCTGCCACGGTGGCGTCCCACGGGACCCACGTGTCGCCCACGCGTGTCATGTAAAGCGTTTCTGTGTACACTTAGTTAATTGCTATGGCTACCCGAATATTGTACACGGGGTATTGTAAATCATATCTCCCATGTCGAGAAAAATTCCCAGAAAATTTGTAAATTCATTATTTTATTTATAGAATTTTTATCATGTAATTAGTTCCAATATTATTACATGATAAAATAATATTATAATATTACCCTAATGATTTAATCGGGGATTAATATTATAAAATCCATATCTCATGCAAATTAACTCCGTTTCAGCGTGAAACGACTTCCATAATTCATCTAAAATCTAGCTCTATGCATCTAACCCATTGCCACCATAATGTTCTATGTTTGTTTTGTGTGCCATAGTTCAAGCTAGGGTTTATCGTCGACGCCAAGTAGATTCGACGACCGAATAGGAGTTTTCGGCCCCGAGGAAAGCTAGAGACGTTCGACGCCGTGCCGATTTGTAAGAACCTCCTGTGCAAGTCCTTACCCCCCTTAATCATGACCTTAATATAATGTTAAATGATGATATAATATGGATAAGTAAGATCAATATAACCTAAGTAATAAAGTGAACCCTCCAACAAAAAGGTGAGTGGTGATTGTCTACATGGAGGTGGACTAATCACAATCGGGGATGAATCCCGCGGAGAGATGCTCGCCTCCCTAAGGACCGGTTCATAGACCTTCTACCTAGTGCGATATTTCGTGCAGCCACACGTCGTTATGGGGCGGCTTGATTCACACCCCCGTTGGGTTGAGGTATAATTGGGATCCAAGGTGGCGGAGCAAACGATCGATTAGGAGCGCACATGGGGAGAGTGGCCCCATGGTCCGGTTGGCGTGGATGCTGAGTGGTCTTCCACGGAAGTGTTTGTGCGTGGATGCTGAGTGGTCTTCCACGGAAGTGTTTGGGCGCGGTGGCGCAGTGCTAGAGGCACATATTGATGATTTGAGATTGAGAGTGTTGTTGACGATAGGTTGGGTAATTAGGTATTACCTGTAAAGCCGCTGGTGATTTGGTATCACCATATTGTCTAGGGTGATGCGTCATCCTTGTGGTGGCGTGTTGTCCTTCCAATCCCTGAGAAGTCGTGGTGAAGATTATACCAATATACCTAGAGTAGCACTCAAGCGGGTACGGATCTCGTTAGGCCTGTCGAACCATAGGCCATGGTGTAGACAACGCCTATCGTGTGGGGAAATTTGTACAACCTCTGCAGAGTTTTACTGAATCTATTCGAATAGCCACGTCCTTGGAATGGGCAAATGCTAGGCAAGAACATCTATGATTAGATATAACTAACCTTTTGTGATATGTGAAGGTGATGGTAAGATGAGATAACCCCCGAACTAGTAAGAGCGGTTTTAGAGACTCTGCTAGGGCCCAACCCTTAATTACCAAACCACCCCTGGTTTGGACTTCTTTGAGTACCTTTGTACTCACCCCTCTGTTTTTACAGATATCGGCATATCCCAAGGTAAGGTCGCTGTCGAAGTAGGAGACCCACGACGTAGAAGTTTACAAGACGTTGCTTAGGAGAAAGACGTAGAAGTCCAGAAATTCCATCCGCGCTCAAGTTGCTTGTGGAACATGGAGTAGTGCCCGCACGGTCTAGCACCTTTGCGGACCTATCACGATAAAACCACCGCTTCACGCAGTTGGCTACTCGATTAATATAATCCGGGGTGGTGTCTTCATCACCGCTGTAAGTTCTTCTATCCTATGTCAATATATGCTCAGAATGGTTCAACTATAAATGATTTCCATTACTGTGACTCGGTAACGTATTGGTAGCGTGATCCTGGCGCCAATACGTGAGATTAAAGTCCCATTAAAAGTGGGGCGTGACACCCTGTATTGTTTCATAGAGAGGGACTCCACAAGAAAAAGCAAATATTTCTTTCTTCCTAGGGAAGTGGAATTGGATTTGTCTAGAAGCCACATATATGCAAGCATTAGCAAGATTAAGGAAAGGTCGACCAAGGATGACGGGTGTGTCCTTGTCCTTTCCCATATCTAAGATCATAAAATTAGTAGGGACAAAAGCACTTCTAACCTTAACCAAAAGGTCTGTTGCTACTCCTACATACCGGGTTGATTGATTAGCTAGTTGCAAATAAACAGAAGTTGGAGCTAGATGTGTGTAGAACAATCCATCATATGTTTCTTTAGACATTATGTTCACACTAGATCCAAGGTCACAAATTGCATTTTCAAAAGTATGAGGACCAATAGAGCATGTAATAACAGGACTCCCTGGATCACCTTTCTTAATTGGGAATCCCCTACCATTTAAAGAGAAATCATACCTTGCAGTGACAAGGTTGGCGGTCTCCATGGTTGCTTTAGGCTTGCCTGGTATTCTTCCTTTCTCAACAGATGGTATAGCAGTTTCTAATTGTGCTAATTGGGTTTCTAGCATCTTATTAAAGCTTAGTTGATTCTTCATAGCAGAAGAGAAATCATCCAATTTAGCATTTATGTTTTCCAACATCTTGTCATTAGCATGGAGTTTCTTATTTATGCTCTCGGTCATTCTACCTTGACGATAGACAAGATCTTTGAGAAAAAGATAACCATTACCTGGGTTATTCGGACTTTGTGAATAATTATTGTAATTGTTACCTTGGGTGTTGGAGCGATTCCATCCTTGATTTTGAGGATGAAACCCATTGTCCTTGCTAGACACTTCGGGTATAGTTCTTTTGGACGACCCGTTTCTCCCAAAACGCTTCGATACCGGTTTTGCATCTAACAAAGAATAATGTAAGTTAACTACACTCTAAGGAACACAAATTAATGAAAAGTGATTGCCCTAAAAACTAAAAGTAAACCCTATATATTCAACCTAACCCTAATGCAATCAATATACAAGTAACCCTAACCAACCCGGCAATCAAACCATACTTAGTATACCACAATTAACATACACTGTTGGCCTACAATCAATTCACACATACATTTTGCTAATGACATCAACCAATGGATCAAATCCTACTATCCAAAAGATAAACAACAAATGCCACCGAATGTAACCGGATAAAATGAAGGAGGTAGAGGAGGAGCACCTTGGGAAAGCATCAAAAAGCTCGATCTAGACTCCCTACAGCTGCATTTAGGGTTTAGGGTTCGTGAGAAGAGATGTGGAGAGAGAGAAAGCCGCCAAGGAAACGATAGAATGGAGGAGGGAGGAAGAAGGGGGCCGTCTTGCGCTGGCTTCGGTGCTTAGGCCTCGGCGTCGAGTCATGCCACGACGAGGTGCGGGGCTCGGCGTTAACTAATCTAGCGCCGGGTATGTGGGCCTAGGTGCCCGCGGTGGATGCTGCGACCGGGGGTCATCGGTGGCGTGGCAAGGCCTCGGCGTGTCGACATCGCTCGCGGCCGGTGGCCAGACCTCAGCATGATGCCCTAATACGCCCGACACGGTGGTCCATTTTCGAATATGTTTTGCTAGGGAGCTATTTGTAAAAAATGTTTTTAAAAAGGGCCAAAATGCAAAAATTTAAGCCCAACCTGATCGACCGGTGGCAATGGCACTAGTTCTCTTGAGGCTCACGACCCACGCTAGACTCTGTATTTTTGCCATTTGGATGGCCAAGAATTGAGGAATAAGTTCATATATGAACTTTTTTGCAATGCTTGGAGAGGCATTAGGAAGCGTTTGATGTGTCTATGATTGGTGGGCCCAAATGATGGAAGGTGTTCAGAGGCGTCAACGAGGGAGGCGTCAGGAAGCGTTTGATGTGACTATAGTCAGTGGACCCTTATGCGTATAAACGCTTCCCGATGCCTGGGAGTTAGGACTCCGAATAAAAGAGTGGTAATTCCTTTTTTTGTAGTTTTTTTTAACCAAGGGTAAAATGGTGCGTCCATAAGTTTGGAGTAGTATAGTCTGATGGAGCTGGAGGCAACCCTTGAGGCTCCTGAAATGCTCAGATGTTCAGCCGTCTGCACAGAGGCTGGAATGTTGACAGCAAAAATTATTCTAGTGGCTCAATGTTGCTAGTTTTTGATGATGGACCTTTGTGTTGATTCGAAGTAACTGAGACTGTTTGTGATTGACCATGCATACGTACTTCCTTTGCAATGGGCTGTCCTGAGAATTACTTGTTTTGACATCGATGGTGGCAAGCTGAAGTTCGTTCCATACAAGCCGGGAACCCGAGGACCACAGGAAGCCGACCAGTTGAGCAAGAGGATGGGGTATGTACAGACCCATGGCTACATATGGGTTCCGACAACCCTTTCTAAGGTTTTGCTATTTTATTATCAGTTGCCTTGTTACCGCAGAATGACAAAACGCTGGGAAGAGCCCTTGTAATACATGGGTCGTGTAACGAGAGAGACTCCTGCTTGTTGGGAGAGTGACCATTTACGATATCGGAATAAAAAAAGGACGTGATGTTCTGATCTCAATCTCTGTTTTTAACTTATCTCCTTTCTTCTGAATGTGTTGGATTATCTTTTTCCTCGAGAAGCTTAGATATAATTGCAGTTTCTGTCATAACAGTCGTCTGTATTCACTGTTCAGTCGTCTATGTTAAAAGAAATAAAAGAAATAAAGAACATGCTTATTGTTCGTGAATCATCATCATTTTTTGTGAGGAAAGGCCCGAGGCTTTGTCCTGATTTTTGGACGACAGCCCCAGGATCGGATAACTTACGAAAACCATGCTCCCGCAAAGAAGCGTTGCCAGGCTTCCATTGCTAACACCATACACTCATTTAGTTCCGGTATGTACAGTACAAAGCATTCAAGCAGAAATTAAGCCGTAGTTCGTGCACCCAGTCCACCCACTGATGATTCACGAACTAAAACTTACAGATTCAATAGCACTAATAAAGACTCAATGTGTGACACAGTATATTGGTAACGAGAACTCTGTCGTCTATCATTTCATCTCATTTCTCACTGCCAGATTCCGAGCAGGGCAACACTATTTTCTCACTCAGTCTTGATCAGCTTCTTCACAATATTCTGAAGAGCCGGCGCACTAGCACTGCATTTCTGATCAGCAAAGCATGACCTCCCTTCCTCAGCCGCCTTGCAATGCAGTCAGGTGCCAGAGGTTGGGATGTTTTTGAAGAACTTGGTACAATCACTTTAACATCTTGCGCTTTCCGTTTAACCTGCAGTAATTTGCAATGAAAAGCTGTTACATTATACACAATGGTTCGTAAGGAAATCATTTCATCGGTTGAGCTAATTTTGTTCTTGGTAAAGTGACCTTCGCATCTATCAATCTATTCAAATAGTTTCAGAGTAATGTGAATCCAAATTGTCCACTTTAACATTAGAATTTTTGGTTGGTGTAAATGTACTGCACATGAAACATCATGGCTTACTGAACAATGAAGTTCCACTGAACTATATTTCAAATTTGAAATTTTGCAAGAGCATTACCGGCGACCAAGGACTGGGTTCTGGAGCTGTTTTGTCAGGAGGAGAATTTTGCACAGCACCAGTCTTTTGTTCCAAAACTTCCTCACAGAATGTATCACACTCAGCTCAGTGACAAAAAAAAAAAAAAGGAATTTGCAAGCTGCTAAATGCTACCACTACTATTCTATGCTCATCTAGTCAGTTGCTGGGAATAATATAAGACCGAATGATCGGTACAGTTAGATTTATTGATTCAGTTACTTGTGGGTGTCAAAGGGGCTGGGAGAAATATAAAACCGAATGTCAGAATAGCAAATTTTGGCATAGTGCTATTAAAGGGGCTGAATGGACTAATTTGTGGGTGTGCTGGAATTTTTTTGCATTGGTCTCCTCAGCCACTTGCAGATAATACGTCATGGTCAGGCAGATTAGTATTGGTCTCCTCAGCCACTTGCGGCGTATCGCAATCACTCGGGTTAGTTATCGACGACGTTTCTCAATTCTCCCCCAGGGTTTCAACGCCAGACAAAATCTGCATGGTTCTCGGTTTTGCACAGCAGGAAGGGAAGAGAAGGGGCCTGCGAACCTGGTGCGTGCTCATCACCGACGAAGACCTGGGCAGGCTCCAACCTCCCCACGCCGCCCTAGGCTAGATCAAGGCCAGGCATCCTCCTTTGCGTCGCCCTAGGCCAGATCAAGGCCAGGCGGCCTCCTCCGCGCCGCCCTAGGCCGGATGAGGGCAGCTGTGGGGTCATCGCCCCTATGTACGCCATCTATTTCATGATCCAACGACTGAGAGAAAGAGGACTTTATTGGGCTGAATCTGAGCATCATTTTGAGGCCCAACATAGTCTGAAGTTTTTTTTTTTTAATTTGTATAATAAACTTTAAAAATAATTTTGAAACACTAAATCTATATCTATCTATACCTACTAATAAAGAGAAAAATTTCTTGTCCACCTTTTTTTCATCCGTTTTTCCGTCTGCCTATGAGTCCCGTGCGAACACGACGTGCAAATATGACCTGGAATCGTACGTGTGCTGGGAGCATGGACGTACGTGGGCTTGCTACTTCCTGCTGGAGTTTTGGCATTTGCCGTTTAGTACCAGACTTTTAGTACCACCTTGCAACTTGAATCCTGGAGAGGATAGGCACTGCCTATATAACAGGGTACCCGGCCCGAAGCCTCCTGACTCAGCTGTTTGTGTAAAACTCATATTGAGCCTAATTTGGATTAGGCTGATCTGGTTGACTTGGATCAAATTCGGACTAAATAAAAATCTTATGTAACTAAAAACGAGCATATTTTTTTTTGTGCGACAATCTTTTTTGTTATTTTGACAACTGGTGCGACAATCTTTGTTTCGCTGCACATGCCGTCCACGCAAAGCCCCCTGCATGCCATCCACGAACGGGCTAACATCGCCCGTTGACAAATTTTGCTTTAGAAAGGATACAACATAACACTTAATCTAAATAAATCTATATCTATACATATATCTATCTATACCTACTATTAAAGAGAGAAAATTTCTTGTCCACCTCCTTTTTCCGTCTGCCTGCCTCTTCCTCCTGTACCGCTTCCGTACCGCTCTCGAACACTTCTTGTCTGGCTTCCAAATCGTAAACTACCGTATCTGTCTGCCTGCCTGGCGTGGTGCCCTGGGTTTTTTTTTTTTTTCTACCGGCTCGGTCTGCCTGTCCTTCCCCTGTCCAGCCCTCTTCACTGGAAAAAGATGAAAAACCAAAAAGATTTTCTTGGATCGTAGTCGGAGTCCTGGTCACCCACGCAATCATGGATTCAACCCAAACTTAAATAGACCAGGCCGCCTGTAACATGCATCTGCACCACAAAAAAAAAAATCTAGAATTATCTTCTTTCCCACAGCGATGGAACTAAACGCTGCAGAATTAGAATTCCAACTAATTATTTTCGTGGAAGGGAAAGTCTCGCCCCGATCGTCATGTGTCCGCGGCTCCGCCTTGAGGCTTTGCTATAGACCGGTATTAACCAAATATAATGTGTGGTGTCTAATTTTAGCGACGAACTAATAGTCCATGCCTCTAACCTCTATAGGCTTCTAAGATGAACTCAAATATGACACAAACTAGAGTAAAATGTGATTATATACGAGTTCACGTATCTTGCTGGTCTAATTCTAAGATAAATTGGACTGCCAAACAACTGTTAAAATAAATCTCTAAACTACAAATTATTTAAATAATTGCATAGGTTATGTATCCCGTTGCAACGCACGGGCATGTTTCCTAGTTATTTTAATTGAACAAGTCATCAACAACAAAGTTGTACAACTTATCAAGATCTACAAATTTTGTTTTGTTCACTTCTCCATTTGACTTTGTTTGTACCATTTGAAATTTGAATTTCAAAATATTACAACCTCAAATAGAATTTTGGGACAGAAAATGTTTTTTAAATGAAAAAAGTCGGCAACAACAAAGTTATACAAATCATCGAGATCTAAAACTTTTATTTTGATTTTTATCTATCTGACTTTGTTCGAACAATTCAAGATTTGAATTTTAAAATACGAGAACTTCGAACATAATTTTGGATAACAAATGATTTCAAATGAAAAAGTTACAAACAACAAAGTTGTAGAAATCATCAAGATATACAGCTTTTATTTTGGTCATTTCTCCATCTGACACCATTTGAACAAAGTGATAGCATACATGTTCATAGTTGGATACATCTTCGTACCCTTCCCATATAACTATGTAAGGGAATATCAAATCATAAACGATGTATACTGTCACTTTGTTCGAATCATTTGAGTTTTTATGTAACAATTATGTAACAAAAACATGCAACAATGTAAATTTGTAGAACTTTCTGACAAAATTTAGAACTATTTTCTGACAAATTTTATAATTAATACAATTATTATACTTTGAAAATCGGAGTTTATATGCATCTAACAACACAAAAGTTGTCGTAACTAAATGGTAGTATAGCAGGCTTAGAACCCTGAGGTCTCAAGTTCGGCCACCTAACGGAGCAATTATGTGGTGTCTTTTTTTTTCCACTTGCCTCTGGGAATACTTCGAAGGCTCGCCTGGGCCGGCATCCTGCGGCCATCTTCAGTATTTTCCACTTCATAGACTCGCCTGGGTCGGCCTGCTGTGGCCATCTTCCTTGCTTCCGCCCTCGTTGGTCCGGCCCAAGCACCTGCAGACCATCTCCCGCTCAAAAGAGGACCTCCAAATGATGACAGCAAAGTATGCGAGACATTCAAGTTTGGGCACATGCACACAGAGCAAACTATTCTTTCGCCTTTAGTAAAGATAGAGAATATTGTTCATGCACCGCAAATAGCAGCATACGCTAATTCTTGGAATTGGCAATAATTCAAATGAAAGTTGTCTTTCAAAATAAAGATAAATTGTGTTTCATGAACATATCCGCCAATCTCAAGCCATCTCAATATTCCTATAATGCTCTGGTTTTATTGAATCTAACTAAATCTGGTTCCATGAGGGGACAAACTTAGTGAAAGTGATAACCACCCTCACTGTTGGAACAACAGGGATTGCAGCCTGCACGAATGGCAAACATGATCAATGAGCTGATGCCGCTGATCATTTGTTGAGTCCCTCGACTCATCCCTCTGTCCCTGCTGCAGCAGCGGCATATATGCATTTACATGTTCTTGCAATCAAGACCCTTTCTTCTGCAGGGATTAGTGTGTTAACTCTACCAGCAAATCCGTCATTTTCATTTCAGCAAACAGTACAGCAGCAGTGTTATTTACTTCCATTCAGCTTACTCAATCAGAGATCAAGCTTCAAAATAGATAAATAAATAACACACTGCAATTTACAGCTTCAAGGCACAACACATCGCAATTTTTTCAGCTTCAAGGCAAAGGTATGGTCTAACATTTCAGGAGAGAATCACTCTAGGGGAAAGGTAGAAACTGAGTAGACCACCGATATAGGTTGCTCTATGAGACAAACAGCCCACCTCAAGAAAGGTAACTGAAGAAACTAGATCAACCACCTCAGCAAGAACTTGAAAACCTCTGCAGTGAAGTGTGGAGAGGCCAATGAAAGCCGGTGACAGACGATGGGAGACCGACTGTGGCTTCATGGCAGCGAGCAGGTGATGGAGAACGACCAGTCGGGAGACGACAAAAGGACACGCAGTGTCGTCTAGACGTGATTCACTGGTGACACACATGATCACAGACTATTGCTACACTGATTTGCCATACCACCTATATTAGTTCTCAAATGATGAAAAAAATCAAGTAAGTCGAAGCATTTTTTCTAAGAAAAACTGATAAAGAATTTGCAATGTGTCACAATACTAAATCACAATTGTGTAGGGTCCTATCTCATATTCTGCATATACCACTAGATAATAATGACCTCACCTATTGTATATTATCAGATTATCACCCAAAGGTGTCTGGTGACAATACTCTCTGTTTTTCCCTTCCCCATACGGCTCTGAACAAGAAAAACCACTAATGAAACTGAGGCATTACGTTGAGCAGGAAAAAAAAGAATTGGATTGGCTTGTAGCAGTAATAATTAACATTCCATAAGAACATGTATTATGCAACCTATCAAGCAGCTGTTTTTCAATTTCAACATTTAAAGCAACAAATCCATACGGCTACATGAAAAAGAACATTGGCAACCAAAAGCCAGTGTACATTCACGTTTAATTCTGAACATCAAGCAAGTTCTTAACCAAGATAAATTCTGAAAATTTTTGTTGCAGTTTGAACAGTCACTGATCTATGAACTAAGGACCAGTTTTCAGCTTTTTAACACTACATAATTTAGAGGCACTCGTACGTATATTTTTCCCAAAAATCCTAACTAAAGATAGCAACTTCAGTAATCCTCCCCAATCCAAGCGATTAATTTTTCAGAAAATTAGGTACTCTATCTGCTAGCTGCAATCAATTTAACCAGCAGGCATGACAACTTAAAAGAAATTGAATCATAACTAAGCAGTAAAAAGAATTCATAATAATTGTAGTATACCTCAGTCTGATGTTCACTACAATTAACTATTTGCCTAAAATAAGGATGCATTAAGCAATTGAAAGGATACAGATTAAAGATCTAGGAAATTAACTAAACAGAAATCAAACATTTTTCAGATACACGAGTTTCTAATTCCAATTAGAACAAGAATCCTCTAGATCAATAACCCTAGAACAAATTGCCTCCAGAAGGTAGTGACATTACCATAGTTGAGGTAGCAGCTGACTGAATTTCGATCTTGTTAGAGATGGGCAACAATGCAAGGAGCATGTATGGACATACTATGGGGAAGTGCATAGACTATACCTGGATGGGAGGAGGCGATAGGGCAGTGTCGATGGATGCGGGGGGGTCATGATGCGGAGGACACCCGTCGGCCGCGGCGGTGGAGGGCGAGGATCCTAATGGCGAGGACACCGATGGCGGCAGCGGAGGCCGGGACCCCGATGCGGGAGGACATCGGTAGCCGCACCACAGGGTGGAGGTTCACGATGTGGCGGACGCCGGTAGCCATGACAGAGTCCGAGGTCCACATGAACGGAGCTGTAGTGGCGGGACGAGGGCAGGGCGACCGCCGTGGACGAGCGAGGGCGAGGGCGAGGCAGGGCGGCCACCGCGACGAGAGAGGACGAGGGAGAGAGCAGGGCGGCGGCGATGGCTAGGCAGGTCTGCGGCTGGGGTTGGGGTTTGCAATGACCATATTGCCCTTGGGCGAATAAAATCTAGCAAAAATAGCTATTTTGCGTAGGCATTGAGAAGCGTTAGGAAGCATTTCCAAGCATTGTACAAGGGCTCAATATATTTATTTCATTATTAGGTAAGAATTGAAGAAGCAAAAAATATTGGGTTGTTGAGGAGCATATATATATGGCCTATTTCTATCTACCCAAATTTCTACTAGACCCCATAATTGATTTCTTCATTTCTTTTTTTTTGTATTTTCCATGTGCCTATATGAACTTAAAAAATATATGGGGTTGTTTCTTGTGTTGCATTGTTCAGCATGCACTGAACTCATCACGTCAAAATTTTGCTTCTGAAAAGGTCCTATCGCAATTAACCACATAACACAACTTTTTACACAAGCTTTTAGCTTTAACTAATTGATTCTGGACATAACATAAATTGAGGGTGACCCGTGGTGGTGGTGGGGACCAAACACTCTTTATACCCCCAACAGTATAAGGCACATGCATGTGAGAAAATCCTTTGATATACTTCCCTTCATATTGTAATGTTTGTTCGCCATTGCAGAGCAAGGGTTGGTTTTGAAAATGTACTAGGTGTTTGGATGCAACAAGTTTTGTAGTTTCAGAAATCATGGTTTTACTATAATGGTAGTTTTCTTTAGTTTATTAAAACTCCACTCAGTACCACTTTTTTAAACCACGGTTTTGCCTACTGCCTGCTTATAGAACTACAATTTCTTAATACTATATTTTCTTGCTTATAAAACTACACTTTCTTAATACTATAGTTTCTGAAACTTACAATGCCCAGACGGGTCCTAACGGAGGTATACCCCCAGGTATCCTGAAGAAGGTAGTCGGATTACACAAGGAAAACAGAAGATAGAGTCATATTTGATTTCCATGTTCAATTGTTCTCCAACTAGGAAATGTACCTGTAACCAACTAGGAATCCTACCTTGTAACCCTAGCCCCCAAATTATATAAGAAGGGGCAGGGGTCCCTTGATCGACAATCTAATCCATCAGGCTATAGATCTTACAATCCCCCACCTACAAATCTACTATCTGGGTGCACCCTAAGTAGACTACCGGATATCTAAATTCGACAGTTGGCCCTAAAGTATTCTACATGAATTGGTGTTTACTCTAAAGAAATCATGCTTTGCATTTAAAAGATGTATTGCGAACGAGAACAATCATTGCATTGCACGGAGAAATATATCTTGCGAACAAGATACTTCTAATACACAAATCCTTGAAGCAATGGCAGATATCAGTTGAGCTTTCCAGCTGGTGCGCAGATGGCTACCAT
The DNA here is from genome assembly GCA_015847255.1 of Hyparrhenia diplandra. Classification (NCBI taxonomy): domain Eukaryota; kingdom Viridiplantae; phylum Streptophyta; class Magnoliopsida; order Poales; family Poaceae; genus Hyparrhenia; species Hyparrhenia diplandra. Next base: position 817,468 of record JADLZK010011118.1, on the reverse strand, counting down.
TTGGCATGTACTGTATGTAACTGAGGCAAGAATGAAAAATTTTATTACATCATCTAGTCATCACCTGACACATAGACGTTCTTCCAACGTTAAGAGGACGTTCGCTGAGCTATCTTCCAACCAGGTCTTCAGTTTCTTCATTTTTCTTTGTAGTGTACACAGTACTTGTAGTGCTAGCTTCAAATGATAATCTTGTAGCATAAGAAAGTGTAAAATTATCCTTTATTCCAGGATATATGCTATGCTTCCGCCTTTAGATTGAGATATGCTTTTCCATTGGCAAAATGGATCCCCAACAACCAACGATTTGTTGAAAATTAAAGATAGATGCTTATCACTACTTATACGAAAAACATATATTGTTTTTTTTTTCTTTCGAGAAGGAGGTATATAGCATGGAACGACGATAATGTGAAGCCAAAAGCAAATTAGGATTGAGGCGATGGGCTTCCCCAACCGTGGGTCCTCCTACAATGAACACAACTTTGAGGCTTCGGGCGTGTTTGATCAAGGACTTTCCTACTAAAATATTGGTTGACTCAATATAACACTTGAGTTTTGATATATGCATATGAAAAATCACTAAAAAATGAACTTCTCAAATTTGCAACAAATGAATTCAAATATGACCACCTCTATAGAATTTTGGATTTATGACAACTCCCAAACACACTAACCACTACTAGAGAAGTGGGCAACAGAACCGATGCAACATATCCTAAAAAACAAAAACCTGTTGTAGATACTTCACCAAATCGGTTGTCCCGAATGCAAAAAAAAAAAAAAAAAAAAAAAAAAGAAGAAGAAGAAAAAAGAGCTGGTCAAGAACCGGTTCTAGTGCTATATACCAGAACCGGTTCTGGTGGTCCCAACGTCAGCTCGAGAACCGGTTCTTGGGGAGAACTAGTTCTGCTTTCGGCTCCATAGTAGAACTGGTTTTCACATAGAACCGGTTCTGCTGACCCCCAAGCTGCAGCACGTGTTGTATTTGCCAACTAGTTGTGCTAAGGAACTACCAGAACTAGTTGGTATCAACAATTGGTTTTGATAGTCTCCCAGTACAACTAACCTCACGTCTACCCAAAATTTTCAAGATTTGATGATTCTACTCCCACTGGTTTTGCTCTTGATGCATTTTAACACTGAAATTTTCTCTCTTTTTTTTCTAATTTTTTTGATATTTTCCTAGAAGTAGGAGACACAAAAGGAAACCACGCCAAGTTTCAGCTCAATCGGATGTAAGATGTTGTCTACACAAAATTATACATTGGCTTTAAAAAAAAGCGTGCACAAACTTTAAACCTTGAACAGATAATTTTCCAGGCTGAATTTCGCAAGTCGAACTTCACCAAACCTGACAAAGCAAGGAGAAATTTATGTAAAATATTCTGTAGAAGTCCAAAGAATCAAAAAACACCTAATTTAGAGTCCGTATGTGAAAGTTTTAAGACGTTTGAAGAAAAAGGTCCTCCGAATTAGGTTTTATTGGGGGGCAGCGAGAGATCAAAACATTGGCAATATACAAAATCTAGACTACCAACAAGACCTCGATGATATCTAAAACTCTATAGTTAAAATATTTTTTTTTTTCATTTGAGACCGTTTTCATGTGTAAATGTTAAATTTAAGATTCAAAATAGTTAATATAAAATAAATGTATCCATATTGTAGTCACAAATGATGGTCCGTGTGGTGGTCAAGGGAGGCTCTGCGAACTAAGAGGTCACGGATTCTAATCCCAGTGGCAAATCATATTTCACATTTCACGGGAGAGTTGAAAGGTGGGAACCGGTTGGAGAGAGAGGAATTGGTGCAGCAGGTTAAATATCTTTGGTTGTAGTGTCTAAAAACCGGTTGTGCTGATGGCGCTACTAGAACCGGTTGTTGTTGACACTTGGTCCCTTGAACAGATAATTTTCCAGGCTGAATTTCGCAAGTCGAACTTCACCAAACCTGACAAAGCAAGGAGAAATTTATGTAAAATATTCTGTAGAAGTCCAAAGAATCAAAAAACACCTAATTTAGAGTCCGTATGTGAAAGTTTTAAGACGTTTGAAGAAAGGTCCTCCGAATTAGGTTTTATTGGGGGCAGCGAGAGATCAAAACATTGGCAATATACAAAATCTAGACTACCAACAAGACCTCGATGATATCTAAAAACTCTATAGTTAAAATATTTTTTTTCATTTGAGACCGTTTTCATGTGTAAATGTTAAATTTAAGATTCAAAATAGTTAATATAAAATAAATGTATCCATATTGTAGTCACAAATGATGGTCGGTGTGGTGGTCAAGGGAGGCTCTGCGAACTAAGAGGTCACGGATTCTAATCCCAGTGGCAAATCATATTTCACATTTCACGGGAGAGTTGAAAGGTGGGAACCGGTTGGAGAGAGAGGAATTGGTGCAGCAGGTTAAATATCTTTGGTTGTAGTGTCTAAAAACCGGTTGTGCTGATGGCGCTACTAGAACCGGTTGTTGTTGACACTTGGTCCCTTGAACAGATAATTTTCCAGGCTGAATTTCGCAAGTCGAACTTCACCAAACCTGACAAAGCAAGGAGAAATTTATGTAAAATATTCTGTAGAAGTCCAAAGAATCAAAAAACACCTAATTTAGAGTCCGTATGTGAAAGTTTTAAGACGTTTGAAGAAAGGTCCTCCGAATTAGGTTTTATTGGGGGCAGCGAGAGATCAAAACATTGGCAATATACAAAATCTAGACTACCAACAAGACCTCGATGATATCTAAAACTCTATAGTTAAAATATTTTTTTTTCATTTGAGACCGTTTTCATGTGTAAATGTTAAATTTAAGATTCAAAATAGTTAATATAAAATAAATGTATCCATATTGTAGTCACAAATGATGGTCCGGTGCGGTGGTCAAGGGAGGCTCTGCGAACTAAGAGGTCACGGATTCTAATCCCAGTGGCAAATCATATTTCACATTTCACGGGAGAGTTGAAAGGTGGGAACCGGTTGGAGAGAGAGGAATTGGTGCAGCAGGTTAAATATCTTTGGTTGTAGTGTCTAAAAACCGGTTGTGCTGATGGCGCTACTAGAACCGGTTGTTGTTGACACTTGGTCCTGATGGTTCACTATCAGAACCAGTTATTTAACAGGTTGTGCAACCCCTCCTCACTACAACCACATTCTCTGTCTTGGTTTGTTTTCTGGGAGTAGTAGGGGCATTTCGACCGGGACTACAAAGGGTTTCTGTAGTAGTGAACCGATGTTAATTACATTGTCAATCATCGGCATTTTTTGTATTTGATTTGATATATTCAATGTCATTCGATTCTCTAGAAATTTCAGGGTCTAGAATACTCCCTCCGTCCTGTAATACAGTGCATTCTAGCATTTAAATTTGTCATCAAATATAAGGGCATTTAAATTTGTCGTCAAATATAAGGCATTCTAGAGGACAATCTATCTTAATTTGTCTTAAAATTCATAGAACGCGCTATATTATAGGACAGAGGGAGTATGTTAGTTTCACGAATTTCTAGGACCCCAGAGACATATGACGAGCAAGCACTAGCATGCGGCGTCGGTTGCCACTGGCAAAACAGCGCCGACAGCATGGCAAGACACATGAGATGATCTTCAAAAGTGCATGCACGTCGGCTTCCCAGCCGGAGCAATATGTTCTGCCTTATCGAATTTCAAATTATAGCAGATTAAATTGTTGGCGAGCCACATTCATTATTGTTGTTCTGCCCCTTTTTTTTTTTTTTTTTTTTTTTTTTGGCGAATGACACGCTCAACACGCACACACACTCACCTCTATGAACATAAACACCTCCGAAAAGACTATGTCGGCACATCCTCAAGACTGACGAAGTCACCACTTTGGCGCCTCATTTGTCGGCAAACGTTGCCTACCACTGAAAGCACAAAGCCGTTAAATTCTAGAATAAATCCAGGAAAATACGAGCACCCATGCCCATGCTTGTTGGCCATGCATGTTTTATATGGATCCCCACTAAATGGCCAAATTAGCAGTAGGTTCAATTTTATCCGGACCCTGTTTCCTTTTATTAAAAATGATACTCTATCCTCCCAAGTCGTAGGCCATTTTAACTTATTTCATACATAAATTTTTCTACGTATGTAGCTTATCTATCTTTTTTTTTAGATAATGGAAATATATTCCGGCCTCTGCGTAACGCACACACAGCCAATAGCTTATCTATCTAGATGCATAACAAAATGTATATACCTAGAAAAGCTAAAATAACTTACAAATTTGGGACAAAGGGAGTACTATAGTATGTATAAATATGCATACTCCTTCAATTTGTAGTCCTGTTGGGTCCATTGGGCGTTGATGTAGTTTTACCCCAAAATTATAAAGCTAGTACATACACGTATGAGCTTTTAAATCTTTATTAATGATATGAACCAATCATGCAAGCATAACGTGATCAAAATGAAGGGACACAAGGAACCAAAACCCATAATGTACGTCTTCTTCAGATTGAATATGTCTAACAGAGAGGGCATCAATCAAAAAAAAAGTGGTCTGTTTTGCAGGTTAATCATGCAGTCATGGCGGACGTTAAAGTGGTTCATGCCACTCTAAAACAGGAAGGAAAGCACAAGAAGGAACAAAACAGGATTCCAAAACCGACAAACAAAATTACTACAGGGGCCATCAATCTTCACCATGCAGGTTCACAGCAAAGGACGGAGCACAGCGCACCAGTTGGGGAACAGAATCAATTATCATCCACAAATCTTTTCATGAACTCTCAGTGCAGGTCACCTTATGCAGGGACAAGATTAAAATGTTTCACGGATGCGTCCCTAGCACCTGACGGGACGCACCAACAACCACGTATTGCAGGTCTAGGAGTTTGCATTGATGATCAAGCCAACGGTCACAGGCTTCATGTCCAGGCACAAATCAAAAACTGCCATTCAGTGTTGATGGCTGAGGCAGCTGCAATTGCACTTGCAGCTGAGATTGCAGAAAGACTACAGGCGAGGCATATCACCTTCTTCACCGACAATCAGATCCTAGCTACATTCCTGACATCATCTGACTGGGAAAACCCCCAGATTGGAGAATCAAACTGTTTACTCAACGGTTTTTAAACAGCATGTCCACCAAAGATGTTCAGGTCATCAAGTTTGACAGGAAACTTAATGTCATGGCTCACTTGCTTGCAAATCGAGCTTACAGGACAGCTCTAGGTACCCAAAATCAATTCCATGTATCCTGCAACCATGCTTGTCATGATACTAATTGTAGAAACAAGCAGTCATTACATGATGTAACTTTTGACATGTACTATCAATCGCAGCAGTTTGCTGCAATTAATAAAGTTGGTTTTCATTGTCAAAAAACGAAGAATCTCTCTCCTGCGCACGTTTCCTGGCCTTGATAGTAGCATATGTTCGTTCCTTTGTGCTGCCTTGGTATGGGGCCATATATATTTTTTTTTCCCTTTGTCTTTTACTTTTTTGAGTGGACACGCCTCATTTATTTCTTCGTTCCTTAGCATGAACTTAAAGCTTGGTTACAGAAAGCACAAAAGGATCTATTAAGATCGATCCTTGAAAAGTTGAAGATAAATATGCCAATCTTCTTTTGGAATTGGATCTGCATGCTTTTGTGCCAGTATAAATGGTTTGGGACAGGTATCCGATCCATTCTTTGAAAAAGAGTGTCGCCTCTCATAATTAGCTGAAAAGCTCAGTAGTTTATCCTTTTTTTTTTTATAAGTATTTACTTTTTTTTACGAAAAGAATTGTGTTTGAGTAACTTGATCACACTATGCTTATTACTGTATGCAATAGGTTCAGGGAAAAAAAGGATACAAACAAAAAAGCACATTTTATTCTCTGTTTATTGTAGCCTCTTTAAATACTTACAATCCACTCTTTAAAAGTTTTCAGGCATGGAACCTACGACTATGCAAGAGCTATAGTAGAAGTGCACTCTTATGTACCATGTTGTCGGTGCAACTAAGGTCATGCTTGGATCCCACCAGTTTTTGAGAATTTATCTTTTGGAAATTAGGTGGAATCCAAACATTCATGTTTGTGGGCCAACTTTTAGAGTCCAACCACTCAGTTTCTAAGAACTGACCAAGGTTTTATCAGTTTCTAGCTGTGTTAATGATATTTTTGTCTAGTTGTCATGTTTATGGTGGTCAATTAAATGTTGGATGTAGGGGCATAAGTCTTTTTAGCACCAACTAAGAAGGAAACCAGCATTTAGAAACCAGGGATCCAAATTCCCAAACATTTGTTTTTGTCCTAAACAGTTTTCTAAAACTAGAGGTAGAATTTGATTTCTAAGAAGATGAAACTAATCCAAACAGGGGCTAAGAGATGAGATCGATTGGTGTGTATTAGAAAGCTGCACTCCATTACAACTCATAGACTTTAACAATGCATGCAATTTTAACAATACATGGTTTCAGGTTATGTTCTACAGGATATGTGCTGACGGCTTGTTGAGAAGATGTGTACCCACGACAGAAGGGCAACAAATCATTGAGAAGTGCCATGTAGCTCCGTACGGAGGCCACTATGGAGTGCTCCGCACACAAGCCAAAATCTGGCAATGCGGGTTCTTCTAGCCAATGATGTATGATGACACCAAAGAATTCATCAGAAGGTGTCACAAATGCCAGCTGCAAGGTGGCATTACATCTCGCAATGCCATGCCCCTCCACTACAACTTGCAAGTGGAGATCTTCGACGTTTGGGGCATCAACTTCATGGGACCCTTCCAAAAGTCCCATGATAGCGAGTACATCCTTATCGCCGTCGACTACGTGTCAAAGTGGGTATAAGCTTTGCCATGCCGAGCCCCGACTCCAAGCACGCCGGGAAAATGTTTCATGAGATAATCTTCCCATGCTTTGGTACACCACGAATGGTGGTAAGCGATGGGGGATCACATTTCACGGACAAAGGATTCAGAGCATTCCTGCGTGAGCTAGGGGCAAGGCACAACATCGCTACACCCTATCATCCACAAACAAGCGGTCAAGCTAAAATTTCAAATAAACAGATCAAAAATATCCTACAGAAAACAGTCAAAGCAATGGGAAAAGGCTGGAAAGATAAGCTACCTGATGCACTCTGGCCACACAAGATAGCTTACAAAACACCCATTGGCATGTCACCATTCCAACTCATCTACGGAAAAAAGCTACCACCGGCCAATTGAGCTTGAGCATTGAGCATACTGGGCAATCAAGAGTTGGAATATGGATCTCAAACTAACTGGCGAAAACCGACAAAAACAAATAGCCGAGCTAGAAGAATGGTGTGAGAAGGCCTATCCACGATTACCAAGCTCTACAAAGAACGCACCAAGAGATGGCACAATCACGAATCATCCACAAGACATTCAACAAGGGAGACAAAGTTTTACTCTTCAACTCCCGGGTGAAGCTTTTTGATGACGAAAAACTAAGGAGCAAATGGAAAGGACCGTACGTTGTCATTGACACTGCACCATATGGCGCCATCACCATCCAAGATGATGATGGTAACATTTCTAAAGTTAATGGTCAGCGTTTAAAAGTTTTTTAGTAGAACGTTCTCATGATGCCAACATAGCCATAGATAGAATAAATTTAGTAGATTTTAAACATTATAAATAATAAATAAAAATATAATGATGCTTAAACATGCTAACTTATTCTTTTATTTATTAGATTATCCAATTTATGCAACATAAAAACAAATGACCATTTTGTCGTCACTCAAATGCCATGATCCTGCTCTGATTTTGAATGATTTATGCTGATCAATTAGAAGCTTGGGTCATTAATGTTCAATCCTTGAAAAAGAGTGATGTTGCATATCTTAATTCACCTTGATCATGAGCATATTCATGCTATCACACGCGCGATCGGGTAGAATCGAATCAAAAGCACCGCCACATCTCAAAACTTGAGACCGACATGTGGGCTTGGAAGAAAATTGGGCGTGAGATACGGACCTAGGGGTCCGCCGGACCCATGGTCCGGCGAGCTGCACGGCTCTGTTCCCCCAAATTCTCTAGCATCTCTCTGATCCTTAGTGTATCATGGCAATTGATGAGGACATCCTCCACTATTACCCGTTGGCAAAGACGCAAACAAAAATGGGCCAAGTGGCCCAGTTGTAGTTGGGCGGCAACCGTGTGAGCCTCTGAATAATCCCACCTTACTTAGCTTAGGAGGGGGAAGCCACCTTAAAAGGGAGAGCCACCCTTCCCCTATCGGACTAGTCTTTTAGGGAGATTGGGCCTTTCCCCGAGTGGGTGCGATGGAGTGCGGTGCTAAGATTGCCGAGGCGCAACAAGAGGCCCTAGTGGCATTATAGCCGGATCGGTGCGTCGAATTTCGGCTGTCGGTGCTAAGATCGCGGGATTTGGGGAATCTGGATCGGTGTGTGTTGGTATTTATTAAGTGCTAAAAGAATATGAAGGTTCATAGCGCCGCGAGAATACCATTGTAGCTTTTCCCTAGGAGAGTATTCTAGAGTATCGTATCCACAGGGAAGCTTTGGCTAAAGAATCTAATAACTCACAATCATGCATCTACTAAATTAGCAAACCACTAGACTAAAGTGAGGGGGTAAATGATATATGATACGAGTTATGAACAATATCACACACAAGAGAATTCCATGGTAAATGTATAGCTAGCAAGTTGAGAGGACAGCGGGAGAGATCAAGGTTCCTATGTACTTCTCTATTACTTAGGTTCTATGATAGCAATTATACTAATGCACTTTGGAGCAACAGATCCGTCCCAACTCTCGAAGAAGACTGGGAAGAAGGTAGTCGGGAGAAGGCTGCCAAAAGCTCTACGATACACCAACCCGAACGTGGTGGACTACATCGGCCTATCAGGGCTGTCACCCCTAGGGCTACCACAACTATCCGTGGGATTGGGCGCAACCTCAGGTAACATATAGCCTAGACACCATGTCTATACTATCGATTACTACTCTAGCTACCCTGAATAACTAGAGCCCTCAATACGAGCGGAGATCCCATGCAATAGCATAACAACTATACTTAACCAAATATATGAAAGTCATGGAAGTAAATAGAGAAGATAAATATATGAATCATAAGTCTTACAAAGAAATGATACAAGACATACCAAACTCTGTAGACATCTCCAGAACCGGAGCGCAGCTCCACTCTCCCTAACTCTCTAGTTGCTAATCTATTACATTGAAGAGTCTAGCCCTAATTCTCTAGTGGAGAGGTTGTCCTCACATTAGGACACCTCAATGACCAACAGGTCAAGAGATAATGAATAGAATGAATTAGGGTTTCACCCTGGGGGCAGGGGGTCTGTTTATATAGCCCTGGGAGATGCACGACAGCCCTTGGATCAAACCGACCTTGGCAACGGTGTAGATTCAACCTCAATGGCGGTAACAAACTGACCTCAATGGCGGTAACAAACTGACCTACGAAGCAGAGTGGAGTAGGACTCCAACTCCTGGCGGTCGCCATGGATGGGCCTGGTGATCACCAGTCCATCATGGAGTTTGGGCCCAAGCTTTCGTGAGTGCGTAGATCTCGTCGATAGCTTTCCAATGACCGGTATTTTGCTGGAAACGGAGTCCGGATGAGAAAGTTATGGCCGTTTTAGTGAACTCGCTCTGCAATCGATATCTTTTGATTACGGACTCGAATATAGCAAACAATATATCCGTTTCGATCGTCTCGATGAACTCTTTGCAATGGTGCTATCTTGGAATATGTTTGTAACATGTTTTATGCTTCATATGTCTTGCAAACTCTAGGTTTTTCCTGTTTAGTCCCTGAAAATATATAAATCACCAAAACTTGTGGAACTATGTTAGTCAAGCCCCTAGTCTATGTGATTATTCATTTTATGCCCTTATTTCATGCTTAGTTGACTATTAATATTATGCTATAACAGGTGTCAACAAGTTCCTCCAAGCTTACCCTTTGCTGTCCCTAGCAAAACCAAACTTAGCAATGGATCGAGTTGCTACAACGCTTTCACGCCTCAAAAGTACACATGCTCTCAAACAAAATTTCTCCTCTGGATTAGAATAAACTTTTTCAACCTTTAACTTACCCATATTACCTTTAACCATGGAGCTTATAACCTTTTCTTAGGATCTTGGGCAATTGAAAGATAGAACAATCAAGTCAAGCACCATGTCTCGGACTCTTCGATCAACCTTCATTCTCGAGTTTTTGCAAGTTTTCGAAATAGAACTCAAAGTTCCTTTTGTATGACCCTCTCAAGTCTCTCATTTGTGGTATTTGTGGGTCCTCACTTAGGCAATAATGTTGTGTTGCCTTTCTCTCATCATATGTGGTATTTTTTGGAATAAGGCAAAGAGGACACTATGCCTTCTTCTCTCTCACCCTATATCTAAAAGCTTATATGTGGAGCTCATAGGTGGGAGAAAACTACATCTACTTACTAAGCATGTATTGTGAGTTCAAGCAATGAATCCAAAGTCACGAATCATACTTGATCAAGTGATGCATGTGTGATGAAATGATGGTAGTTGTGAGTGTAATGAATGCAATGAGGGGAAAGACTAATTCTACTTTTGCTCCTTGAAGAATCATCTCTCTTTAGAATCTTGAAATATTTATGAGAACCTGGGTTGTATTCTCTTTTTCTTTCTTTCTCTTTTTTTTTTTCATGGAGAGGCGGGCATCTAAGTACCCATTGTTTCTATTAAGGACACTTGTCCATTTTTTTTAACTCTCCTTTATTCACCTTTTTTTTACTTTTCTCTTTCTTCTTTTTTTTTTCAATACAACCCAAGTCTCTTTTTATAAACTTTTTGAGAGATAGACAAGAGTAATGAAGCTTTGTAAGATGTTGTTGGCTAAATGGATAGATGTAGGGAATATTTTTGGATGCTCTCTCCCGGAGTAGGAGTAGAATGTTTTTGGTGGATATTTGGTGGATGCTTTGTGGATGCGTACTTCCAGGGTAGAAGTAGCATAAATGCAAGTGAGAAAGAGTGGAGTGAAATAGAGTGAAGTGGAGTGGAGTGTGCATGATCAGCATGACAAGTTTCTAAGGGTCGACAAAGATTGAACAAACTCAATGCAAAGCAAGCGACCTATATATATGTCAAAGGGTTTTCCTAATCTAGGGAGCATGTATATACGGCCGTGGTAGGAGGTTCAACACTCTGTCATATAGGAACTTATCATGTGCACTTTAATTTTCAAAAGATAAATCTCTAGATATCTAGTATCACTAGGAGTAAGATAAATAGCAGCTCAGACTCTCATATATCATATCTCATCAATCACCTAGACTTGAGCAAGCATTTGCTACCCACGATTCTAGGTTCGAGAGCAAATCTCAAGTCAATGCAATTTGCATTAGAAGCTCGAGAAAATTAAGCTTGAAAGGTAGGTACTTGAAAGGAATTACGACGAGACAACTATTCATCATCTCCAAGGCTAGAGATTATCTTTAGAGTTTATTTTATTCTCACACTCTAATAAAGACTCTTTAATAAAGACTAGATAGACTCTTTTTATTTGGTTTCCTTAGTTATGCATCGTTTTATTTCTTTCTAATAAAGCAAACAAATCTAGCTAATATTAAATAAGATAGAGGGATACTTATCTGGATACAGGGGGGTTGCCCTCCCCAAGCTTGGATGTTGACATAGTCTTTGATGATGATGTGGAAGTAGAGGTAGACAACGACGATGGTGTCATCCTATCATGTCTCTCTTCCTTGAATCCCTGAACTCAAATAAACAACAAAGCTAGTGGAACTAGTTATGTGTTAGTGGTTTTAGCCACTTAGCTTCTTGTTGCCAATGATTATGATTATTCCTTTAAGACAATAGTTCAGCAGCATTAATATTTTTTTTTATTTCCTATGCAAATAAGGGCGATGATGCATGCATTTTTATTTTTTATGCCACCACAATAAATATCCTTGTGGGTTGTTACACATCACAAAATTACTCACATGGGGCTTAGAGCTTTTTCAATGTATATGCAACAAACAATTATTTATTTTCTTTTCTAATGCAAGGCTAGTGCTATAATGTAAATTGTTAACACCAAAATTTGGTAGAGCCCGGATGATAGATAGACCGCACACCCCGGTGGTTTGGTAAAGAGTCATTCGGCTAGCAAGAAAGCATACCGCTTTGTAGCATTAGGGAAGCCATTTGTTATTCGGCTAAGGAGCCCGAGTCCCAGAGAAGGAGCCGAAAGGAGATGGTTCGGCAAGCGTGGAGCGTCAAGGAGAATATTCGAGGACAAGGGCCCACATCACGTATAATTCCCACGACTCAGAAAGACTTGGGGACAATGTATCTTAGCTAGATATTTTAGTTATTATTATTCGTAACTAGTTAGGACTCAATAAGCCTAGGGTATAAATATGAGACCCCCGCAACCGTAAAACGATATACCCAAATCAATACAAACAACCCGCTCGCGTGCCTTGGCTCGCCACCCTTCAAATCCATGTCGTGTCGTCGATCTCTTTGCAAGAGGATTCATCGACCCGTCGACCTCTCTGTAAGTACCGGCAACCTTGCACCATGTCTAGTATCGTCGGCAGATTTAGATTATTGCAAGAAGTCTTGTTCACGCTTAGTATCGTCGAGGCGATTTAAGCTATCGGGGGCAAGAGGGTTCTTTTGTCGATCATGAGCCATCCGGTGGGCTAAGGTCCGGCTAAGAGCTAGTTATCGGCTTCATTAGATTTTGGCAAGATCTAATGAATTCATTAAGTTACCACGGTTCACGCAATGCTTTTCATTTATTTATTTAATTGTGTTTGCACACACTTTTTGTCCAATTTAGATTGAGACGTCTCGGCTTTATCTTATCATAGATCTAGTTGCTTTTAGTACTTTAATTGTTCATCTTACCGTGTTACTAGATCTATCTGTTCATAGTAGCCGAGCTAGATCAATCTAAGTTGTCACGTGTTAATGGGTTCGTATGCATTTAGATCTTGACAAGATCTGTGTCATCCGATTGGATCTGAGATCTTTGGGTTACTCTAGAGCTAGTCATCCTATGGACTAGAGATCGCTTTAATCGATAGGTTTTTACGCGGGTAGTTCCTTCTTCATGGACCCGATTCAACAAACTTGCCGAACACGGTTATGCTTCTAAGTTATTACGTGTTGCGGGTTCGTATACGTTTAGATCTTGACAGACCGTGTCATCCGGTGGATCTGATTTTTGGGTTATTCTAGAGCTAGTCATCCGGTAGACTAGAGATCAGTTTAATCTGATAGGTTTTTTACGTAGGGTAGTTCCTTCTTCACGTGTCATGAATGTCTTTTTAATGATGTTTGTGATTTACTTTCTTTTATTTATCATGTTGTCAATTAATTCGATCTATGCAATAGAGCTTTTCACGATAGCACATCATGATGATCGACTTTTACTTGTTCAAACATGTCTTTTATGGTCATTCGGCACCGCTTTTTACATCATATCTTTATGTACGCTTACCAAATGCATTCATTGTTCATTGACGAGATAGCTCTCATAGCTATATGTCTTTACATCCGCCTTAGAGCCATACATGCGAACTGTCTTGGTCTCACCGGGCATGTTCCGGATCTCACGTTTACCTCCTTGTCAATTAACAGGTCAAATTGATCGCACGCCTTCGGATTCAAGACACTTTCGGGCGGTAAAGCCAGCTATTCCGGCTTGTCGGTGTGTGCTTGGGCTTGAGGGGAGTAGCATTTTTGTGCCTACACAAATCTGCTAAAAGAAAATAATTATGCAATGCAAGGAGGTAAATATGCTATGCATATAGATAACTACCGATCTTACCTTTCGGCGAGGGTTCGGTGTTTTAAGTCCTCTCGAATGAGACTTCTTATCTTGTCGTTTCCTTGAGCGTATTACGATCTTGGCGGTTGTGCTCCTTGAGATGGTGAAGGACAACGTCACCCTTGTTCTTTGGTAGTCTTATGAGTTGGAGTGAGGCATTGATAATAGACGTAGGCGGCGTCTTGTTTAGTGTGCATGCTTGTAAGACATTCACTTGTTGAATTTTGGAGAGACCGATAGGCTTCTCCACTTTTTTTTGCTCAAAGTGTGTCCCCCTTTGCAAAGTCAAGGTAGAGATCAAGTGCATGGGCTCAAGGTGGGAAAACACCAACAGAACCAAACTTCATTTATTCTTCTCTAACCATAGGCACAATAAACAAGATAGAGTCGACTCTTATATGCTTTGCTTAAACCTAACTTGGGTGACAAGATCGGAAGATTGAGCATGATTGCTTGTGGTTAAAACATTGGCAAATTGAATCAAACTCCTTGACTCTTTGAAAGGTTTTCTTATCTATGCATGAAGCATCATATTCTTCCAAAGCAAGGTGAACACATTCTAGCTTACATGATTAGGACTATGAGATCAAGAGAGTGGTGATAGGAACAACTAAAGAAACAAAACATGTTGAGCTAATGAAGTTGGATCGTGGCAAGGTTGTTACTCTAACATGTTTAAATCTTTATTTATGAACAAGCCATTCTTAAGGTAAAGCTTAAGTAATGATAACTTACCTTAAGATGTTACCTTAATATCGGAGTGTGACAAAGATCGTAACACCTTGTGATGGTCCTTTTCTTACGCTTCGAAAGCTTTCCTTCTTTGGCCTCTTGTGTATCTTGCTCCTCACTTATCTCTTTTATTACATCGTTCTTTCTCTCTTGTTCTTTAAATTGTGCTAGGACCTTTTAGCTCCTCTCATGGTTTTATTCCTGTAATATTAGTTGACAACACATACCAAAGGAATATACAAGTAATTTCAAACAAGGGTAGGATTGTCATGGGGCTAAAGGTTGCATCTATGTTACAAAAAGTTTGGTTGGAAATTTTAATTAGCAATTGCTCACCATTACTTTTTCTCTAATGGAAATTTTTTTATATCTTAAGTTTGATTTTGATGTATGACATTTATTAACCATTCAAACTTAGAGAGACAAAGTAATTATGAGTAGAGGGATTGCAAACCAGCATGTTAGAGTGACGGGAGCTTGAGAGGAGGAAGAGTAATGTCGGATGATCTTTAGAGGAGTCGACCTTCCTCCCCCATGCTCGAGCCTTCCCGTCACTCGACACTTTAAGTGTGAATGCTTGAACCGTCCCCTAATCGTGTGTTGCAATCACCATGTCCTTAGACGTTGTTCATCCTTTGTTCTCGCAAGTTTAGTGACCAAGAATACCCGAAGGGAACTTGTCCTAGGAACATGTTTCTTTTAGCATGAGCCTTCATGTGCTCAGATATATATATTATTTTTTTTCTTTAGAACATAAGACAAAAGTTGGATACAAATATGAGATTTATATTCACTTTTTGTCTTTGATGTTCTTGTGGCATGTTGCTTTGTCCACCCTCTTCTTTTTGAGTGAGAGCTTTTCTCATATATGACACTAATGTCATTCTTTTGTTCCATCTCTAAAGTGGTGGTTTGGTTTACAGTTCATTTCACTCTATGAATAGACTTAGCATAATCCTTTCCTGCAAAATGTCAATGGACACATACCCGAGGGAATACAACATGGTTGAAGTAGGGGTTGTTGTCCAAAGTTCATAAGATCTCATCTATGCTAATGAAAAGGTGGTTCTTTGTTTACTCTTAGCACAGATTCTATTCATCATGTCTTATAACCAATTTTGTTTATGGCTGCACTCTAGTATAAGGATCAAGGAAAATGTAAACTTGTAGCAAAAAGAAAGCGAATGATATTTGATACTTACAATTCTTCCATCAATGATGAATGAGCCGTGACTTTTGCACAAGGTTGGAGTTCATCATATGCCTTGCTTCATCTCTCGATCCGAGTTCATCTCTTGACTTACCCGAATTGGATTTGAGAGTTTTTTCGCAGGGGGTTAGTCCAACACAATAACCAATGTCTACGCAAACAATTTTTAGTTCAATAACCAAACTAGACTCCATGTCTAATTCAATTAAAGAAGACTATTTAACCTAAGCACCATGCTTAATTTAAAAGCCTTTGGAAGTACCCAATTGAAGCACTTCCAAACCAAAGCATACTATAGCAAACAAGGGTGACATGAAAGCATTATAGAGATTCACCTAATTAGAGAAGGAAGAGCATGATCATGGCGAGGATTTTTTTTTTTTTTTATTTTAGATGCAAATTACATGGATGGATGTATGCAAAGGAACTAATCATGCAATGGATCTACTATGAGAAAACATAAACTAAGTGGAGTGAATGCATGGATCAATGTAAACATGTAATGCAATGCAAGAAATTAAATGATAACTACTCAATCAATTTATAGCCCATGAGCAAGACTTCTTCACCTTTATTAATCATACTTACCACGATGTGCGACTTCTATGTACATCACTTGAGATGTTTGCATTGAATTCATGTGACGGTGACTTCTTCTCCAATCTATACATGGTTAGAAGATTATATATATTTAAATACATACCTTGAGATAGCGGGGTTCCAATGTGTGACGAATCTTGAATGATCAGGCACCCTGGGTCCTTCAATCTTTCTTCTTTTCTTTTCTTGTGGAATCTTGCCGGAAGGTCGCAACGGCATCTTTTTGTCCTGTCTATTCCACAACTCAACAGAACAAGGGTAATCCTACTAAAGCTAGTGATACACTAAATTAGCGACCATCAAGATCATTATTAGAATCTTTACGTCAATTGCTTCCCCGGCAATGGCGCCAAAAAGCTTGTTGGTATTTATTAAGTGCTAAAAGAATACGAAGGTTCCTAAGCGCAATAAAAAATACCATTGTAGCTTTTCCCTAGGAGAGTATTCTAGAGTATCGTATCCACAGGGAAGCTTTGGCTAAAGAATCTAATAACTCACAATCATGCATCTACTAAATTAGAAAACCACTAGACTAAAGTGAGGGGGTAAATGATATATGATAGGAGTTATGAACAATATCACACACAAGAGAATTCCATGGTAAATGTATAGCTAGCAAGTTGAGAGGACAGCGGGAGAGATCAAGGTTCCTATGTACTTCTCTATTACTTAGGTTCTATGATAGCAATTATACTAATGCACTTTGGAGCAACAGATCTGTCCCAGCTCTCGAAGAAGACTGGGAAGAAGGTAGTCGGGAGAAGGCTGCCAAAAGCTCTACGATACACCAACCCGAACGTGGTGGACTACAACGCCTATCGTATCATCACCCCCCTCGCTACCACAACTATCCATGGGATTGGGTGCAACCTCAGGGTAACCTATAGCCTAGACACCGTGTCTATACTATCAATTACTACTCTAGCTACCATGAACAACTAGAGCCCTCAATACGAAATGGAGATCCCATGCAATAGCATAACAACTATACTTAACCAAATATATGAAAGTCATGGAAGTAAATAGAGAAGATAAATATATGAATCATAAGTCTTACCAAGAAATGATACAAGACATACCAAACTCTGTAGACATCTCCAGAACCAGAGTGCAGCTCCACTCTCCCTAACTCTCCAGTTGCTAATCTATTACATTGAAGAGTCTAGCCCTAATTCTCTAGTGGAGAGGTTGTCCTCACATTGGGACACCTTAATGACCAACAGGTCAAGAGATAATGAATAGAATGAATTAGGGTTTCACCCTAGGGTAGGGGGTTTGTTTATATAGCCCTGGGAGATGCACGACAGCCCTTGGATCATACCGACCTTGGCAACAGTGTAGATTCAACCTCAATGGCGGTAACAAACTGACCTACGAAGCGGAGTGGAGTAGGACTCCAACTCCTGGCGGTCGCCATGGATGGGCCTGGCGATTGCCACTCCATTATGGAGTTTGGGCCCGAGCTTTTGTGGGTGCGTAGATCTCGTCGATAGCTTTCCAATGACTGGCATTTTGCGGGAAATGGAGTCCGGATGAGAAAGTTATGGCCGCTTTTCTTGAACTCGCTCTGCAAATCGATATCTTTTGATTCGGACTCAATATAGCAAACAATATATCCGTTTCGATCGTCTCGATGAACTCTTTGCAATGGTGCTATCTTGGAATATGTTTGTAACATGTTTTATGCTTCATATGTCTTGCAAACTCTAGGCTTTTCCCTGTTTAGTCCCCTCGAAAATATATAAATCACCAAAACTTATGGAACTATGTTAGTCAAGCCCCTAGTCTATGTGATTATTCATTTTATGCCCTTATTTCATATTTAGTTGACTATTAATATTATGCTATAACAGGTGTCAAAAGTGTGTCATGCTTTTCATCCATCCCCACCTGGGCCGGACTCATCATTTAGTATCAGAGCTGGGCCCTTGTTAAGGGGTGAGAATGATGAGGACATCCTCCACTATTACTCGTTGGCAAAGATGCAACGAGAAAATGGGCCAAGTGGCCCAGTTGTACTCGGGCGGCGATCGTGTGAGCCTCTGAATAATCCCACCTTGCTTAGCTTGGGAGGAGAAAGCCACCTTAAAAGGGAGAGCCACCCTTCCCTTATCAGACTAGTCTTTTAGGGAGATTGGGCCTTTCCCTGAGTAGGTATGCCGGGTGCGGTGCTAAGATTGCCGAGATACAACAAGAGGCCCTAGTGGGCGTTGTAGCCGGATCGGTCGCGTCGAATTTCGGTACATCGGTGCTAAGATGCGGGATTCGGGGAATCGGATCGTGTGTCGGGATTTTCATCCAACCCCACCGGGCGGACTCATCATTTGGTATCCCGGCTGGGCCCTTGCTAAGGGGGTGGGAATGATGAGTCCGGCCCAGGTGGGGTTGGATTAAAAGCCCGACACACCGATCCAGATTCCCCGAATCCCGCAATCTTAGCACCGACAGCCGAAATTGAATGCACCCGATCCGCCACAACGCCACTAGGGCCTCTTATTGTGCCTCGCAATCTTAGCACCGCACTCCTGGCGCACCCACTCGGGGAAAGGCCCAATCTCCCTAAAAGACTAGTCCGATAGGGGAAAGGTGGCTCTCCCTTTAAGGTGGCTTCCTCCTCCCAAGCTAAGCAAGGTGGGATTATTCAGAGGCTCACACCTGCCGCCGCCGACTACAATTGGGCCACTTGGCCCATTTTTTTTGTTTTCTTTGCCAACGGGTAATAGTGGAGGATGTCCTCATCATTCCCACCCCTTAACAATGGCCCGACTCCGATACCAAATGATGAGTCCGCCCCAGTGGGGTTGGATGAAAAGACCGACACACCGATCTGGATTCCCCGAATCCCGCAATCTTAGCACCGACAGCCGAAATTCGACGCACCGATCCGGCTACAATGCCACTAGGGCCTCTTGTTGCGCCTCGGCAATCTTAGCACCGCACTTTGGCGTACCCACTTAGGGAAAGGCCCAATCTCCCTAAAAGACTAGTCTGATAGGGGAAGGGTGGCTCTCCCTTTTAAGGTGGCTTCCTCCGACCAAGCTAAGCAAGGTGGGATTATTTAGAGGCTCACACGGTCGTCGCCCGACTACAACTGAGCCACTTGGCCCATTTTTTTGTTGCGTCTTTGCCAACGGGTAATAGTGGAGGATGTCCTCATCGGCAATGGTGGTGCTTGCTTCGTTTCCATTGCGAGAGTGGAACAAGCACCTATAAATCCACCCTCCATGCCTCTCCTCTCTTCACAACTCAAACATTCTCTTCTCCCTCTTTCAACATTGCAAGCTCTCACCCAAAGATCATCATGTCCAGCTACGCTCTATCTTTGTACAAGAACTCAGGATCTCTCCTAGGCTTAGACATAGATCTCAAGAGCTCCTTTGTGAGGGAAGAAGCAAGGTTCGCGGTGGAGAAGCCTCTTGCCATCATGCCTTTGCCAACCATGAGCGGGCCGTTGGTGTTTCTTAGCGTAAGCGTAATAGTCCGCAAGCGCACGGAAATACCGTTGTAGCACTTCACCCGGAAGTGTTCAGGTATATCGATTTCCACGTGGAACGGCGTTAAGTCGCCTCAACTAGCTACCGGGAGGAAGATGGAAAGGGTGAACTGGGTAGTGAGTTTCTACTACGTGAGGATTATCCTAAAGCCAAATTACTTCTTTTCTTATACGTTCACGTAGCCACCGGCTCTCCCCGGTACGCGGGTAAGGGTCCGACCTCGGACTCTACCGCACAACCGGACGTGGAGGAATACTAAGGTCGAAACAGGGGCTGTCACCACTGCCGCCTACCTCACTACCGTGGACTGATTGGTAAATGAGGGTGACTTGTAGTTTAGACACCACGTCTACACTACTTATCACGTACTCTAGCGTTGGCCGGGAGCATCCGTCTTCATCGAGTCCTCTACTAGAGCATCTACCGATATGGTAAACAACGAACCGGTGAACGTATAATTAAAGTAATAATTTAAACTCGAAGATAATTCATTTGGAGATAGAACACGGATCTCTTACTCAAATCAGTAGGATGATCCGTAGAGGTACAAGTGCGGAGAGACGGGGCCGACGGGTTCGAACTCCGTCGCACTCGAGGCGAGGGGTCGCTACTCCTCTTCTCCACACTTCCTCCTCTCTCACTCCCTTCTACTTCTAACTTGGCTCCTTTCCTCTACTCCAATGTGTACTAAATGTGATGGAGTAGAGTGTGTGAATGGAGTGTAATGATGTGTATGATGATCAATGTGATGATATTACAAGTGAGGAGTGCCTCTCTTTATATAGTGGAGAGGGAGAGGAAATGGGCTCTCCTTGCTTCGAGGTGTTATTGGCGGAACAAAATTTGCACCACATGCAACCGCCGCTTGAAGGTCGCTCCAAACCGCCCGAGGAGAAAGGGCGGAACATTCACCGAAAACTTGCGCCGCCGCCGCGGTGGGCGGCCGGCCCAAGTTTGGCCCGGCTTGAGCTGGCTCTCGCGTGCGCCTCTTGGTCCACTTTGGTCCATTGTCACGTAGGTGCGTCGGCCCGTTTTGCTTGATTTCGGATTGTTGGCCTTTCCCTTGACAAGGCGTGAGTGCGGTTTTTGTGCTTTCACCGTTGATTGGGCTTATTTGTACTAGTTTCCACTTTTGTTCCTCGCAAAATATGTTTTCGACCAATACAAGTGGAACTAGGTTAGAAATAAATGCATATGCACCATGAGATTGTTTATTTTCCTTGGAATGAACTTGAGTTGGCGGTGTTATATGCTCGATAATGACCGCCAACAACTCCCCCACACTTGGCTTTTACTCGTCCTCGAGTAAAGTTAATCTTTTAAGTTTTTCGTTAGGCTTGTTTCCTTTGTCAAAAACCAAAGTGTTCTATCACATTACCTTGAATGATCGTGCGATGAAGATAAGCGAGGAGTCCTTTCTTTCTACTTACCTTTGCACAAATAGACTTGGTTGTTTTACAAATTTTTGAAAAGAATTTGTGTTACGTTCTGGTTTAATCAAACTTGAGAGTACCAACAAAATTGCTTACTTCCTTGTATGAAATGTCAAGTCAATTTCTAGATTAATGGAGAGAAGTGTCATATTCCTAGATCAAAGATGTGCATAGGTAATGTTCTTTTTAGTTATGATGCCTCTTTGCATTCAAAGGGGTCATGGGCTTGCTACTCTTTTCATTTTTTTTTTTTTTTAATTTTAATTTTGGAGAAGTGGGCTCTACTCGCCCTCGGACACTTGTCCATTATTTCTTCTCTTTTTATTTGGAGAAGTGGGCTCTACTCGCCCTCGGACACTTTCGTCCATTATTTCTTCTCTCTCTCTCTTTTTTTTTTTTTTTAGATAGGCGGGCATCGATGTACCCATTGTTTTCTATGTGGGCACGTGCCCATTTTTTTAGCACACCCATGACCTTGAAGCATACAAGGTTTCATCATATTCGAAATATCAATTTATTTGTGCACATGTACTTCGATCTTGGGACCATGAAACTTTCTCAAACATTAATCTTTGAATTTGACGAGATACAATAAATAAGGAAATAGCTATTTTGTTTGAATACCGGTTCATGTTTTGATTATCCTGTGAAAATTATTTTGAGTTATTTATTTATATTTTTTTTAAATAGGAAAAACCAAGTCTTATTTGCATAGGAAGGAGAAATTCAAGTAATCATGCTCTCTCTCAAAGCACAAGAATTCGATAATGTGTGGCTCTTTTTATAATGGATTGACAGAAAAGGATAAAGTTTGTCTATGTTTTTAAGTTAGTATATGAATTTAATCTCCCCCACACTTGTTTCTTTTATAGAAGTTAGCGAAAAATAGAGAAACAAGTGCACAAAGAAATATTCAAAGACAAACTTTATTGATCTTGAGGCAATTACAAAGTAAATGGAAATAAAAAAAAATGCGAGGAATTAAAAAGGAAGCCTGAAGCAATCGGTGATTTTTACTGCGGAGTGTATGATACTCCAGCTATTTTTTATAGCTTTGCCACCCTATTGTTAAACTTGAACTCTTCAATTTCCATGTCATCGAGAGGGTGGCGCAATTTTGTGCGTAAAGTATCTAATTCCTCTATGGCCTCCCAAAGAAGGTCCTTAAGGGCTTCATATTTTTTCTAGCAAGGAAGGTGGTGGTGCCTTGCTTTCTTCCCCCGTCACTATCTCGTAGTTCTAGTGACTTGAGGTGTCCTAACGAACCTTTCACCTAAGGATGGCCTAATGAATCTCTCGACATGGGGTTTTGCGCATGAGTCCTTTGGCGTACCCCTTACGGCTTTTCGTGCCCGTAGATGAAAAAAACGACCGCTCTCGGTGGGTAGTTGGAGGAGGTGCTAGAGCTGGACTTTCTTTTATGGTTTTTCTCGGTCAAACTTCGGTGAAACTAAGGGGCTCTCGCTACAAAACAAGTCTTGTGTTCCAATGGGAGAGTTGGCGAGAACTTGTGTTGTGGCTGGCCATGGGGTTGGTTGAGCAAGTAGAATGAGGGAGAAGAGATGGTTTTGGTGTGATTTGTCATGAGGAACTTGGGGTTCAATTTATAGAGTTTTACGTCGAACCGTGACCGTGCACCATAGGGGTTGGGATAGGATCGGGGGGATTAATCCATGTGAGAAAAACGGGAGGCACGGGGCCACAAAACGGGCTGCCGCCCCAATCTTGTGGCCGCCGCAGCCTACCCGAGAGTGCCTTGCGCATGACTTTTTCCCATGATCATTATCTTATCCGAACTCTTTTGCTATAGTGGTGCAACGGAGAAAAACCCCAGTTTAGGCGATGTTTTCTTTATTTTAGAAAAAGAAAAGAAAAAGTAAAAAGTAAAGGTTATGTAATTTTAAATTTATTATTTATTTTTATTGTGTTTTCTTTCCAATATGTTGGCAAAATTATTGAATTATTTTTATATTGCTCAAAATCTACCAACATTATTTTCTCTATATATTTATTTGGAGAAGGCTCAAGGAAAACTTTTAAACGTTGGCCATTTACCTTTGATAAATTACCCGAATCGTCGGTGATGGTGATTGCGCCATGAGGTCTTGGCGTCGGCGGCGGTGTATGGCCCCTTCCATTTGCTTCGACTTCCCTCCACCGAATAGCTTTACACGAGAGTTAAAGAGTAGTACCTTGTCTCCTTCGTGGAAAGTTTTTTACATTGGATTCGATGGTCGTGCCATCTTTTTGTTCTTTCTTTGTATAGCTTGGCACTTTGTGATATGCCTTCTCCCTCCATTCCTCTAGCTCGGTTAACCTGTTTTTGTCTATTTTTCCGGCTAGCTTAAGGTCCATGTTCCATGTCTTGATTGCCCAATAGGCTCGATGTTCGAGTTCTACCGGCAAGTGGCAACTTTTTTCCGTGAGACCGGTTGGAATGGTGTCATGTCAATGGGGGTTTTATAAGCTGTCTGTATGCCCGAGTGCATCGGGTAGCTTGTCTTTCCACCCTTCCCCATTGCATTGGCGGTTTTTTGCGAGAATGTTCTTGATTTGCTTGTTCGACGTTTACGCGGCGGCTTGTGCGAGGATGGTAAGGTGTGGCTATATTGTGCTTAGATCCCGGCTCTCGTAAGAAAGCTCGAAAGGATCTGTCTATGATGTGTGATCCTCCATCACTTATGACCATCCTTGGTGTTCCAAACCTCGGGAAAATGATCTCATGGAACATTTTCACGGCATGTTTGGCATCGGCGGCGAGGCGGGCGAGCTTCGACCCACTTGGACACGTGGTCGACCGCGATGAGGATGTATTCACTATCATGGGACTTTGGGAAAGGTCCCATGAAGTCAATACCCCGACATCAAAGACTTCTACTTGGAGATTGTAGTTGAGGGGCATTGCATTTCTTGATGTGATTCCTCCTTGCGGTGACACTTTTTGACATCTTCGATGAATTCTCTTGTGTCTTGGTACATCGTTGGCGGAAAGAATCCACCTTTGCCAAATCTTAGCTTGAGTGCGATGTACTCCATAATGGCCTCCGTCTGCGGGGGCTGCATGGCATTTTTCAATGATTTGTGTCCCTCTCTGGGTGGGTACACATCTCCTTAGCATGCCGTCAGCACATACTCTGTATAGGTATGGATCATCCCACGGTGGCGGCGACTCTTAACTTGCAACTTGTGCCTGGATTCGCCGGGTGGTGCGTAACACGAAACCATGTAATTCACAATATCTGCATACCATGGGGTTACGTCCTCCACCTTGAGGAGCATGTCGTCGCGTAGGAAATCGTTGATCGGTAACTCCTGCATGTTAGTGAATTGCGGGCGCGACAAATGATCCAGCGAATGTTCTCTACTCCTTTCTTGTCTTTAATTTCTAAATCAAATTCTTGGAGTAAGAGAATCCATCTTATTAATCTGGGTTTAGCGTCTTTCTTAGTGAGCAAGTATTTCAATGCGGCATGATCAGTGTAGACAATTACTTTGGATCCCACTAAGTAAGACCTAAACTTATCGATAACAAACACTACAGCCGGAGCTCTTTTTCGCCTGTGGCGTAGTTTAGTTGAGCTCCATTTAGTGTTTTGTCTTTGGCATAGGCAATCGCGTGATGCTTTTATCTTTGGTTTGGCCAAGGACCGCACCAACGGCGTAATCACTAGCATCACACATGATTTCAAAAGGCGACCAATGGGTGGTTGAATGATTGGTGCTTTGAGATGAGTGCTTTCTTAAGGGTGAGAAAAGCTTTCATGCACTCATTAGTGAACGTAAAAGGCACATCCTTAGCTAGCGGGCTTGTTAACGGTCTAGAAGTTTGTGAGAAATCTTTTATGAACCGTCTATAAAATCCTGCGTGGCCTAGAAAGCTACGGATTCCTTTCACGTTCACAGGGGGAGGTAGTTTTTCAATCACTTCAATTTTTGCTTTGTCTACCTCAATCCCTCTTTCGGACACTAGGTGTCCAAGGACGATGCCCTCTCGGACCATGAAATGGCACTTTTCCCAATTTAGTACCGGGTCCTTCTCTTGGCATCGTTGCAAGACTCGATCTAAATTCTCAAGGCAGTTGTCAAAGGTTTTCCATAGGCGAGAGAAATCGTCCATGAATACCTCCATGATTTCCTCAATCATGTCTGAGAATATTGACATCATGCACCGTTGGAATGATGCGGGTGCGTTACACAACCCGAGCGACATTCTCCTATACGGCGTCGCGTTCCATACGGGCATGTGAAAGTTGTCTTGCTTTGATCATCGGGGTGGATGGGAATTTGGTGATAACCTGAATACCCATCAAGGAAATGAAGAAAGAGTGTTTAAGCTAACCGCTCCAACATTTCATCAATGAAGGGAAGCGGAAAGTGATCTTTCTTTGTTGCCGCATTGAGTTTTCGGTAATCAATGCACATTCTCCACCTGTGACGACACGCCGGGAATTAATTCATTTTTAGCGTTTTCAATTACCGTCATGCCTCCCTTCTTTGGTACCACCTGGACGGGGCTAACCCGATCGCCGTGTGGTGCGGGATAGATATCTGGCGTGAAGAAGTTTGAGGACTTCCTTCTTCCGCGACTTCTCTCATCTCATTATTGAGCCGGCGCCGTGGTTCGGCGTGAGGGTGATTTTTTTAGTCAACGAGGGATGCGATGAGAGCAAATTAGAGGGCTAATCCCTTTTAGATCATGTAATGAATACTCGAAGACCGTCCTATGTTTTTCCAAATTTTGATTAATTTGGATGACTCCTCGTCGATTAGTTTGTCAGCGATAATTACGGGAGCATTTTTATTGTTGTTTAGAAAAACATAGCACAAACCTTCGGGAAGGGCTTTTAGCTCAATGGGAGGTGGTGCCGTTTCTTCTTCTTCTTTAGGGAGATCGATAAATTCATCTATCTCGCTAATTTCTTCAACGAAAAATTTGGAGTCTCTTTCTAAGGATTCTTCGGGAGTTTCAAAAGGTATTTTTGGCACCACCTCTATAGTTTTATTGGGGGACAGGGGGTTCAGCTATTGTGTTTTTGGATTTTTGTATGGGTAGCGTGAACGTGTCCCTTCCTAATTTAACATCTAACTCCCCCGTAATGGTGGATCGATCGAATAATTTTTCTAGGGGATGGCCAATTAGAATGTCGAAATCCTCAATGTCAAAGATGTGAAAATCGAGGCTCATTCCGACACCTTCATGGTAAAGAGACACATTATGTAAAACCCCCAACCCTTGGAGAGTTGAGCGCATATCAGCTCTAAAAGTTTTTATTGTGGGCCAGCGTTTCTCTTCCTCAAAATAAGTTTGGGCATAAATTTGTGACATGATGTTGATGCCCACGGTTGGGTTATACAATACCGTTTCACGCTTTCTTTTATTATGCATTGAATGGGGAACGAGGGAGTACGAATCGAATTTCTTGAGAAGATGACTCATTCTTGTGTACCCATTCGCTACTCATGAAAGATGTTAACCCCATGATTGACTCTCGTAGAGAGTCGGTGCTTAAAAAGGTTCTCTAGGGGTGACGAGGAACCGGTGGTCTCTTTACCGGCTTCGTATTTTGAGGTATTTCGAAATCATCAAGAAATATGTCCTCGATATACGGGAGGTCTCCCGGAAAGGGGTTCCTCCTTTGGTTCGGGTCCGGTATTTTTAGAGGTTCGGCTTGCGGCGAAACCTCGTCGGACATCGGCTCAACACGGACGGGTTCTAGAGGGGGTGTTTTCAAGAATTCGGTCTAAAAGGGCTTCCCCTTCCTCTGTGGTTTTGTGTGTAAACGACCCTCCTGCGGCCGTGTCTAACCGTAGGGGCGGACTCTCTAGTCAAACCTAGCCGAATGCTTTGAAGCGGCACATGGTCGGGAATGGATAGTTCGGACCGGACCTCGTTAAAATTGAGAATTTGTCCCGTGCTGCACCTAACGACTCCTTCTCCCCTTGTTGGAAGCAGTTATCTCTTGACGGAGGGAAGCAATTTGGGATATAGGGAAGAAAGCTTGGCAAAACCTTTGCAAATTCTTCCCAATCACCTGCTACCTTCCCTACGTTGTGGTCGAACCATTTGTTTAGCTCTCTCTTCAAGTGAGAAAGGGAATAGCTTCCACCTCAACGTGTCTTGTGACATGCCTTCAATGGCGAGGCAAGCACGAGTTGCTCAAACTCCCTCGGGTGATGGTATGGATTTTTCGTAATCATATCCCGAGAAGGACTGATCCCGAACCATGGCCAGGTAGGCCGGGGAGGAGCTCATAACTCGAAGCGTGATGGGCTTTGAAGAAGATGGGCGTTCTAAGAGCTCGCCACTTTCGAGCAAACGGTTTTGCAATAGTTGGGTGCTCCATAATTTTTTTAGATTTTTGTTTTAATGGCGGGGTGGAAATGGATAATGTAGGATACACGGGTAGACTAGGTTCGAAGACTATAACGACAACCATTCCCGACAACGGCGCCGAAATGCTTGTTGGTGTTTCTTAGCGTAAGCGAGAATAGTCCGCAGCGCACGGAAATACCGTTGTAGCACTTCACCCTGAAGTGTTCGGGGTATCGATTTCCACGAGGAACGGCGTTAAGTCGGGGCTCGACTAGCTACCGGGAGGAAGATGGAAAGGGTGAACAGGTACGAGTTTCTACTACGTAGGATTATCCTAAAGCCAAATTACTTCTTTTCTTATACGTTCACGTAGCCACCGGCTCTCCCCCCGGTCGCGAGGAAGGGTCCGGCCTCCGGACTACCGCACAACCGGACATGGAGGAATACTAAGGTCGAACAGGGGCTGTCACCACCGCCGCCTACCTCACTACCGTGGACTGATTGGTAAACGAGGGTGACTTGTAGTTTAGACACCATGTCTACACTACTTATCACGTACTCTAGCGTTGGCCAGGAACATCCGTCTTCATCAGGAGTCCTCTACTAGAGCATCTGCCGATATGGTAAACAACGAACCGGTGAACGTATAATTAAAGTAATAATTTAAACTCGAAGATAATTATCGGAGATAGAACACGGATCTCTTACTCAAATCGGTAGGATGATCCGTAGAGGTACAAGTGCGGAGACGGGGCCGACGGGTTCGAACTCCGTCTGCTGAGGCGGACGGGTCGCTACTCCTCTTCTCCACACTTCCTCCTCTCTCACTCCCTTCTACTTCTAACTTGGCTCCTTTCCTCTACTCCAATGTGTACTAAATGTGATGGAGTAGAGTGTGTGAATGGAGTGTAATGATGTGTATGATGATCAATGTGATGATATTACAAGTGAGGAGTGCCTCTCTTTATATAGTGGAGAGGGAGAGGAAATGGAGGGCTCTCCTTGCTTTGAGGTGTTATTGGCGGGAACGAAAATTTGCACCACATGCAACCGCCGCCCTTGAAGGTCGCTCCAAACCGCCCGGAAAAGGGCGGGAACATTCGCCCGAAAACTTGTGCCGGCCGCCGCGCGGTGGGCGGCCGCCCAAGTTTGGCCCGGCTTGAGCCGGGCTCTCGCGTGCGCCTCTTGGTCCACTTTGGTCCATTGTCACGTGGGTGCGTCGGCCCGTTTTGCTTGATTTCGGATTTGTTGGCCTTTCCCTTGACAAGGCGTAGTCCGGTTTTGTGCTTTCACTGTTGATTGGGCGTATTTGTACTAGTTTCCACTTTTGTTCCTGCAAAATATGTTTTCGACCAATACAAGTGGAACTAGGTTAGAAATAAATGCATATGCACCATGAGATTGTTTATTTTCCTTGGAATGAACCTGAGTTGGCGGTGTTATATGCTCGATAATGACCGCCAACAGCGGCTCAAGCATCAAGTCAACGGCAAGGTTCCCGGCCCCCAAAGCTGCTGCCAAGAAGAAGATGGCACCATCACCTCCATCCATTGGTGCCACCGGCTCCAAGCAGAAAGTGTTAGCTAGCAATGAACCTAGAAAACATCCTCTTGTAACACCTTCAGGTGATTCCGCATGTTCTAGTTCATCCCTAAAGACTGCTAGGCCAGACCCCTCCTACACCATAATAGGAGTTAGAAAGCCCCAGGGTGGTATGGCAAGGCGCTTATGCGCAAGCCCAAACCGGCTCCTCCCACTAAGGAGTCAGAATCTTCTGGCACCTCGCTTAGGATCGGGCGGTTCAGCAAGCTGCCCTCCATCAAAAAAACTCACGCGAGGCGGTATGAGAGTAGCGATGATGAGAGCGAGCATCCTAGCAAACCTACCATCGCCTCTCTCATTGGTAAAAACAAAGCCTTAAGAGAGCTCTTTTGGGAGCTCAACGATGAGCTAACCGCTACCCAGCATAGGCTTAGAAACCTAAGCGATGACCTTGAGAGTGAAGAGTTTAAACCTAATCATGGGCTAGCTGTTGGCGGTCCTTAATGCACATTTATATCGCCAACATTTCAATAAAATATAACAAATATGACTACCAAACTTAGGAATAGTACTTATAACTAATTAGTTCCATGAGTTTTGGTAGTTTATCTTTTCAGGCGAGCATTCATGAAAAGCATGGAAATATAACAAAATACACAATTACAAAGTATATTTCCATTATACACAAGTCCAAGAGGAGCAAGGATCATAATCAAGCCAATCAGAGCCCAAGAAGTGGAGGCCCATATCAAGTTCGGGTCCAGTCTGGACTGCAGGAGTAGTCTGGAGTATTTTGGGCATAACTCCCTCATCCAGAGTCTGTTTCACGTCACCCAGGACTTTTCGGAAAGCTAACGATGAGGCCTACAAGCTCACAAAAATCTGAGGCCCAATGGAGATAACTTCGGTTTGCCTGGAGCCCTAGTCCAGCCGGACCCAAAGTAGGCCCATTCAGCCTCATCTTTCACGTCTGACCTCCAAACGACGTCGCCAAGGTAGTTACGGGGGTGCAAGCCTAATTTAGCAAAGGTAGAACGCAGTTTGCTTGCATGTAAGGAGGCCATCTTCCAAAAAGCCCCCTCTTCTCTACCTATAAAAGGAGATGCTCTCCCCCTCATACAAACACAACACACACAAAAGAAAAGAGCACATTGCACACTTCCACTTCCACTCCAAAGGGCTATGCACTAGTAGCTAGCTAGAGTTGTGAAAGTGAGATGTGAGGGAGAGAGAGGGGAAGTGCCAGACTTGTCGGTGTCTCCCTGAGCTTGTACCTCTACGGGCATGAACTTGGCTCCTTAGTGGGATCTTGGCTAAG
Source organism: Hyparrhenia diplandra (assembly GCA_015847255.1). NCBI lineage: Eukaryota > Viridiplantae > Streptophyta > Magnoliopsida > Poales > Poaceae > Hyparrhenia > Hyparrhenia diplandra. Next base: position 787,020 of record JADLZK010011118.1, on the reverse strand, counting down.
TAAGTGTTCATGGTTCATATGTTCTTTTATGTACATTGTTTAGTTGAGCTTTACCTTTACTTGTTTACGGGTTCGTCATCCGTCCCCATGGTGGATGCTCTAGTAGAGGACTCCTGATATAGACAGATGTTCCTGTACGATGCTAGAGTAGTAGTCGATAGCATAGACATGGTGTTTAGGCTATAGGTTACCTTCGTTTGCTATGTAGCCTACGGTAGTGAGGTAGGCGGTAGGTGGTGACAGCCCCTGTTCATCCCTTGTACTCCTCCACATCCGGCTATGGAGTTGAGCTGGAGGCCGACATCACCTGGCAGACCAGGTGCGATTCAGTGCCCGAATTGAGCAAGTAGAGTATCGCTATCCTTTAAGACATAAGAGCTATAGGAATCCATCTCTACCTTCCCTTCTCTACCCTTGTGTTGTCCTTGGATGAATTAGCTAGAAGAGAATACCTCCGTTCCCTACGGAGATATGATACCCTGAATACTTCCGGGTGAAGGCTACAACGGTAATTCCGTGTGCTTGCGGACTTATCTGCTTACGCTAAGAAATACCAACAAGCTTTTAAAAGCGTTGTTGCTTGGGGAACGGTTGCTATCTTCTTGAACCGAGTTCGTCCTTGTATCTTTTATAAAAGAACAAAATAGTTATTCCTTTTCCTTTTTACACCATGAAGCCAACTTCAAAATCAAATCCTTCGCTTCAATGGGGACTTCACACACGGCCCACCATCGTTTTCAAAATCAAAACTTTCTTTCGGGCGATGAACTCCACCCGGGTTTAAAAGCCTATGTTCGGGCACAACCGTTCTCGGGGTTTCTTAACAAAGATCCTTTTGGCCACACCTCGCAAGTTTTCGAGGAGATATGTTCATGCCTGTGCATTCCCGGCATGACACAAGAAATTCTCAAGTGGAAGTTGTTTCCATTCTCCCTCATAGGGGAGGCGGAACAATGGTTCACTAATGCCGTAGGAAATGTGAATGGGGATTGGAAAGAACTTATAGACAATTTTTGTCTTGCATTCTTCCCCATGTCCCGTATCAAATCCCTATCGAGGGCAATCCTCAATTTCGACGAGAATGAGAAGGAGTCTATAGGTGTGGCCTCGGGCTAGGTTTTCAAAGTTGATACATGCTGGCCCGGACTTGTCGTTACCCGATAGCGTGCTTTTGCATCTTTTTTTGTTCGGGTCCTGACATAGACGCTACCCTATGCCTTGACATGACCGCCGGAGGGTCATTTACAACGAAAACTATGATGGAACAAAGGAAAATCCTTGACCACATCCTAGAGAAGCATGCTTCTCCCGTTGTAAAACCCAAACCTCTCCATAAGAAGGGCATGTCGAGCTTTGAGAAACCCTCATTAGCCAAATCTGTACCTTTACCATCCTTAGGATTGACTATTGAGACCTCGCCTGAGCCACGAACACCGAAGGAAAGAATAATTCATCCTTCGGAGTTCCTGATTGAAATCGAGGATTATGGCTATACCTCGAACCTCTCATGGCACAAAAACCACACAATGAATGAGGTCCTCCCTAGAGCTAAACTGTCAAGGAAATGGTTAATGGAAGTCAAATGTTCTTCTCAAGCAACTCAGATTCTTTCACCTTCCAAGTACATTCCTTGTTCATTAAAGGGGAGTTCCATGGAGGCCATACATAACCTCACAATCGGGACTAATATCATGTCACAATTCTCGGCCAAAAACCCTTTTGGGAAACATACCGCGCTAGTCCTCGACCGATAAACTCTTCAAAAGTCCATTAGGGCTTATCTTTGAGTGTTGTGGGATCACAAGGGCCGTGCCATTGGAAATTGACAAAACCGAGGTTCTTTTGGACTTCCATATCTTTCCCATCCTCAATTTCAAACTTCTGATAGGCTACCCTCTCAAAAATCTTTTTCAAGAAAAACCTTCCCATGGGAGCCTTGATAAAAAGTTGGGAGAAGTTGCTTCCTCCACTTCTATCCCATGCCCCAAAAGTCTATCGGCAAAGCAACATCCCAACAGTGACCCATTTGAGGAGGAGAAATGCATATCCCCGTTCATTTCACATCCTTGTGAAACAGAACGTGCATCTTTACCCTCACTCAAATAAAAGCCATGTCCCTCCGGCCACCAAAATGTTGTTCTCGATAATGGCCAAGAATCAACATTGATCCTTCATGAAAACTCCCATGCCATGGACATGCATGAAGCAACAACTCAGAAAACTAAGCGAGGAATCCGCTAACGAGCATGTTAACTTTCCTTTTGAAACTTCTCATGTTTCATGCTCGCCTTTGGGTTCTATGGAGTTCATTTTCTTTCTAGCCGAAGTGCTTCTATGAGGATCACAACCATCCCTAAATTCTCGTTGTCAAACTTTTTAAGAGCATGGTTGTGGATGCTTATGTTTATCATAAACACGGCAAATCCCATAGTTGCACGATGGTGCTAACCTTGTAGCTCAAGCATAACTCTAACTTCTTAGTGGTGAAGCCGGGAATTCACCACCAATAAGCGCAAGATGTTTTACCACGGTCAAGCTTAAGACCGAACTTAAAGCACTACTTTGGGAGATACCCTAGATTATCTTAAAAAAAATTCTTCTTGTGCTTATCAAAAAAAAAAAAACTTTTCTTTTCATAAATAACTCTAACAATAGTAACATGACTTTTGAAAATGAGTTTAAGGACATCTTTGTGAAATTCCTCCTTTGGGTGTTTTTGTCACTAACCTTTTAGGTTTGAACAAAAAGAATGAAGGGGTGAAGCACAAGGTAAAAATCAACCGAACATCATTCAATGATGAAACACATTTGATGGAGCGGTAACCATCCAAACTTGATTTTGTGTCATGCAAAATTCAAGTCCGGAGGTGACTACTCTAAAAAATATATATCTCATGACATGCTTCATTCATTTTTGCCTTGGTTTCTCTACCTTGTTTCACACTTATGCCTTTCTCATTATGCTAAAGTCACAAAAAATATATATGTAAAAATCTTATTAATAATAGCAAGGGCATGTTGTCATGTTAGTATGCACCTTCGGGTATTCTTGTCGCTAACCATTTCAGGGCAAGAACAAGAAGGGCAAAGGGGCATATGATGCTTGAGAACAAGGAAGCTGCATCAACTACAAGCCTTGATGTTCTTGGGTGATGAAACATACTCAAATGGAGAACCCGACTCTACATTGGACTTTTACACAAAAGTCAAAGTGTGGGGAAGATGGTGAGCGTCTCACTAGGAGTTGCATACACACCAAGAGCCACCATGGTTAAAAAAAAAAATGATGCCAGCTTTTGCCTTGTTTAAAAAAAAAAGAAAAAAAATTATGCATGAAAAAAATGATATATTAGAAAAAAAAAGAAGAAAAAAAAAAAAAAAAAAAAAAAAGAAGAAAAAAAAAAAATGGGAGGAGAGAGAAGAGACAGGATGGCCCCACATATCTAAAAAGATAAATACCAATGTGCTACCCGACTCCACCTATCATTGCTTCCACAAGCAAGAAGGGCTCGCCTCTAATCCTTTGCAACTACCATGGCCCATACACACTAAGTTGTGTGTGTGTGTGTGGCCGGGCCCCGAGATGCACCTAGGCGAGCCATCATGCAAACCGCAAAGAATAACTTCGACGTTTCATCCATAAATGCTTTGTCGGTAAGTATATCCGGTATGCAAAGGTATTAATTGTTCACCAACTAATTTACTCAATCTTGTCTCCATATGATCATGCGCAAACATGTTTTTCTTTATTTATGTTGTATGCTCTAGTTTTGGTGCATTCATCCGGTGCATCCATAAGTCATTTTAAATTAAGCATGGTGCTTAGGTTAAAAAGACCTTCTTTATTCAAATTCTGGCATGGTGTTGGAATTTGATTAATGAGCTATGAGTTATTTTCCCAAACAAGAGAAGTAATTTATGATTAGGAGATAAATTAAGGCTAGATTTATATTGCAAACTTTATCTTAGCCTTGTTTGAGTTTTAATAAAAGTTTGGTGAGCAAACTTTTAGTAAAAATAAAATAAATAAAATATTAAATAAATAAATAAAATAAAATAATCATAATTAAAAGCTCCTTGGTTTTGAAACCTAAGTGGAGCCTTTGTTTCTTTTTCTCTTGTTTTGTTTTTATTTATTAGAATAAAATAGGTACAAGAACAAGTGTGGGGAGATCTCTCGAGCACAATGGAAAACATTCAAGACCTCTCCAACACTGCACAACATCAAGTGATCCATGATGCAAGAAAGACAAGGCAAAAGGTTTAAGATTGGACCGGCCAGAACCTCCGGTTTGGTCAATCCAATTTAGACTTAACAAGACTCCTTCATCTTCATCGGTGGTTTGTGCAATTCTACCCTCACATCCCTAAAGTTTTAAAATTGAAAATTGAACAAATTAAAAAAGACAAAACTCTTGACACACCATCTCCATGCTATCCTTTGATAAAATTTGTATACTCTTTATTCCTCGCCAATATTCCTAAAACTTGTGAAGAATTTATCATAGGGACCCCATGCTATCTAAGTAATTGAATATGTGATATAGCAAGATGATATGAACCTTGCTCTTTTATATGAACTTGTGATTTGTTTTCAAAAAATCAAAAATCAAATAGCATGCTCCCCGAATGATATGAAAATTCCTACCGAGCCATATCTAGTGCATCAAGTTTAAAACCTCCATCTATATGCTACTTATTTTTCGCATTGAGTTGTTGTCAAATCTTGTTGACCCTTGTTGAGAAAGTTATCATGCCCTCAAGATCAAGATCACATACACGCCACATAAATAAGCTATTCCTACACTAGAATACGCCAAAACATGCTTTTCGTCCACCAAAAAAATTATGCTCCTACATTAGAGTAGACAAAAAGATATGTGTTAGAAATAAGTACTCCATGTTCTACAAGATAGAACTCTCTCAACATATGGTTTAAGAGACATGTGCTATGAAAAATATGCAAAAAAAAAAGGACATGAAGGTCCCAAAGAAGAAGAAAAAAAAAGATATATGGACACATGAAAGTCCAAGTATGAAAAAAATAATAAAAAAACTGATGAGCACATGAAGGCTCATGCAAAAAAAAAAAATGATTGCCATGTTCTCAAGAATAAGGTCTTCACGAGAGAGATCACTCATATGAAGGAGTATAGTATAGGTCGGCATTGCTCTATCCACACACATGCACCTCTTGATCTAAGGGTATGGTATCTTTTCTCCTTGGATCCAAGGTTTGACCCAACAAAATATGCGAGTAAGTATGCCTTCATATCTTTCCCTACCCAAAGATCCATATAAGCTTTTTAGAAGTAGGAAAGAAAAAAGAAGGCAACACTTTGATATGCCTTGGTGAGGAACCTACCACAAATTGAGTGATTTGAGAGAATCATTTGAGGAGCTAAACTATGTTTATATTTTTCAAAATCAAATAAAAAACCAAGTTTCGAAAGCTGATCGATGCAAGGGGATTTAAATCCATGTTGTTCCATTATTCAATTACCCAAGATAATGTGGCGTATTACTTTTAAAGTTCACAAGTGCAAAAGAAGCTTGGAATAACTTGTATGCGTGTTATATATCAAGGAGATGACCCATCTTAGTCTTGAACTTTACTCGAGGATGAGCAAAGGACTAAGTGTGGGGACTTGTTGGCGGTCCTTAGCACACATTTATATCGCTAAGATTTCAATAAAATATATCAAATATGACTACCAAACTTAGGAATAGTGCTTATAACTAATCGGTTCTACGAGTTTTGGTAGTTTATCTTTTCTAGTGAGCATTCATGAAAAGCATGGAAATATAACAAAGATACACAATTACAAAGTATATTTCCATTATACACAAGTCCAAGAGGAGCAGGCCCATTCAGCCTCATCTTTCGCGTGCAGCCTAGAACCGACGTCGCCAAGGCTGTTCCGGGGGTGCATGCCTATTTTAGCGAAGGTAGAAGGTGGTTTGCTTGCATGTAGGGAGGGAATCTTCCCGAAAGCCCCCTCTTCTCTACCTATAAAAGGAGATGCTCTCCCCCTCATACAAACACAACACACACAAAGGAAAAAAGAGCACATTTCACACTTGCACTTCCACTCGAAAGGGCTGTGCCCTAGTAGCTAGCTAGAGTTGTGAAAGTGACATGTGAGGGAGAGAGCGGGAAGTGCCGACTTGTCGGTGTCTCCCCAGTGCTTGTACCTCTACGGGCATGAACTTGGCTCCTTAGCGGGATCTTGGCTAAGTAAGTGTTCATGGTTCATATATTTTTTTTATGTCCATTGTTTAGTTGAGGTTTACCTTTACTTGTTTATGGGTTCGTCATCCGTCCCCATGGCGGATGCTCTAGTAGAGGACTCCTGATAAAGACGGATGTTCCTGTACGATGCTAGACTAGTAGTCGATAGCATAGACGTGGTGTTTAGGCTATAGGCTAAATTCGTTTGCTTTGTAGCCTACGGTAGTGAGGTAGGCGAAGTAGTGACAGCCCTGTTCATCCCTTGTACTCCTCCACTTTTCGCCTATGGAGTAGAGCCGAGGCCAAAGATCACTTGGCGCACTGGTGCGATCCGGTGCCCGGCGAGCAAGTAGAAGTACAGTATCGCTATCCTTTATGACATAAGAGCTATAGGAATCCATCTCTACCTTCCCTTCTCTACCCTTGTGTTATCCTTGGATGAATTAGCTAGAAGAGAATACCTCCGTTCCTTGTGGAGATACGATACCCTGAATACTTCCGTGAAGGCTACAACGGTAATTCCGTATTAACTTGCGGACTTATTCGCTTACGCTAAGAAATACTAACACTATCCAAGTTAGCAAAGAAGGCCGGAGTGTCTTATGCTCTTTAGATCACTCTCTGCGCAATAATTTTCCGTGCATTCACCTTTTCAAGTTTCATATCATGTATTTGCCTAATGATAATAATTATTTTGAATAAATTGTTGCAATACTCCTATTGCACTTGTTTTCTTGTTCTTTTGTATTTCATAACCAATAGGAATGAAAACAGGTGTGGGGGAGGGCAACACTTGAGCTGCATAACAAGGTAATAAATTCAAACAAAAGGTTGTGCGTCTCTCTCTCTCTTATTCCCAAATAAAATAAAAAGGCTCTAAAAATTCATAAACTCCATTTCGATGTCTTCCTTTGATTATAAGTTTGCATATGTTTTTATTCCTCGCGAACATTTTTGCAAACTTGTGAACACTTTGAATTAGGGAACCTAGATTATCTAAATAATTGACAAATGAGATATAGTAGGATGATATGATTCTTGCTTACTCTTACAAGGAACTTGGGATTTCTTTTTTAAAATTATAAATTCAAATAGCATGTTCCTTGAATCACTTTGAAATACCTACCAAGGCCACAACAAAAATATATGAACCATCCACATATGCCTCTTGCTTTGTGTTGCATTCTATCAAACTCTGTGACCTTTTGTTGAGATTCTTGTCATGCACCCATGATCGAGATACACGTACACCCACAAATAAAGTGCCAACTCTTACACCGAGTTGCACACAAACATGCACCCTTTCATCCACCAAATACTTACTCCATCCAAACTATCATGATGTCTCTCTGCTTAAAATTTCATATGCCGGAAGAAAGATATGGGCTATGCTAAAAAAGAGAAAAAATACATGCCAAGGGGCATGAGAAAAAAGAAATGGACATGTGTCCAAATAAAGACAACGGGAGCAATAGTACCTATTCAAAAAAAAAGAAAAAGATAGCCCATATTTTTCTAAGAGGCAATTGTTGGCGGTCCCGCACATTTATACCTCCAATATCTTTATGAAATAAGATAAAAATGATTACTAAACTCTAGAATAGGGGTTACAACTAATCAGCTCCACGAGTTTTGTAGAATATATGTTTTGTAGGAGAAAACCTAAAAATACACAAAAAGACGCTTTCCAAAAGGCGCATTCAAGCAAAACATACACAAGGTCCAACCAAACTACTCAACTGGACCGGCACCACCATGGCCCAAGTTAGGAAGCCCAACAGAGCACACTCACCAAAAATGGGCTTGATTGGGCCCAATGGGGTCGCCCGCATCGGCATTTTGGCCGGACCCTAACCAGCTCCGCTTCAGCCCAACTTTGGCGGGAAGCTTCCAACCGACGTTGGAAAGGCGGTTCAGCTGGTGCTTCGGTGAATATTTTATTCAAACCACCTATAGGAGGTCGGTTTGGCACCTTCCATGTGGGGAGGGACATCTTCCAAAGAGCCCCCTCTCCTCTACCTATAATAGGAGATGCTCTCCCCCTCATTGACAACAACACACAAAGGATTAAGAGCTACCACAATATACATTTGTGCACATTCCAATGGGCTTAGGCCCTAGCTAGTGTAGAGTTGAGTAGTGAAGAGATGTGAGGGAGAGAGCGGGGAAGTCTTTGGATGTTGGTATTTTTTAACGCACACGTATAAATCCGCAAGCGCACGGAAAAATACCGCTGTAGCTTTCACCCTGAGTATTTAGGGTATCGATTTCCACGGGGAACGAGAAGTGAACTGAGCGAGGCCAAGGTCATCCAAAGACTGTTTTTGGTAGGAAGAAAGAGGTTCTCTAAGGTTTTCCCAAAGTTATTAAATACCAAGTTCAGGGCTTACTTAACCCCACTTTATCATGGAGCAAATGTTCCTTCCCGATTCTCGAAAAAGACCGGGAAACGGTAATCGGGAGAAGGCAGCCAAAAGCTCTACGAAAACACCAACCCATACGTGGTGGACTACAAAAGGCCCGATCGAGTTTGTCACCCCCGGGCTACCACAACTATTCCGTAGGTTTGGGCGCAATCTCGGGTAAACTCTAGCCCGCACACCACGCCTACGCTTAGCGGATACGAAACTAGTTCCGCACGAAAAACTAGAAGCTTCGGCCGAACGGAGATCCGCAAGTAAAATCAAGCATGAACTGAATTTAGTGAAATAATAATATTGGAATTAGCACAAGATAACCTCAATCTTTCTCGGGACGAGTCGATTCGAAGAGGTACAAAGTTGAGGCGAAGCCGACAATCCCGCTACTCCTCCGCTCTTTCCCTTTCACTCTCTTCCTCTTTTCTTCTAATACAACTAGGTGATGAACACCTAGAGGGACACTACTACTTGATATGAAATGTGGAAGTGATGCTCACAAGGTAGGATGTGTGTGTTGTACAATGGTGTAGGGGTCTCTTTATATAGGAAAAGAGAGGAGAGAATGGAGGGCCATCCTTGTTCCGAGGGGCATTTGGCGGGAATGAAAGTTTGCACCACATGCAACCGCCGTGTGAAGTCCGTGAGCGAACCACCCGAGAAAGGGGGGAAAAACGCCGAAATTTTTGCCGGAGCCGCAGATGCGCCGACCGCGCAAGTGGGCCCCATTTTGCCTCTCCTTTCTCTCGGTGGGCTTGTGGGCCTTGGTAGATGGTTTCCCACCGGTGCAAAGTCCGGATGAGGCGTGGAATCGGCCTCCTTGCTTCCCTTTGCTCTTTGGCTTATTTCCTCGACTTTTATGCTTCCCACTTTATTTGGCATACTTTATTTGTATTTCCACAACATTCCTGCAAAACAACTTGAAACACCAAAACTCATGGAACTCGTTAGATAAATAATGTTTGGTTATGTTTTCACATGTAATATTGTATTAGTGGTTCACTTTGGTGGTAGTAAAACATGCATTAATTGAGTGTCAACAAGTTCCCCACACTTGACTCTTTGCTCGTCCCGAGTAAAGGTTAGTGATAAAGTAAGTATAAACATAGCAATTCGAGTTATGAACCCGACATAAAGATCATCCCGCACATACCTCATTACCGTGGGATATGTGGAGTGTCTAACATATATTCTTGGGTGGTTGAGAAATGGAACGGCTTTGAACAAAGTCTTCCTCTTTTCACATCTTAGTAACTTGGAGTTTTTTTTTGTTTTTTTTTTGAAATAAAGCATAGTTCACAAGTACTCCTCAAATGGCACTCTCAAATCGCTCAAGTGGTGTATGTTCCCCTTACCAAGGCATTTATAGCATTGCCTTCTTTTTCTTCCTACTTCTAATAGGCTTATGTGGAGCTCAGGTAGGAAAAATTTTTGTGGGCATACTTGTATTGCATATTTTGCTAGGTCAAACAATGGATCCATGGAGAAAAATGTCATACAATAAAATCAAGATGTGCAAGTGTGTGGATATATATAGTGGCTATCCTAATTCTACTATGCTCCATGGAATATCTCTTTCTTTACTGAGACTTTGGATAAAATATTTGAGAGAACATGGGCTATCTTTTATTCTCATCTTTTGTTTCTTTTTCTTCTTCTTTTTTTTATAGAGAGGCGGGCATCTAAGTACCCATTGTTTTATTTTGGACACTTGTCCATTTTTTTTCTCTCTATTTTTTTTATAAAATACTCTTTTTTATTTGATGATAGCCTCATGTCTCTTCTTCTCAAACATTTGAGAGGGAGATATCAACAAGTGTTTGGAGCATTTATTTTGAAAAACCTAACAAATATATTTTTGTTCTCTCCCAAAGTGTAGGAGTAGAACATTTTCTCGTGAGTGGAAGGCATGTTTTTGCCTACCCCATTGTAGGAGTAGTGCATATATTTGGTGGCATGTACGTGATCTTGATTTAAGAGCATGATAAATTTCTCAACACGGGTCAACAAAGTTTAACAAAGCTCAATGCAAAAACAAGTAGCATATGTAGAAGGGTTTCAAAATGTAACATGATATTTGGCCCTGGTAGGAATTTCTCACCAATGAGGAGTATGTGAGACTATGGTTTTTAACATTTTGATGAAAAGGAAATTCTCCAAGTACTTTGAATAGAAAAGGTTGGATTTCCATGTCAATGCCATATCTCACTTCACAACAACTTAGGCAATATGTTTTTCCTATGTGTTTTTCCCACAAGCACTAAGGATATGCAAGGAACAAAAATTTATGTAGGCCAAACTCAAAGAGCTATATTTATATTTACTTTCGAGTTTTAATTCTAAGTGTGGAATTTTGGTTCTTTTAAAGTTTGCAGGTTTAAACAAGTGTAGAACCAGGAACATGCATATGAACAGGTGGGAGAGAAGTGATCAAACCGAGTTTTGTATACATTCCTCCACCAGTTCATGATGTGGTTTGGCGCTTTCTGTTCTTCAATGGAATCTTGCACACCCCCACACTTCTTTGGAGCTATATCTGTTTTTATTCAAAGACAAAAGACAAGTGAAAATAACAAGGACCCTTCTGGTGGAAAAAACACCAGAGAGTCAAAGGTTTATTTGATTAATGAATTATTCTAGACTCTATGTTGTTTTTATTTTATTTTTATTTTTATTTTTATTATTTTTTTTAGCAGCAAGGTCAGGCTCACATCATTTTTTTATTGACCCCTTGGTGTGTGTGGAACTTGGACTTACACCTTCCTCCCCACACTTGAACTTTTGTGTAAAATTCAAGTGTGCGAGGTCAGGGCCTCCATCTGAGTGTGTTCCATCACCCATGAGCATCAAAGTTTGTAGTTGATGTAGCCTCATATTCTCAAGCATCGTATGCTTCTTCGTCCTTCTTTGTCTTCACCTGAAATGGTTAGCAACAAGAATATCCGAAGGTGCTACTAGTTTGATAACATGTTTGCTTTAAAAAGTTTTGCTTTCTTTTATGAAGAACAATTTTATTGAAAGAGCGGGTTATCTCCGAAAGTGTTTTGTTTAAAGATGAAAACTCATCTTTGGGAAACCTTTGAATTTCAAACCAGTGTTGGTGAAGTGGTTTCCCCTCCAACACCAACCTTGAGTGTCGTCCCTGTAAACTCATGCCAAGATACCACAAAATTTGCAAAATTTATGGTAGACAAAAGCATCTACAATAACCCTTTCAAAGATTTTATGAACAGAGAGCGAGAAGGGGTTGTAGATCATTGTCGAGATGGCTGAGTTATGGATCGATCCAGGAGATTTTTCATATGAGCATAGAATGGATGTGACATTTAGAATGTAACTTCCATGTTCATTGATGAAATCTCTCGATTCTAGGGGAACACTTTCTTTTTCATGATAGATCAAGTCATCCGCAAAACATGGATCAAATATTGTTAATGCAGATGTCTCATGCTCTCCCCCATCGATCGAGAATGAAGTCTGATGAGACATCATGTGTGGGCAAAGAGGTGGAGGGTATAGAAATGTCTTCCATATGAATTGGTTCACCCTCTATGTGTTGTGAGTGTTCTTGATGTCTCATAAAGGAGTTCGAGGTATCTGATGATTCTGATCTAGGAATTTCTAAAACATTCCCAAAATCATCATCGAGAAAAAGGTCATCCTCAAATCCAAAGGGACATGCATAAGGATGGGATTCATCATCCCACGAATTGTGATTGCATGTTCCCTTAATGGGAGGTTCCTCAACAACCGAATTATGGAAAGAATTTGAAGAAACTTCAAATTCAGTTGTAGGTACCTCCTCTCGATGGTCGGAGCTTGACTCTACTGTTTCTATGGGAAACTCGTCATATATGCCAGTGTATGAGGTGTTCTCTAGGATTTTCTCTAGAATGGCTTTCCCCTCACTAATGGATTTATGCATGAACGAGCCTCCCGAAGATAGGTCAATTTGGAGAGCATCTTCCTTGCAAAGACCAAGATAGAAGTGGCAAAGAATGACTTGGTCGGGCAAAGAGAGGTCTGGGCCTGTATTTAAAAGACTTAAGAACCTGGCCCAGGATGCTCCTAGAGTCTCCTTCTCTTTTTGTTTAAATCTAAGAATTTCTATTCGAAGGGCAGCGACTCGGGAATCAGGGAAGAAAGCAAGATAAAATTTGTCTCGAAGTTCAACCCAGTTTCCGTGAACACCTCCAACGGTATGAGCATACCATTGTTTCGCTCTACCCAAAAGGGAGAACGGAAACAGTTTCCACTTGATGGTCTCTTGTGTCATGCCTGATAAAACGAGGCAAGAACACAAGTGCTCAAATTCCCGAAGGTGGCTATATGGATTTTCGTTGTCTCGCCCAGAGAAGGGTTGGTCCCGAACCATGGCTATGAAAGCGGGGCGAATTTCATAGCCGGTTGTGTGAATGGGGTGTGATGATGGTGGAGGCTCCAACGAATCGCCCTTTGGAGCCAAAAATTTATAGATGGGCATTGAATCCATGTGGTAGTGGTGGTGGTGGTGGTGAGGTGCATAAAAATGGTGATGAAAAGAAAAAGGATACACGGACGACTTGGTTCGATCCGAGAACAGCTACCGTTCCCCGGCAACGGTGCCAGAAAGCTTGTTGGTATTTTTTTAACGCATCACGAGATAAATCCGCAAGCCACGGAAAAGTACCGTTGTAGCTTTCACCCGAGTATTTAGGGTATCGATTTCCATGGGGAACGAGAAGTGAACCGGGAGCGAGGCCAAGGTCATCCAAAGACTGTTTTTGGTAGGAAGAAAGAGGTTCTCTAAGGTTTTCCCAAAGTTATTGAATACCAAGTTCAGGCTTACTTAACCCCACTTACTGCGGAGCAGCTGTTCCTTTCCGATTCTCGAAAAGACTGGGAAACGGTAATCGGGAGAAGGCAGCCAAAAGCTCTACGAAAAACACCAACCCGCACGTGGTGGACTACAAAGGCCCGATCGAGTTTGTCACCCCGGGGCTACCACAACTATTCCGTAGGTTTGGGCGCAATCTCGGGTAAACTCTAGCCCGCACACCACGCGTCTACGCTTAGCGGATACGAAACTAGTTCCGTCATTTAAAACTAGAACCTTCGATTCGAACGGAGATCCGTAAGTAAAATCAAGCATGAACTGAATTTAGTGAAATAATAATATTGGAATTAGCACAAGATAACCCGAATCTTTCTCGGGCGAGTCGGATTCAAAGAGGTACAAAGTTGAGGCGGCGGACAATCCCGCTACTCCTCCGCTCTTTCCCTTTCACTCTCTTCCTCTTTTCTTCTAATACAACTAGGTGATGAACACCTAGAGGGACACTACTACTTGATATGAAATGTGGAAGTGATGCTCACAAGGTAGGATGTGTGTGTTGTACAATGGTGTAGGGGTCTCTTTATATAGGAAAAGAGAGGAGAGAATGGAGGGCCATCCTTGTTCCGAGGGGCATTTGGCGGAACGAAAAGTTTGCACCACATGCAACCGCCGCGTGAAGTCCGTGGCGAACCACCGGAGAAAGGGCGGGAAAAAACGCCGAAATTTTTGCGCCGGCCGCCGCATGCGCCGACCGCCGCAGATGTGGGCCCCATTTTGCCTCTCCTTTCTCCGGTGGGCTTGTGGGCCTTGGTAGATGGTTTCCCATTGGTGCAAAGTCCGGATGAGGCGTGGAATCGGCCTCCTTTGCTTCCCTTTGCTCTTTGGCGTATTTCGACTTTGCGCTTCCCACTTTATTTGGCATACTTTATTTGTATTTCCACAACATTCCCGCAAAACAATTTGAAAAACCAAAACTTCGTGGAACTCGTTAGATAAATAATGTTTGGTTATGTTTTCACATGTAATATTGTATTAGTGGTTCACTTTGGTGGTAGTAAAACATGCATTAATTGAGTGTCAACACTGGACTTGTTGGTGTCTCCTTGAGCTTGTACCTCTACGGGCATGTACTTGGCTCTTTAGCGGGATCTTGGCTAAGTAAGTGTTCATGGTTCATATAGTCCTTTATGTCTATTGTTCATTAAGCTTTACATTGTTTAGTTGAGCTTTACCTTTAGTTGTTTGTGGGTTCGTCATCTGTCCCCATGGCTGATGCTCTAGTAGAGGACTCCTGATAAAGACGGATGTTCCTATATGAAGCTAGAGTAGTAGTCAACAACGTAGACGTGGTGTCTAGAATATAGGCTACCTTCGTTTGCTGTGTAGCCTACGGTAGTGAGGTAGGCAACGGGTGGTGACAGCCCTGTTCGTCCCTCATACTCCTCCACATTCGACTCTGAGCGTAGCCGGAGGCCAAAGATCACTTGGCGGGACTGTGGATCCGGTCAGCCCTGGTGAGCAAGTAGAAGTAGAGTATCGCTATCCTTAAGGCATAAGAGCTACAGGAATCCACCTCTACCTTTTCGTCTCTACCCTTGTGTTGTCCTTGGATGAATTAGCTAGAAGAGAATACCTCCGTTTCACATTGGAGATACGATACCACGAATACTTCCGAGTGGAGGCTACAATGGTAATTCCGTGTGCTTGCGGACTTCTCTCGCTTTAAGCTAAGAAATACCAACAAGCTTTACGTGCCGTTCTTGGGAACGCGGTTGCTATCTTCGTTGGCGGTCATTATCAAGCATTTAATACCACCAACTCAGGTTCATTCCAAGGGAAATAAACAATCTCATGGTGCATATGCATTTATTTTCTAACCTAGTTCCACTTGTATTGGTAGAAAACATGTTTTGCGGTATAAAAGTGGAAACAAGTACAAATACGCCCAATCAACAATGAAAGCATAAAACCGGGATTGCGCCTTGTCAAGGGAGGGCCAACAGTCCGAATCAAGCAAAACGGGCCGATGCACCTATGGGACAATGAACCAAAGTGGGCCAAGAGGCGGCACGCGAAAGCTTTGGCTCGAGCCGGGCCAAACACAGGCCGGCCGACCCCTGCAGCGGCGGTCGGGAAGTGCACGGCTCCGATCCCGCCGTGGCTTCGCCGACTTTCACATGCCGAAATGTTGAGGCGGGGAAAAGATGGTGCAAAGTTGTTTGGCGCCGGTTTTCTCCCCGCCAAAGTGCCTAAATTTTGGCCTCACTTCATGTATAAATAGGGGGCATACCCCCTCTAAAGCAGAAGACACAACCATTCACTCACTCACTTTTTCCACTCACACACTCCACTCCATCACTCACACTTAGTACACATTGGAGTAGAGGAAAGGAGCCAAGTTAGAATTAGAAGGGAGTGAGAGAGGAGGAAGTGTGGAGAAGAGGAGTAGCGACCCCTCCGCCGAAGCGCACGGAGTTCTCAACCCAATCGGCTCCCATCTCCGCATTTGTACCTCTACGGATCATCCTACTTGGTTTGAGTAAGAGATCCGTGTTCTATTTACAAACAATTATCTTCGAGTTTAAATTATTACTTTAATTATACGCTCACGGTTCGTTGTTTACCATATCGGTAGATGCTCTAGTAGAGGACTCGATGAAGACGGATGCTCCCGGCCAACGCTAGAGTACGTGATAAGTAGTGTAGACGTGGTGTCTAAACTACAAGTCACCCTCGTTTTATCAATCAGTCCACGGTAGTGAGGTAGGCGGCAGGTGGTGACAGCCCTGTTTGACCTTAGTATTCCTCCACGTCCGGTTGTGCGGTAGTCCGGAGGCCTACCCCTTCTAGCGCATCGGGGAGAGCCGGTGGCTACGTGAACGTATAAGAAAAGAAGTAATTTGGCTTTAGGATAATCTGTTTGTAGTAGAAACTCACTACCCGTTCACCCTTTCCATCTTCATCCCGGTAGCTAGTCGAGCCCGACTTAACACCCGTTCCTCGTGGAAATCGATACCCTGAACACTTCCGGGTGAAGTGCTACAACGGTATTTCCGTGCGCTTGCGGACAATTCTGCTTACGCTAAGAAACACCAACAAGCATTTCTGGCGCCGTTGCCGGGGAACGGTTGTCGTTACAGTCTTTGAACCTAGTCTACCCGTGTATCCTACATTCTCCATTTCCACCCCGCCATTAAAACAAAAATCTAAAAAAAAATTATGGAGCACTCAACTATTGCAAAACTGCGCTCCGAAAGTGGCGAGCTCTTAGAACGCCCATCATCTTCGAAGCCCATCACGCCTTCGAAGTTATGAGAGCTCATACGGCCTACTAGCCATGGTTCGGGATCGATCCTTCTCGGGTTATGATTACGAGAATCCATACCATCACTTGAGGGAGTTTGAGCAACTCGTGCTTGCCTCACCATTGAAGGCATGTCACAAGACACGTTGAGGTGGAAGCTATTCCCTTTCTCACTTGAGGAGAGAGCGAAACAAAGGGTTCGACCACAACGTAGGGAAGGTAGCGGTGATTGGGAGGAATTGCGGGCAAGGTTTTGCCAAGCTTTCTTCCCTATATCCCGAATTGCTTCCCTCCGTCAAGAGATACTCGCTTCCAACAAGGGGAGAAGGAGTCGTTAGGGTGCAGCACGGGGACGATTCTCAATTTTAACGAGGTCGGGTCCGAACTATCCATTCCTAGCCATGTGTTTGCCCGGCATTTAAAATTTGGGTTTGACTAAAAGAGTCCGCCATGCGCTTAGACACGACCGGGAGGGTCGATTACACACAAAACCATAGAGGAAGGGGAAGCCCTTTTAGACCGAATACTTGAAAACACCCCTCCTCTAGAACCCGTCAGTGTTGAGCCGGTGTCCGACGAGGTTTCATCGCTTCAAGCCGAACCTCAAAAAATACGGACCCGAACCAAAGGAGGAACCCCTTACGGGAGACCTCCCGTATATCGAGGGCGTATTTCTTGAAGATTTCGGAAATACCTCGAAATACGAGTCGGTAAAGAGACCACCGGTTCCTATCACCCCTAGAGAACCTTTAAGCCTGAGACTCTCTACGAGAGTCAATCATGGGGTTAACATCTTTCATGAGCAAATGAATGGGTACACGAGAACGAGTCGTCTTCCAAAGAAATTCGGATTCGTACTCCCTCGTTCCCCATTCAATGAATAATAAAAAGAAAAACAGAAAACGGTATTGTATAACCCAACCATGGGCATTAACATCATGTCGAAACCTATGCCCAAACTTATTTTGAGGAAGAGAAATGCTTTGGCCCACAATAAAAACTTTTAGAACTGATATGCGTTCAACTCTCCCAGGGGTTGGGGTTCTACATAATGTTTCTCTTTACCATGAAGGTGTTGGAATGAGCCTTAATTTCCACATTTTTGACATTGAGGATTTCGACATTCTAATTGGCCATCCCCTAGAAAAATTATTCGATCCACCAAATACAAGGGAGTTAGATGTCAAATTAGGTAGGGAGATGTTCACGCTACCCATACAACAATCCAAAAATACAATAGCTGAACCCCTATCCCCGATAACAACCATAGAGGTGGTGTCAAAAATACCTTTTGAAACTCCCGAAGAATCTTTAGAAAAGGACTCCAAATTCTTCATTGAAGAAATTAGCGAGATAGATGAATTTAGCGATCTCCCTAAAGAAGAAGAAACGACACCACCTCCCATTGAGCTAAAAAGCCCTTCCTGAAGGATTACGCTATGTTTTTCTAAACAATGACAAAAATGCTCCCGTAATTATCGGTGACAAGTTAACCGACGAGGGGTCATCCAAATTGATCAAAATACTAGAAAAACATAGGGCGGTCTTCGGGTATTCATTGCATGATTTAAAAGGGATTAGCCCTCTAATTTGCTCTCATCGCATCCCTGTTGACCCGGAAAAATCACCCTCACGCGAACCACAACACCGGCTCAATAATGAGATGAGAGAAGTCATGAAGAAGGAAGTCCTCAAACTTCTTCACGCCGGGATAATCTATCCCATACCACCACACGCACCGGGTTAGCCCCGTCCAGGTGGTACCAAAGAAAGGAGGCATGACAAAGAATTGAAAACGCTAAAATGAATTAATTCCACGTCTTGTCGTCACGAGGTGGAGAATGTGCATTGACTACCGAAAACTCAATGCGGCAACAAAGAAAGATCACTTTCCGCTCCCCTTCATTGATGAAATGTTGGAGCGGTTAGCGAAACATTCTTTCTTCTGTTTCCTCGATGGGTATTCGGGTTATCACCAAATTCCCATCCACCCTGATGATCAAAACAAGACAACTTTCACATGCCCATATGGAATGTATGCATATAGGAGAATGTCGTTCGGGTTGTGTAATGCACCCGCATCATTCCAACGGTGCATGATGTCGATATTCTCGAGACATGATTGAAGAAATCATGGAGGTATTCATGGACGACTTCTCCATCTATGGAAAAACCTTTGACGACTGTCTTGAGAATTTAGACCGAGTCTTGCAACGATGCCGAGAGAAGGACCTGGTACTAAGTTGGGAAAAGTGCCATTTCATGGTCCGAGAGGGCATTGTCCTTGGACACCTAGTGTCCGAGAGAGGGATTGAGGTAGATAAAGCTAAAATTGAAGTAATTGAAAAATCGCCTCCCCCTCGTGAAACGTAAAAGGAATCCGTAGCTTTCTAGGCCATGCGAGATTTTATAGATGGTTCATAAAAAAGATTTTTCACAAACTTCTAGACCGTTAACAAGCCTGCTAGCTAAAGATGTACCTTTTAAGTTCACTGATGAGTGCATGAAAGCTTTTCTCACCATTAAGAAAGCACTCATCTCTCAAAGACCAATCATTCAACCACCGGATTGGTCGCTTTTTTTGAAATCATGTGTGATGCTAGTGATTACGCCTTTGGTGCGATCCTTGGCCAAACCAAAGATAAAAGCATCACGCGATCGCCTATGCTAGCAAAATGCTAAACGGAGCTCAATTAAATTACGCCGCAAACCGAAAAAGAGCTCCCCCGGCCGTCGTGTTTTGCTATTGATAAGTTTAGGTCTTACTTAGTGGGATCCAAGGTGATTGTCTACACCGATCATGCGGCATTGAAATACTTGCTCACTAAGAAAGACGCTAAACCCAGACTAATAAGATGGATTCTCTTTACTCCAAGAATTTGATTTAGAAATTAAAGACAAGAAAGGAGTAGAGAACATCATTGCAGGATCATTTGTCGCGCTTGCAATTCACTAACATGTAGGAGTTACCTATCAATGATTTTCTACGCGACGACATGCTCCTCAAGGTGGAGGACGTAACCCCATGGTATGCAGATATTATGAATTACATGGTTTCGTGTTACGCACCACCCGGGCGAATCAAGGCACAAGTTACGAGTTGAGAGTCGCCGCCACCGTGGATGATCCGTACCTATACCGAGTATGTCTTGACGGCATGCTAAGGAGATGTGTACCCACCAGAGAGGGACAAAGAAATCATCAAAAATGCCATGCAGCCCCGTCACGGAGGCCATTATGGAGTACATCGCACTCAAGCCAAAATTTGGCGGTGTGGTTTCTTCGCCAACGATGCACCAAGACACAAAAGAATTCATCGAAGATGCCAAAAGTGTCAGCTGCAAGGAGGAATTACGTCAAGAAATGCAATGCCCCTCAACTACAATCTCCAAGTGGAAGTCTTCGATGTTTGGGGTATTGACTTCATGGGACCTTTTCCAAAATCCCATGATAGTGAATACATCCTCATCGCAGTCGACTACGTGTCCAAGTGGGTCAAAGCTATGGCATGCCCTGCCACTGATGCCAAACATGCCAGAAAAATGTTCCATGAGATCATTTTTCCAAGGTTTGGAACACCAAGGATGGTCATAAGTGATGGAGGATCACACTTCATAGACAGATCCTTTCAAGCTTTCTTACGAGAGCCGATCTAAGCACAATATAGCCACACCTTACCATCCTCGCATAAGCGCCCAAGCGTAAACGTCAAACAAACAAATCAAAAACATTCTCAGAGAAAACCGTCAATGCAATGGGGAAGGGTCGGAAAGACAAGCTACCCGATGCACTCGGGCATACAGACAGCTTATAAAACCCCCATCGACATGACACCATTCCAACCGGTCTCACGGAAAAAGTTGCCACTTGCCAAGAGAACTTCGAACATCGAGCCTACTAGGCAATCAAGACATGAAACATGGACCTTAAGCTAGCCGGAAAAAATAGACAAAAACAATTGACCGAGCTAGAGGAATGGAGGGAGAAGGCGTATCACAGTTGCTAAGCTATACAAAGAAAGAACAAAAAGATGGCACGACCACGAATCCAACGTAAAAAACTTTCCACGAAGGAGACAAGGTACTACTCTTTAACTCTCATGTGAAGCTTTTCGGTGGAGGGAAGTCATGAGCAAATGGAAAGGGCCATACACCGTCCGTCGACGCCGCACCCCATGGCGCAATCACCATCGCAGACGACTCGTAATTTATCAAAGGTAAATGGCCAACGTTTAAAAATTTTTCCTTGAGCCTTCTCCAAATAAATATATAGAGAAAATAATGTTGGTAGATTTTGAACAATATAAAAGCAACCCAGCAATTGCTACCAACATATTGGAAAGAAAACACAATAAAAATAATTTTAAATACAAAAACACATAACCATTTCCTTTCTTTTCTCTTTTTCTCTATTTTATTTTTCTCCTAAATAAGAAAACATCACCTAAAACTGGTTTTTCACCGATGCACCACCGTGGGCGAGAATTTGGATAAGATAAAGATGAAGGGAAAAGTCACGCACGAGACACGCCAAGCTAGGGGACGGCCGGGCATCGGGGCGGCCGCCCCCTTTTATGCCCCCTTGCCTCCATTCTTCTCGCATGGCTTGATCCCACCGAGCCTATCCAAATGCCTGTGGTGCACGGTCACGGTTCATCGCCAAACACTATAAATTGAGCTCCAATTCCCCATGAAAAATCACACCAAGCCATCTCTCTTCTCCCTCATTTTTACTTGCTCAACCTACCCTATGGCCGCCTACAACACAAGCCCCGCCAATAACTCTCCCATTGGAACAAAGACCTGTTTTGTAGCGAAAGCCCCCTAGTTACCCCGAGTCCAATCCAAAGAAGATCACAACACAAACAAAAAAAGAAAGGCCAGTTCTAGCACATCTTCCAACTACCCAGAGCGGCCATTTTTTATCTACGGGTATGAAAAGCCGAGGGGGGATACGCCAAAGGGCTTATGCGCAAACCTCATGTCGAAAGGTTCATTAGGCCACCTCTTGGCGAAAGGTTCGTTAGGACACCTCAAGTCACTAGGACTACTGATAGTGACGGTGAAGAAAGCGAGGCGCCACCGCCATCCTTGCTAGAAAAATTTGAGGCCCTAAAAGACCTTTCTTTGGGAGGCCATAGAGGAATTAGACACTTTGCGCACAAAAAATGCGACACCTCACCGACGACATGGAAATTGAGGAATTTAAGTTTAACAATAGGGTGGCAAAATTAGCAAAAATAGCTGGAGTGTCATACACCCAGAGTAAAAATTACCGACTGCTTTCGTGCTTTTTAAAATTCCTCGCATTTATTTACTTTGTATTTGGTGAAGATCAATAAAGTTTGTCTTTGAATATTTCATTGTGCACTTGTTTCTCTATGTATTCTCTTTAACTTCGTGAAAGAAACAAGTGTGGGGGAGATAAAATTCATAATGACCTACTTAAAAACATAGACAAACTTTATCCTTTTCATCAAATCTATTAAAAAAAGAGCCACACACTATCTGAATTTTTGTGCTTTGAGAGATAGCATGATTACTTGAATTTCTCCTTCCTGTACAAATAAGACTTGGTTTTTCCTATTAAAAAAAATCATGTTCCTGGGATAATCAAAACCTGAATTAGTATTCAAACAAAATAGCTACTTCCTTATTCATTGTATATCGTCAAATTCAAAGATTAAATGTTTGAGGAAGTTTCATGATCCCAAGATCAAAACACATGTGCACAAATAAATTGGTGATCTAAAATATGATGAAACCTTTATGCTTCAAAGACATGGGCTATGCTAGAAATGGGCACATGCCCCCATATAAACAAAAACAATGGGTACGTCGATGCCCGCCTATCTAAAAAAAGAGAAGAAATAATGGACAAGTGTCCGAGGGCGAGTAGAGCCCACTTCTCCAAAAAAAAAAAGAGAGAGAGAAGAAATAATGGATAAGTGTTCGAGGGCTAGAAGAGCCCACTTCTCCAAAAAAAAAAAAAAAAAAAAAGGGAAAGCAAAGAAGCTCATGACTCTTTAAAAGCAAAGAGGCATCATAACTAAAAAGAACATTTCTCATATGCACATCTTTGATCTAGGAATATGACACTTCCCTCCATTAATCTAGAATTTGACTTGACATTTCATACACAAGGAAGTAAGCAATTTTGTTGGTACTCTCAAGTTTGATTAAACCCAGAACATAGCACAAATTCTTTTCACAAAAAAAAAAAAAAATTGAAAAAACAACCAAGTCTATTTGTGCAAAGTGTAAGTAGAAAGAAATAACTCCTGCTTATCTCCATCGCACGATCATTCAAGATAATGTGGTAGAACACTTTGATTATTGACAAAGGAAACAACCTCTTAAGTTCGACTTTACTCGAGGATCGAGTAAAAGCCAAGTGTGGGGAGTTGTTGGCGGTCATTATCAAGCATTTAATACCACCAACTCAGGTTCATTCCAAGGGAAATAAATAATCTCATGGTGCATATGCATTTATTTTCTGACCTAGTTCCACTTGTATTGGTAGAAAACATGTTTTGCGTGTATAAAAGTGGAAACAAGTACAAATACGCCCAATCAACAATGAAAGCATAAAACCAGGATTGCGCCTTGTCAAGGGAGGGCCAACAACCGAATCGAGCAAAAAAAATGGGCCGATGCACCTATGGGACAATGAACCAAAGTGGGCCAAGAGGCGGCATGCGAAAGCCCTGCTCGAGCCAGGGCCAAACTCGGGCGGCCCGGCCCCGCGGGCGTGTCGGCAGTGCACGGGCCCGATCCCGGGCCAAGCGCTTCTGACTTTCACGTGCCGAAATGTTGAGGCGGGGAAAAGATGGTGCAAAGTTGTTTGGCGCCGGTTTTCTCCCGCCAAAGTGCCTAAATTTTGGCCTCACTTCATGCATAAATAGGGGGCATACCCCCTCTAAAGCAGGAAGACACAACCATTCACTCACTCACTTTTTCCACTCACACACTCCACTCCATCACTCACACTTAGTACACATTGGAGTAGAGGAAAGGAGCCAAGTTAGAATTAGAAGGGAGTGAGAGAGGAGGAAGTGTGGAGAAGAGGAGTAGCGACCCCTCCGCCTCGTGCAGACGGAGTTCAACCTGCTGCCTCTCCCGTCTCCGCATTTGTACCTCTATGGATCATCCTACCGGGTTTGAGTAAGAGATCCGTGTTCTATTTACAGACAATTATCTTCGAGTTTAAATTATTACTTTAATTATACGCTCACCGGTTCGTTGTTTACCATATCGGTAGATGCTCTAGTAGAGGACTCCTGATGAAGATGGATGCTCCCGCCAACGCTAGAGTACGTGATAAGTAGTGTAGACGTGGTGTCTAAACTACAAGTCACCCTCGTTTACCAATCAGTCCACGGTAGTGCGGTAGGCGGCGTGTGGTGACAGCCCCGTTTGACCTTAGTATTCCTCCACGTCCGGTTGTGCGCGGTAGTCCGAGGCCTAACCCTTCCGCGCACCAGGGGAGAGCGGTGGCTACGTGAACGTATAAGAAAAGAAGTAATTTGGCTTTAGGATAATCCGCCGTAGTAGAAACTCACTACCCAGCTTCACCCTTTCCATCTTCATCCCGGTAGCTAGTCGAGCCCCGACTTAACACCCGTTCCCTCGTGGAAATCGATACCCCAACACTTCCGGGTGAAGTGCTACAACGGTATTTCCGTGCGCTTGTGGACTATTTCGCTTACGCTAAGAAACACCAACATCTTCTTCGAACCTAGTTCGTCCTCGTATCATTTTATAAAAACCAAAATAGTTATTTCTTTTCCTTTTTCAGTCCATGAAGCCAACTTCAAAATCAAATCCTTACGCTTCAAAGGGGAGTTCATAGAGCCACCATCTTTTTTTTTCAAATCAAAACTTTCATCCGGCTATGAACTCCACCCAAGTTTTAAAAGCCTATACTTGGGCACAACCCTTCTTAGGGTTTGTTAACGAAGATCCTTTTAGCCACCTATAAGTTTTCAAGGAGATATGTTCATGCCTGTGCGTTCCTGGCATGACACAAAAAATTCTCAAGTGGAAATTGTTTCCCTTCTCCCTCATAGGGGGAGGCGTAATGTTGGTTCACTAATGCCGTAGGAAGTGCGAATGGGGATTGAAAAGAACTTAAAGACAATTTTTGTCTTGCATTCTTTCCCATGTCCCGTATCTACTCCCTACCGAGGGCAATCCTTGATTTCGAAGCGAGAATGAGAAGGAGTCCATAGGTGCAGCTTGGGCTAGGTTTTCAATGTTAATACATGCCGGCCCAGACTTGTCATTACTTGATAGTATGCTTTTACATCTCCTTTGTTCGGGTCTTGAAACAGATGCTGCCCTATGCCTTGACATGACCACCGAAGGGTCATTTACACATAAAACTATGATGGAACAAAGGAAGATCCTTGATCACATCCTAGAGAAGCATGCTTCTCCCCGTCAGTAAAACCCAAACCCTACCAAAACAAGGAAATGTCAAGCTTTGAGAAGCCCTCATCAGCCGAATCCATACCTTTACCATCCTTAGGATCGACTGTTGAGACCTCGTCCGAACCACCAACACCAAAGGAAAGAATAAGTCATCCTTCGGAGTTCCCATTGAATTCAAGGATTATAGCAATACCTCTCGAACCTCTCATGGCACAAAAACCACATAATAAATGAAGTCTTCCCTAAAGCTAAACCATCAAAGAAATGGTTAATGGAAGTGAAACATTCTTCTAAAGCAATTCATTCTTTCACCTTCCAAGACCATTCCTTGTTCGTTAAAGGGCCTTCCGTGGAGGCCCTACACAACCTCACAGTCGGGACTAACATCATGTCACAATTCTTAGCGGAGACCCTTTTGGGAAATATCCCGCTAGTCCCGACTAATAAACTCTTCAAAAGTCCGTTAGGGCCTATTTTTGAGTGTTGTGGGATCGCTAGGGCCGTGCCTTTGGAAATTAACAAAACCAAGGTTCTCTTGGACTTCCATATCTTTCCCATCCTCGATTTCAAACTTCTGATAGGCTACCCACTCAAAAATGTTTTCAAGAAAAACCTTCCCATGGGAGCCTTGATGAAAAGTTGGGAGAAGTTGCTTCTGTCACTCCAAACCCATGCCCCAAAGTCTAGTGGCAAAGTGTTGGCGTTTCTGAGCGCAACCACCAATTAGGCGACAAAGACTAGAAACGCCGGTTGGTGTTTCTTAGTAGCATCACTAGGAGTGGGCTTAGATTCCATCCCTAGAAATGTTACTAAGAGCACCAACGAGCACTCTGTAACCCTATACTTAGGAGTAGAGTGTGAATCCACCCCTAACCATAGCGCTAGGAGTGCTGGACTGCCATCCCGCAGCACCGTTACTAGGATCGTGGACCCTAATAGTGATACTGTTGGATGGCGGCTGATAGATCTTGGCCATAACAGTTATTATCCGCAAGCGCACGGATCTATCATTGTAGCATTTCACCGGAAGTATTATCAGGGTATCGTATTTATATTTTCCCAAAGGAAAGCATGATGTATAAGAGTCTAGTGTGGAGTATGAATATGGAAACACACGTGCATAATGGACCATGTTGATCATACAGGGGGTAGATAGATGATTCATAGATAAGTGGACACACACACAAGCGAACCTCAAGGATAAAAGAGAAACAAAGAATATTCCTAAGTGGACAAGGTCATTTCTAGTATAGCCATTGCAAATGAAGATAGTTAGTATCACATGAAACACATGAATATAGTTAGAGCTAAGTCCAGGATAATAGGGAGATCCCCCCAGCTGGTCTGCCAGCCATTGAGACATTTAAGGACAGACAGGGCTATCACCACCTGCCGCTATCCCCTCATCCATGGCATACCATCATATTTGAAGGCTCCCAGGTATCCGGACACCACGCCCGCATACAAGGAAACTACCCATGTCCCCCCAGGACTCTAACCCTATAGATTGACGAGCTAGAACATGGGCAAACCCGAAGGAACAACAAACCGTTATCCCAATCTTATCTCTACCTCTAATCATACATTTCATATGAACAATGAAGAACAAGTATGAACATGTTATGATCATGATACACAAACTTTGGTCTAGTCTTTATATCTGTTGACGCTCCTTAACACATATTTTATGACCGTCAAATTAATATAAAAATGCAATATTCCGTGCCATATCATAATAAAATATTATTATATATGACGAGTTCCACGAGTTTGGATGTTCTAGTTGTTTTGTAGGGAATTCTAATTTTTCACAGATAAAAACTATCTCGAATGATGAAACGGAGTTCACAAATTGCGAAGGGCTCATCGCTACCGATCAAAATCGACATATCATTTGCTATTTTTGGAGCTCCCAATAATAAGTTATGGATTTTGCAAATTAAAAAGGAGTGCCGACATGACCCTTGAAGTCAGCGTCGGCAATTGCTAACAAAAGCGGGACCCGGCCCGGGACTGCCCGTCAGCCCGCTACCACACGGAATGGAACGCAGCGTGCTTGAGCGCGTTCAAACCGACGAACCCAAAGATCCCCGCGTGGGCTAGGCGGCCCCCCCCACAAGCGCAGGGGATGCCCCGCTTGGTCGCTCGGTCCAAGAGGCCACGTGTCGACCCGGGGCCGGGGAGGGCGGGAGGTGGTGGTGGCGCGCGGTTGGGCGGCCGGTTCAGCCCGGTTTGCTCGCCCAGGAACCCGAATTTCCTTCTAAAATAGCCGTCGGCCACAGATTTGGCCGGTTCATGTCCTGTTCACCGCCTTAGAGGCGGTTTTGCTCGGTTTTCAGCATGGGGCTGTGGCGCATTTACTATACCAACATCCAGGAGGCAGTTGCATGCTCATGTGGCACCAGGAAAATCTCTCCTAAGTATAGCTTTGTCTCTCCCCCTCTCCTCTATATAAAGAGGCCATCCCCTCTCTTGTAAATAGACACACTACACACTTCACACCTCACTTCATTCACACATTCATTCACTCCATAGCACATACACAAGAGAGATGTGAGGAAGAGCAAGCCACATTTTCATTAGCTTCTAGCTAGATTAGTTTAGGGAGTGAGTGAGGAAGAGTTGGAAGGAATCCCGAAGTGTCAGCTTCCTCTACTTCTTGTACTAGGCAAGCCTCGTACATCGAGTGGACGGAGTGCTGGATTTGTCGGCTCCCTCTGCACTTGTACCTTGTTGACGGTCACGAACAACGTATTTTTAACGTCAACATTCTACCAATAAGGGGTGAAACTATACCTTGCTACACACATATACATTTATTATTGGCATAATTCCACTTGTAGTGCAGAAATAAATGTTTCGCAGGATTTATATAAAAAGCAAGTGGAAAATATCCAAAAGGCGCCTTCTGGAAAACGTACTTCAGCAAACCATTCAATCCAAGGAAAATGAGCCCACCACGATTCAACCTGGGCCAAGCAACCATCACCACACACATTCTTCAGGCCCGGACACGCGCACCGACCAAGGCCCGAGGCCCAGCCATGCCCAGCGGCGGCGCGCGCGCGCGCCCGGCCGGGCGCGCCATGCTAGAACTCGACAGCTTGGGCCCATCCTTGGCATGGTGGCGCATTAACCCCTCCAAGAAGGCGGTGCGGGGCGTCGTGGCGCGGTCCAGTGAACCTAGACGAGTGTAGAGGCGGTTTATCCCATTAGGAGGAGAATATTCCATGGTTTATTCCTCCACCCTCCTCTTATAAATAGATGGCTGTCCCCTCTCATTTCCACACACCTCACAAGAATAGCCACTCTCTCCCTCTCTTCTTCTTCTTCTTTCTTCTTTCTTCTTCTTCTTAGTAGAGATGTGGAGCTAGGCAAAGCCACCAAGGAGGGCTCGGCTCCTTGGAAGAAGGATTATCAGTATGAATCTTTATGGTATACTTCCAAAGTCTTGCCCTTATCATGTTTGGGCATTAGAATTAGAGTAAAGTCTTCATGTTATTTCGTTGACATATAATCTAGGCGCCACAGGTTGTGTGTCATGATCTGACATGTTGTTCTCTTGACATAATCATAACATATGAACTGGTCTATAGTTTCCATGTTGTGATATAGTCATATAGAACTTTACGCTTAACCATTCATGCAATGTATTTGAGTAATGTTAGAGTTGTGCTGAGGTGGTGGTTTGTTGTTCCTTTGGGGTTGCTCATGTTCTAGTCTGTCCATCCGTATGGTGGGGTCCATGGGGGACATGAGTAGTTTCCTTGTGTGCGGGCATCATGCCCGGATGCCAGGGATCCTACGAATATGATAGCATGCCACGGTTGTGGGGGTAGGCAGCTGGGTAGTGTTGACGGTAACCAACGACAGATCAAATACTGTCAACATACACCAAAACAACCTAGAAATAGGGATTATAAACTAACAAATTCCATAGTTTTGGTGTATATTTGGTTCTTGCCGGTAAAACACATGACATATGCACTTTAGGCCAAAATACAAAGAAAAGAAGAATAAAAACAATAAATAGAAAAATGCCCACGGGAGAAAAATGGCAAGCCAAGCCAACTCACCTCGGTTGGGCCAAAAGCTCAGGTTTCCAACACCAAGACATGGCCCAACATGACGAAACAAGGTGACATGCCAAAAATGGGCTGGGTTGGGGCCGACTTTGGAGATGCGGCGCACCATGATTAGACAGGTGGGCCCGAGCTTTGGCAAGGCGGTCACATCAATGCGAACGTCGGTGGTGATGTTGGCCAAGTACAATGAACCTCAAAACCGCCTCTCTTGGGTCGGTTTGGCCATAATGGGGAGGAGGTGGACATTTTTCAAAGACACCCCTACTCTGAAGCTATAAAAGGAGACCCCTACCTCTACCTCAAAGAGAGAAGCAACACTACAAAGGAGAAATCACACACTTGAGCAAGAGAGTAGAGTAGTCTTCTTCTTCTTCTAATTCTAGAGAGTGAGAGAGGGAATAGCTAGAAGGAAACTTTGCTCCTTCTACTGGAGTTGTCGGAGTACCCTCGGTGCCCCGCGGTTCCTAGGAGGTCGAGTGCTTGGGACTTGTCGGCACCACGGCACGCTTGTACCTCTACAAGCTACTTACATTTTGGTGAGCAAGCTTGTGATTATCTTTCGGCTTATTGTCTTTCCAAGCATATTATCTTAAGTTATTATAAACTTGCGGGATCGGTAGATTGTCTCGTAAGAGCATTAGTTCTTGGTGAAGCGACTGTTTGACCGGGGAACCTTGGCCAACATCAAGAACTATGACCAATAGTGCAAACATGGTGTTTGGACTTGCGTTCACCTACCTTTTGCGGAGCATCCCACGGTCGAGGGAGTAGGCGGCAGGGTCGTGATAGCCTTGTCCGTCCCTTGTAATCCCCCCACGTTCGGCTGTGGCATAGAGCTAATTGCCGGACACCTGCCTAGTATTAGACGTGGGCCGGTGCCCGGCGTAAGGAGATAACAACCCTAGAAATCCCTGCCTGAAATCTAAGCCCATAGAGATACCTCACTACTCATAGAACCTAACCTTGCCTTGGGTAGACCAGGCCAAAAGCCCTCTAGACAACCATCCTTGCGAAATATACGATACCCCAGCACCACCGGGTGAAGTGCTACAACGGTATTTCCCGTGGCGCTTGAGGACTTTGCTTTGCTTTCGCTAAGAAACACCAACAAGCATTTAAAGCGCCGTTGCGGGGACGGTTGTCGTAGTTGTATTTTGGACCTAGTCAACCCGTGCGTCTAGATTGTCTCCTAAGAAAAATACAAAAAAACAGTTCCATTACCCATGGAGCAACCCACCTTACAAATCCTATCTGCTCCTAAGGGCGAGCTCATAGAACCACGTCAATCTGCGAAGCCAATCACAGCTAAAGATTATGAGCTGCGCCCGGCTTCATAGCCATGGTTCAGGCCCTGAGCCTTTTCAGGTTCGGAATATGAAAACCCATATCATCACCTACGGGAGTTTGAGCAGCTCTGTGCATGCCTGACAATTGCGGGCATGACACACGACACATTACGGTGGAAGTTGTTTCCGTTCTCTCTCACTGAGAGGGCGACTCGAGTGGTATGCCCACAACGTAGGGTTGGTAAATGGAGAATGGGAAGAATCTGCGGAATAGGTTTTGCCTGCATTCTATCCTTTATCCGAATTGCAGCCCACTGCGACAAGAGATACTCGACTTCTTCGACAAATAGAGGGTGAAACCATAGGTGCAGCCTGGGACCGTTTTACCACTCTTACCAGATTCGGCCCAGATCTGTCCATTCTAAGCCATGTGCTTTTACAGCACTTTTGGTTAGGATTGGATAGAGCAAATGCCTTACTGCTTGACACAACTGTCGGAGGGTCATTTTTCACATAAAACCCCAGCGGAAGGAGAAGCTCTCCTAAACCGTATTCTTGAGAATACTCCACCGCTAGAACCCATCCGAGTAGAACCCAAGCAGATCCAAGAGGAAGTCTCTTCGGCTACTGCTGAACCCGATATACCTTTAGAGAGACCCTCGCCTGAACCAGAACCAGCACAAAAGGAGACCGCATGTTCGGATCTCCCATTTTTCGAGGTTGACATTACTGAACAATTTGGTAACACCTCGAATTATGAACAATGGAAGAAACCACCAGTCCCAGCTGGCCCTGAAACACCCTTGGATGAACTCTTTCTCCAGGAGTCTATTAAGAAGCTAACCGCTATTATGAGCACAGAGTGGTTACAAGAGGAAGGGCCCTCTTTCGAAGAAATTCAAATGAACCATCCCTCTACACCCCTCCAAAGGCAGATTTCAAAGGGGACCGCGATTGGAGGTCATGTATAATCCTGCTATGGGTATAAACATCATGTCCAAAACCTTTGCACAGCAATGTGACAAAGGAGCCCCTAGAACCCACATAGCACAGACTTTACGCATAGCACCCCGAACCAACCTAAAGTGCCATGAGATTATACATGACCAAATTCTTCTACATAGGAATGTCAAACTTTCTTTGGATTTTCATATTTTTTGATATCCAAGATTTTGACATCCTAATCGGGCATCCTTGGAAAAGATTCTTGATCTACCAAAATCCGGTGAGTTAGATGTCAAACTAGGAGGAAAAACATTGACCATTGCAGTTACTCGAGCCAAAAACTCGGTAACAGACTCCCTCCATGAGTATGACACGCCCGAGGAGGTCATGGGAGTTATGCTCTATGATAACCCCCGAGACGGACCTAGAAAAAGACGCCCAATTCTTCATAGAAGAAGAGGACGACTCGGGGGAAACCATAGAACTTCCCGAGAGGAAGAGCTAACTTCGGCCTCCTGTTGAGCTTAAACCCCCCCCCCCTGGCCTACCCTATGTCTTCCTAAACGGTGACACACAAACTCCGGTCATCATTAGTGATAAACTAAGTGACCAGGAGACATCCCAACTCATAGCCGTTTTAGAGAAACATAGATCGGTCTTTAATATTCCTTACAAGACCTAAAAGGGGTAAGCCCAAAGACTTTGCACACATCACATACCTATTGACCCTTCCAGTACCCCATCATCGTGAACCCCGGAGAAGGCTCAATAACACGATGCGTGAAGTCGAAAAGAAGGAAGTTCTCAAACTTCTTCATGCCGGAATAATTTATCCCGCACCACCACAGCGATTGGGTTAGCCCGGTCCAAGTGGTCCCTAAGAAGGGAGGAATGACGGTCGTTGAGAACTCTAAAAACAAGCTCATTCCACAAAGACAAGTCACGGGGTGGAGAATGTGCATTGACTATAGAAAACTTAACAAGGCAACTAAGAAAGATCACTTCCCGCTTCCATTCATTGATGAAATGTTGGAACGGTTAGCGAAACATTCTTTCTTTTGTTTCCTTGATGGGTATTCTGGGTACCACCGGATCCCGATCCACCCTGATGACCAAAGCAGGACCACCTTCACATGCCCATACGGAACTTATGCCTACCGTAGAATGTCGTTTGGGCTATGTAATGCACCTGCTTTGTTTCAGTGGTGTATGATGTCTATCTTCTCAGACATGATTGAAGAGATCATGGAAGTCTTCATGGATGACTTTTCAGTCTATGGTAAGACTTTTTGATAGTTGTCTGAAGAATTTAGACAAGGTCTTGCAGCGGTGCCAAGAAAAGGACCTGGTGCTTAATTGGGAAAAAAAGTGCCATTTTATGGTTCGAGAGGGCATCGTTCTTGGACACCTAGTGTCTGAGAGGGGGATTGAGGTAGACAGAGCTAAGATAAACATTATCGAAAAACTACCACCCCCAGTGAAAGTCAAAGGGATCCGCAGCTTCCTAGGTCATGTAGGGTTCTACAAGAGGTTCATAAAAGATTTTTCACAAATCTCTAGGCCCCTCACGAACCTGTTAGCTAAGGATGCACCTTTCGACTTCACAGATGAGTGCATGCACGCTTTCAAAACTCTTAAGAAAGCACTCATCTCGGCTCCGATCATCCAACCCCCGGATTGGTCGTTGCCGTTTGACATCATGTGCGATGCTAGCGACTATGCCGTTGGTGCGGTCTTAGGCCAATCCAAGGATAAGAAGTAGCATGCAATCGCATATGCTAGCAAGACTTTCGACAGGAGCCCAGCTTAAGCGTGCCACCACAGAAAAAGAGCTCCTAGCGGTAGTCTTTGCTATCGAAAAATTTAAACTCTTACTTAGTGGGTGCAAAGATAATCGTTTACACCGATCATGCGGCCCTTAAGTATCTTCTCACTAAGAAAGATGCGAAACCTCAATTGATCCGGCCGGATTCTTCTACTCCAAGAGTTTGATCTAGAAATACAAGATAAAAAGGGTGTAGAGAATACCGTTGCGAGATCATTTGTCGTGTATGCAGGTCACTAACATGTAGGAACCACCCATCAATGACTACATGCTTGGCGATGACATGCTACTAAAGGTGTCGGACACCAATCCATGGTATGCAAACATTGTCAACTTTATGGTTGCAGGCTATGTACCACCTGGAGAGAATAAATGCAAACTGCAAGTGGAAAGCAGACGACACCTTTGGGATGAACCGTATCTATACAGAGTATGTGGTGACAGCTTGTTAAGAAGATGCGTACCAAGGGAAGAGGGGATGCAGATCATTGAAAAATGTCATGCATCACCCTACGCTGGCCACACTGGAGTATTCCGTACACAAGCCAAAATTTGGCAGTGCGGATTCTATTGGCCAACCATGTACGAAGACACAAAAAGAGTTCATCGAAGATGCCCAAGCTGCCAAAGAATCGAAACATCACAGCTCGTGATGCAATGCCCCTACACTACAACCTTCAAATAGAAATATTTGATGTGTGGGGCATTGACTACATGGGACCATTCCCTAAGTCCCATGACTGCGAGTACATCCTGGTGGCAGTGGACTATGTGTCAAAATGGGTAGAAGCGTTACCATGCGAGCTGCTGACGCTAAACATGCACGCAAAATGTTTCCGGTCATCTTTCCCGTTTGAACACCACGCATGGTGATAAGTGACAGAGGATCTCACTTCATGGACAAAACATTCAGAGCATTCCTGAAGGAATTTGGCGCCGGGCACAACATTGCTACCCGTATCATCCGCAAACCAGCGGGCAAGCCAAAACCTCAAATAAAATGCGGATCAAAAACATACTCCGAGAAGACGGTCAATGAGATGGGAAGGGCCGGAAGAACAAGCTTTGCTGATGCTCTCTGGGCATACCGGACGACATACAAAGCCCCCATCGGCATGTCACCCTATCAGCTGGTATATGGCAAAACTTGCCACTTACCGGTTGAATTGGAACATCGAGCTCACTGGGCCATCAAGAAGTGGAACAGGGACGTCAAACTCGCCGGAAAGAACTGTCAGAGACAAATCTCTGAACTTGAAGAGTGGCGAGAAAAAGGCGTACCATAGTGCAAAAGCTCTACAAAAGAGCGCACAAAAGAGATGGCATGATCGGCGCATCAAGATAAAAAGAGTTCACCACGGGCGATAAAGTACTCCTATTCAACTCCCGGGTGAAATTATTCGGCGAAGGAAAGCTGAAGAGCAAGTGGAAAGGACCACACACTGTCATCAACACTTCGCCACATGGCGCGATCACAATTCAAGATGACGCAGTATAATTCAAAAGTTAAACGGTCAATGCCTCAAGCTTTACTTTGAGCCATTGCACGATCTTAACCAAGAGCTTGATAGAATAGATTTATGCTTTGAAAATAGTTAATGATAATCGGCATACAAAAAAAAAAACTTGTGAGGGCATGTTCATATTATTTTACCTTTTTACCCTCACTAGTTTATGCTGATTAGTGCTTGCTTAAGTAATTTATTATTTGGCACAATTCATTTTCTATTATCAAATGAATAAAAAAGAATCCAAAATAAGGATCCGGGGGATCGAGCTCGAACTTCGCGCGGCAAACAGCCAGGGCACAACTTTTCAAAACCAAATAAGAACCTGGCGAAAAATTCGACCGGGGGACACCGAGGATGGTGCACCCAAGCACCCTAGGGTGCGATCGCACCCTGGCCGACTCCCCCGCACTTTGAAATTTCGCCCCGTGCCTTCATTCTGCAAATGAATAGCATTCATGCTGTTTGCTCTGGCGATTTGATTCGTGTTGAGGTAGAGAGGTCATTTTGTCCTATAAATACCACACCTCACCTCTCTTCTTCCTCACTCACCTCATTCTTGCTCCTCTCATCTCCCCAATCCTCCTCTTGTTCCAACCAACCAGCACACTCCAAGGACCACCACACCATGGCTCTTGTGCCATTTAACAAAGAGAAGGCAATAGGTTTTGCTAAGGGAGTATCTTGAGAGAGAAAGAACTCCTAAGAGAGCTCTTGCCATCATGCCTCCCTCAAGTGAATCTCCACCCAAGAAAAGGATCTCATCAAAAGGCAAGAGTGCTGCCCCTATGAGCGATCAAGAAGAGAAAGTAGTCTATACCAACCTTCCACCCTAAAATCTATCTAAATACTTCCAAAGATCCAACTCATGCTTCCCCTACACATTAGAGCAAATGCCTAATGGGGAATGGAAGAAGAAGGTTCCCAAGCCGCCAAATCGAGAGGGCAACCCATAGGCTTCTTCGGCGACGACATAGTTCCCAAGGAAGAACTCACCGCTGAAAGCCTGAGCAAGAAGATTCAAGAGCTCTCTGATTATGTCCATCTTCTCTTTGGCAAATTAGCGAAAAGACATAGCGCTAATATCCGCCTTAAGAAAGAGTTAGCAGATCTCCACTCTAGCCCTCATGGGGAGTTGAGAAATGCTACTAAGAAAATGGGGGTAGAACGCATAGTGGACCTCGCTGATCCTTACTAATTGATGCTTCTACCTCCCCTCAAATAATTAGGCGCACCACGAGTTTAAATTTCAGCATTTCCCTTCCAGTCATTTTGTATTTCCCTTCATGTGTGCCCTCAATTTGTATTTGAATTATTTATGAATTCAATAAAGCTTGTCTTTGGAATATTGTGTATGCCTCCACTTGTTTTTGTCCTTGTGCAAAAAGAATTAAAAAGATAGGTACAAAAACAAGTGTGGGGGAGGCTCTCGTCTCTCACAAGTCAAGGTATGTAATGTATAAATTCAAAATTTTGACTTATGACATACTTTCTCCTCCTCCTATGATTAAACTTGATGCTAAACCTAAACCAAGTTGGCAAAACTCCATCTCTAGTCTACCAATTGATTCATGGCATGCATACACTTTATTCCTCGCCAAAAGCCATACTTTTATTGAGCAACTACCTGTTAGGGACCCCATGTTTATCTAAATAATTGAGCTTTGAGATATGGTAGAATGACTTGACACTTCCTCTCTTATGCAATGAGACTTGGTTTTATTTCAAAATTTCAAAACAAAGCATGCTCCCGGGTTTGATTTAGACAAACTCCTACCAAAGCCTGAACTATGACATGAATATCCACTATAGCTACTTCCTCTTGTATTGAGTTTGGTCAGGTTCTGAGATCTATGTTGAGAGAGTTTCATGCTTCCAAGATCGAAATACACATGCACCCACATATACACGCCAATTCTCACCTTGAGAATTGCGCACAACATGCACCCTTTCCATCCAACAAATAAATACTCCATCCGTTTTGTTACCATGATCGTCTCTTGTCATCAAAAATGTATCATGCAGAAAGAGAATACAGGCTACAGAATAAAGTATGGGAAAAAGAAAAGATGGACAAAATGTCCCGAAATAAAGACGAGGAAGTCAGTACTCGTCCAAAAAAAAAGAAATGAAGTAGCCTGTATTTCTCTAAAAGCATACAAAAAGAAAAGAGAGATCATGAGACAAGGAGTAGCCATGAAAATACTACAAATATTTTTCCACACACTTGCACATTTTCGATCTAGGAGTATGGCACTTCCCTCCACTGATCCAGAGTTTGACCCGACAATACATACAGAGGTAAGTATGCATCACTCCACTCAAAAGATCCACAAAAACCCTACAAAAAGATAGGATGAGTGAGAGAGAAGAGTGCTTTGGCAAAGAGGGAGAAATAAGTGGCCATGTGAGAATCAACCATGGAGCATTGCTACTTTATCTTCAAAAATTCAAAAATCAACCAAGTCTTTGCACATGAGTAGTAGCAAGAAGATAAGAATTCAAGCCATTCCATTACTCAATTATTCTAAGATAACATGGTAGCCACTCTTGAATGCTCACAAAGCGGGTGAGGCCCGGAATAACTTGTATGCAGGTCTACATCTTGGAGATTGAACCACTTTAGTCCCTGTGCCTTCACTTTCGAGGGGCGAGTAAAGGGCTAAGTGTGGGGAGTTTGTTGACGGTAACCAACGACAGATCAAATACCGTCAACATACACCAAAACAACCTAGAAATAGGGTTTATAAACTAACATGTTCCATAGTTTTGGTGTATATTTAGTTCTTGCAGGTAAAACACATGACATATGCACTTTGGGCCAAAATACAAAGAAAAGAAGAATAAACAATAAAGAGAAAAAGGCCCAAAGGAGAAAAATGGCAAGCCAAGCCAACTTACCTCGGTTGGGCCAAAAGCTCAGGTTTCCAACACCAAGACATGGCCCAACACGACGAAAACAAGGTGACATGCCAAAGTTGGGCCGATTTGGGGCCAACCGAGGTGCGACCGCACCTTAGGGTGCGGCCGCACCATGATTCCCGATAGGTGGGCCCGAGCTTTGGCGTGGCGGTCACATCAATGCAGAGAACGTCGGTGACACCGTTGGCTAGGTTCAGTGAACCTCCAAACCGCCTCTCTTGGGTCGGTTTGGTCATAATGGGGGGAGGTGACATTTTTCCAAAGACCTCTCTCTACTCAAGCTATAAAAGGAGACCCCCTACCTCTACCTCAAGAGAGAAGCAACACTACAAAGGAGAAATCACACACTTGAGCAAGAGAGTAGAGTAGTCTTCTTCTTCTTCTTCTAATTCTAGAGAGTGAGAGAGGGGGAATAGCTAGAAGGAAACTTTGCTCCTTCTACTGAGTTGTCGGAGTACCCTCGGTGCCCGCGGTTCCTAGGAGCTTTCAGTCTTAGGACTTGTCGGCACCCGCGACGCTTTTGTACCTATACAAGCTACTTACATTTTGGTGAGCAAGCTTGTGATTATCTTTCGGCTTATTGTCTTTTCCAAGCATATTATCTTAAGTTGTTATAAACTTGCGGGATCGGTAGATTGTCTCGTAAGAGCATTAGTTCTTGGTGAAGGGACTCTTTTGACCGGGAACCTTGGCCAACATCAAGAACTGTGACCAATAGTGCAAATGTGGTGTTTGGACTTGTGTTCACCTACCTTTTGCGAAGCATCCCACGCCGAGGGGGTAGGCGGCGGGTCATGACAGCCTTGTCCGTCCCTTGTAATCCCCCACGTTCGGGTGTGGCGTGAGCTAATTGCGGACAACATCCGGTATTGGGCGTGGGCCGATGCTCGAAGTAAGGAGATAACAACCCTAGAAATCCCTGCCTGGAAATCTAAGCCCATAGAGATACCTCACTACTCATAGAACCTAACCTTGCCTTGGGTAGACCGCAGGCCGAAAAGCCCTCTACAAAACCGTCCTTGCAAAATATACGATACTACGCTTACCACGGGTGAAGTGCTACAACGGTATTTCCGTCGCGGCGCGGACTTTCTTTGCTTTAAGCTAAGAAACACCAACAACCACGGGATGGAGAATTGGCTGGTGCTCCAAAACTTCTATAATGGTCTCATGGCCATATCAAAGGGGCACTCGACGCCGCTGCTGGTGGCGCCTTTCTATCGCTCACCATAGATTAGGCAACAGCCTTGATCGACAAAATGGTGGCAAATCGAGAGCCGGGAGAAAGACGTAACCCCAGCCAAAACACAAAAAGACATGCATACCGTGAAGGAGGCAGATGTGCTTGCCGCAAAAATGGATCTATTGCTGAAGAAACTAGATGAGCGTGCCACCAACACTAATACTCAGCAGTGCCCAGTTTACGCCACAGACTCACACATGACGTGTGAGACCTGCGGTGAAGTTGGCCACTCAGAGGATAATTGCCCTAAAACCCAAGAAGAAGCCACATTCATCAACAACAACGGGTACCGCCAACCTCAGCACGGCTGGAACAACCAGTCCCGGTCACCATTCCAAGGTAACCAGGGCTACAATCCCAATTATAGCTCCAGTCAACCTTCATTCAAGGACTTGGTATTGGGCCAAGCCAAGATCAATGAAAACCTCACCAAAAAGATAAACCAAAATGATAGCATCCTAGAAGGGGTCAGCAGCAAGTTGGATGGGTTAACCTCTGCCATGAAAGATCAATTAAGCTTCAATAAAACGATTGAAGCACAAATATCCCTAGCTGCCCGTCTCCCTGCCATGGTTGGAGAGAAAGCTTCAGATCAATCCAAAGGTCCTCATGAAAATATTAATGCAAAGAACCACAAGAGGGGCAAGTCCACCCGTGACCCACCAAATCCCAACCATGTGGCGAGGAAGCAAAAAGAGAGAGCAACCCGAAGAGGTAATGCCCCAAGTAACAGAGAGAAACCGAAGTGGAAGTGGTACCATTAGAATACCACGTATACAACATACCTACCATTTACCACAAGAACAAGAAGGCGTGCACCGGGATGAGCTATTCACTTTCGGTTCATGGAAATGATCCGAAAAGTACACGTAAGTGTACCACTTCGGATGTGCTCCATGTTCCCTCATATGCCAAGTACATCAAAGATATCATCCAAAACAAGCGGCCACTACCAACAATAGAAGTTGTGAAGTTAACAGAAGAATGTAGTGCTGCTATTCTGAACCGCTTGCCAGAAAAGAAGAAGGATCCAGGATGTCCCACAATCTCCTGCTCAATCGGGACACAGACATTCGACCATGCCTTATGTGACTTGGGCGCCAGCGTAAGTGTCATGCCCAAATCAGTCTTTGACAGGCTAAAACATACACATCTAGAGCCAACGGCCATGACACTCTAGGCGGCAGATTCATCCATAAGGTATCCAAAGCGGGGATTGCGAGAGGACATACCAAGAAAGATCACGGGGTATTTTTGTCCAGTTGACTTCGTGGTGTTGGACATGGAAGTAACAAAAGATACACCACTCATCCTTGGGAGACCCTTCTTGAGCATAGCGGGGCACAAATTGATGTCGGGCAGGGAGATTCGCTTCAATATCAACGGCGATGAAGAAAAGTTTGAATTTAGGCCTCGGATCTCGAAAGAGTGCAAAATGATCCGGATCAAATACGGGGAGCAAGGAATCAAAGAAATAGAAATACAACCCCCAAAAACCGGTAACACTCCCAAGGTAGTCAACACGGGTAAAAAGTGGGAACGGAAGAAAAAGATAACTCCTAAAAAAGAGAAGAAGGAGCATGAAATAAAGAAAGTTCCCATTTATACGGAGGACAAAAAAGAAGGCCTCAAAAGAAAAGGCCTCAAAAGAAAAGCCCCAAAAGAGAAATCCATGCCAAAAGAAAAGAAGGAGGAGCCAAAAGCAGAATACGAGGTTGAAACATACACCTCCTCAAAAGGTATGGATCCTCAAACTAGTGCAATCATCCGTGTCTCCCGGATTAGATGCACCATCAAGCAGCAAATCGAGGAGAAAGTCCCGCATCACGGACTCAAAAATGTGAGCCCTCCGCCGAAGGTAAAACGGTATCTATATATATATATATATATATATATATATATATATATATATATATAAAAGTACCCACGGGCCTCCAGAGATAGCTTGGGGGAGGACCCCGAAAGGTATCATTGCATTGCATATTTATTTTCAAACAAGTTTTATTTTATTTTAGAATGTTTAAATTTCCAAAGAAACTTGCATCAAAAAAAAATCCAAAAAAATAGAATAAGTAGCTCTTCTTAAGCTTTCATGCCTATACATATGAGCTATGAAAATATTTAGTTTTAGTCCCTTGTTGAAATGATGAATAGTTGCTCTATCTTATGTTTTGCACATTGCCTAGTTTATAACTTAAATTTCTCTAAAGTTTAAGTTTAGTGGCTAAGTTTAATTTCACCTTGAAAAGCCTTGAGTCATGTGGGTTGCATAAGCTTTATCTGGTCTAAGTTGTTGCCGGTTATGATATGGTAAAATGAGCTTGCTATGACATTGTTCTTAGAATGACTTTGACATCCTGGAGTTTTCTTTTCAAAAATCAAAGTTCAAAAGTTCCTCAATGATATGCACAATCCTACTAGAGCCATATGACATGTTCTTTCATGCAAAACCTTAGTCATATGCTACTTGTTTTCATGGTGAGCCTTTTTTCAAAAAGCCGTAACCTATGTTGAGATTCTTTTCATATGCCCATGATCAAGATTCACTTGCACCCAAAAATAAACGCCGACTCTCACACCGAGAGTTGCGCACAATATGCACCTTTCCATCCACCAAAAAAATACTCCACTCATTTTATCATGCTCTCTCACAAAAAAGTCTTATTGCAAAAAGGAGAAGTATGGGCTATGCAAAAAAAGAAAAATGGACAAATGTCCCAAAAAAAGACGAGGAAGTCAAGATACTTCGTCCAAAAAAAAAAGAGAGAGTTAAAGGTAGCCCATACCTCCTCCATTCATAAAACAAG
The DNA here is from genome assembly GCA_015847255.1 of Hyparrhenia diplandra. Lineage (NCBI taxonomy): Eukaryota > Viridiplantae > Streptophyta > Magnoliopsida > Poales > Poaceae > Hyparrhenia > Hyparrhenia diplandra. The sequence continues at coordinate 745,198 of JADLZK010011118.1, read as the reverse complement.
AGAGAGTCATGATACTTGGAGTCCACCAAAATACAAAAAAAAAAATTATCCCACACACTTTGCACTTCTTGATCAAGGCATATGACTAGTCTCTCCATGTGGTTTGGCCTTTGACGAGGGCAACATGACATGAAACAGTATGCCAATCTTTTTCCTACCCAAGCCTTTGGTGAGGATCAACCACTTACATACATTGAGAGATCGAGTGATCATTAGAGGAACTTCTTTCTTTACAAAAATATTTCAAAACCTCTAGATTGATAGTCACTTTCGAAAAGAATGAAAGATAAGCGAGCTTTCGTCAAACCGTTCTATCGGCAACCACCCAAGACTCGGAGACGGTTCAAAAGCCCCACAAAAAGATGAAAGGTAATAAGGGGTGAATAAACATGCCATTTTATTTAAACTATAGTAGAAAATTTTGTTATAAACTTGGTACTTGTGAAATGTAATCGGCATAGTAGCAACTCCCGATCGACAACCAAAAACTTATCTTTTGCTCGAGGACGCCAAGGGGTAAGCTTGGGGCGCTTTGTTCCACGGTCACTAACGACATATTTTTCCCCGTCAACATTATACCATAAAGGGGTGAAACTATACCTTTTCATACTCATATACATTTATTACTTACATATTTTCACTTGTAGTGTTCAAAATGTATTTTGTAGGATTTATAATAAAAACAGGTGGAAATACGACCAAAAGGCGCAACCCTAGAAAGCATACTTCAGAAGATTACAAGCCCAGGGGGTAAAATGGACTGAAATGCCAGAGATGGCCGAGCAAACACCACCAAAGCACACTTTTTAGGCCCAACAACGCCACCCTCGCCAAAGCTCGGGCCGAGCCGAAGCCTGGGGGTCGGTCGGTCCCCCAGGGTGCGCCCGCACCCCTCCCCCCGAGGCTCAAAGCCCAACTTCAGGGAGGCGGTGCAATAAGTGTCAAGGAGGGCGGTGCGCTGGTGGAGTGGCCGATCCATTGTACCTAGACATGTTGCCAAGGTCGGTTTAGTGTATTTTAGCACTTTAGTCCCTCTCCCACTTGTATAAGTAGCTCTCTCCTCTCCCTCTCTCAAACACACACCAATTGGAGTTCACCTACAGCACCACTACCTCACTCTCTACCACCTTCTTCTTCTTCTTCTTCTTCTTTGGCTAGAGTTGGAGTACAAGAGCTACAAGGAGGGCTTGTCTCCTAGAAGAAATAGTGCCTTGGTAATATATACTCTCGATGGATCTTTCTTCTATTTGCAAGTTCTATTTCTTTGTTCATGGTTGTTGGCGGTCGTTATCGAGCATTTTATACCACCAACTTATGTCTTTTTCTGGGGAATCTTGCACACCAACGGCACATATACCTTTACTTCTAACCTAGTTCCACTTGTATTCCGAGAAATATATTTTTGCAGGGACAAGTACATGGAATCAAGTGAGAATGTGCCAAACTTCACGCGAGCGCACTTCGAAAACACGTCTACCAAATAAGTGCAACTCAAGAGGCCTAAGTCAGGAATGAAATGGACCAAACCACCCCTGCATTATGGGTCCAGGCCGGCCCAGAGCCCACCTACGAAAGGCGGGCATGAGACGGCCACCCCCCCCGGTCCAGTCGGGACCGAAGTGGGTCCGGCCAAACCCACGGTGCCGTCTCTCGAGCCGACCTTTCACAGTGGTTGCACGCCACCATGCATAGGCGGTTCACATAGGTGCTTCCATTTTTACCGCATCAAACCGACCAAAATTAGTATAAATAGAGGGTAGGAGTCTCACCTCAAAGTAGAACATCACACCAAGAGCTACTACCTCTCTCACTTGTTCATTCTTTAGTTCTAGTATTTAGTTGTGAGCAAGGCTAAGCTTCAAGGAGGGCTTGTCTCCTTAGAAGGATCTTCTTGGTAATATATTATGGAGCTTTCTTTCATATTCAAGTCCTTTTATTCGTATTACATTGCATATGAACTAGAGTATAGTTATCTTCATGTTATATTAAGTAGGGTATGAACTAGACTATAGTTGATATGCTATGAAATAACATGAACTAACTATAGGCTAATTGTTCATATGTTGTTCTTGGAGAGTTGTAGTATTATGCTAGGGTGATGGTTTGGTGTACCTTCGGGTTTGCCTTTATCCTTGCTTGTCGATCCGTAGGGTCAGAGTCCTGGGGGGGTATTGGTAGTTTTCTATATGCATAGGCATGGTGCCTAGGTCTATAGGAACCATCGAAGATGTCGGCATCCCACGGTAGTGAGGTAGGCGGCAGGTGGTGACAGCCCTGTCCGTCCTTTGCACTCCTCCACGTTCGGGTGTTGAGTTGGAGTTCTGAAAGTGTCTATTGGTCGCGCACCAGCCGCGGGCATCTCCTCGTCATCTAAACATAGTGTTATGATTGTTCATTAACTTCATATGATTACTAAAGTTCTATGCACATGTGATATTAGAATTGCCTCGTTCACCGTAGATATTCTTTTTTATCCTTATTTTCCTTTATCCTTATAGTAGCTCGAAGTGTGTTCTCCCTATCCTAGATTATCATGTTTACCCCTCGTATTACTAGACTAATGGTTATTCATACTTACATTGTGAACTATAATCATCGCTATGCTAGTCTTTACATAAACCTGCCTTCCTTTTGGAAAATATAAATAACGATACCCGAATACTCGCGGGTGAGATGCTACAATGATACATCCGTGCGCTTGCGGATTGAACCTTGTAAACCTATGAATCTGCCCGAGTATTTCTAGAGTAATCATCCTGAGTAGATCCAAAGTCTACTCATTGGTGGTTGCGCTAAGAAATACCAACAATGGTCTAACTTATGAAATAGAGTATAGTCTTGTTCATGTTATAGTGTTGATATATGAACTAGTATATAGTTTGCATATCATGATCTTAACATGTTCATATTCATTCTACATCAATCATCGTATGCTTAACATGATTAGAGGTGGGATAATGGTTCGTTGTTCCTTCGAGTTTGCTCTTGTCTTAGTCCGTCCATCCATAGGGTGGGGATCCTGGGGGGACAAGAGTAGTGCTCTAATACGTGGGCATGGTGCCCGGGTATTATGACACCTGTGGATATGAGAGCATGCCACGGTCGTGGGGGTAGTCGGCAAGGTCGTGACAGCCTTGTCCGTCCCTTGTAATCCCCCTCGTTCGCATTTGATGTAGGAGTTCGTAAATGCCTTCCATTGGGCCGGATGGTATTCGGGAGGTCTCCCTGTTATCCTAGACCTAACCATTCTTATATCATGTTGCATATGATCCTAACTATTCATTTGTATGACCATGACTAGATACATTAGACTACTCCATTAGGTTATTCATTTATTCTTTATCTATTTTCTTTATCCTTTAAGGTGGATTCCTATGTGTGTGTCACACTATCCATAAACCGTATTGCTTACCCCTGTTATGATCAAGTCGGACTTAGCATACACACATTCCATTATTTAGATGCCATGCTAGCCTCTTATACACAAGCCTTCCTTTGGGAAAATATAAATAACGATACCCTGAATACTTCTGGGTGAAATGCTACAATTATAGATCCGTGCGCTTGCGGATGAAATATCAACTATGGCAAGATCTATCACCGTTGATTGACCTAGTGCTATCACCGACATGGTGGTTCCACTTAGAGATATCAACAACACGTTTTGAGGCGCCATCATTAGGGATGGGTTCTAAACCCTGTTTCTAGTGATTGCGCTAAGAAACGCCAACAAATGATACCCGTTATTGATGTAGGCAAAGGTCTTCGTGGGTCTCGGGGCAATCATTGCTCGAGTGGCCAACCTCCCCACAGGTCTCACACATCATGTGTGAGTCCATGGCATTGACTGGGCGCCTTATAGCTTCTTTTTTTTGGTGCGCTCTTCCGGTCTTTTTTTAGTAAGAGTCCATTTTTGCGACAAGCATATCCGCCTCCTTCACGGTATGTATGTCTTTTTTGTGTTTTGGCCGGGGTTCTGTCCTCCTCCCAGCTCTGATTTGTCACCATTATATTGATTAAGGCCGTAGCCGCATCGATGGTGAGTGATGTTGACGGTCACCAACGACATATTTTTTCCCTGTCAACTTACTACCATAAAGGGAGTAAAACTATACCTTTTTATACTCATATGCATTTATCACTAATAAAATTCCACTTGTAGTGTCTAGTATTTTATTTTGCAGATTTATAATAAAAGCAAGTGGAAAATCGACCAAAAGTACGCCATCCGGAAAGCGCATTATTGCAAAACACAAGCCCAGGAGCAAATCGACCCAAAAACATCAAAATTGGGCCTAGTCAAGCCCGGCCCACAACTTTTCAAGACGAAGGAAGACACCCCACCGAGACCCGGGCCAGGCCGAAGCCCAGGGGGTGCGCCAAGACCACCCTGTGCGGCCGCACCCTCCCCGAGGCGGTTTCGGCCCAACCTCGGGGCGGTTCGTGCACCCGCCAAATGGGGATTCCCGCCGTGGGGATGGTCGGTTTGCTCAGATTAGGAAGGTTTACCGTGTCGGTTTTGGTGTAAATAAGCATTTAGGCCCTCCTCCAAGTGTATAAGTAGTCCCCCTCTCCTCTTCTCTCAACACACACCACTTGGAGTCTAGCAAAACCAGCAATCTTCCTCTCTCTACCACCTCTACCTCTCTCTCTTCTTCTACTTCTTCTTTCTTCTTCTTCTTAGTTCTTGGTTAGCACTTGGGTAGAAGAGCTACAAGGAGGGCTTGTCTCCTAGAAGAAAGTGCCTTGGTAATACATCTTCTCTATGGAGCATTCTTCTATTTACAAGTCTTATATCTATGTTCTTGGCCTAACTTATGAACTAGAGTATAGTCTTGTTCATGTTCTAGTGTTGGTATATGAACTAGCATATAGTTTACATATCATAATCTTGACATGTTCATCTCGATTCTTCATCGATCATCATATGCCTAACTTGATTAGAGGTGGGATATCGGTTCGTTGTTCCTTCGGGTTTGCTCTTGTTCTAGTCCGTCCATTCGACGAGTGGGGATCCCGGGGGACAAGAGTAGTGCTCGATATCGCGGGCATGGTGCCCGGTATTACGACACCTGCGATTATGAGTGCATGCCACGGTTGAGAGGGTAGGCGGCTTGGTCGTGACAAGCCTTGACCGTCCCCTTGAAATCCCCCACGTTATGTATGTCTTTGTAGGAGTTAAGTAAATGCTTCCCATCGGGCCGTATGGTATCCGGGGGAGTCTCCTGTTATCCTAGACCTAACCACGATTAAATCGGTTTGCATATGATCCTAACTAATCATTTGTATGGCCATGACTAAATACATTAGAATTACTCCATTTGATTATTAATTTATTCTTTATCTATTTTCTTTATCCTTTTGCTTTGGTGGATTCTTAAGTGTGTGTCGCACTATCCATAAACCGTTATTGCTTACCCCTGTTATGGACAATTTGGTCTAAGCAAACACAAGTTCCTCTATTCAGATGCCATGCTAGCTTATTAATCACATGCCTTCCTTTGGGAAAATATAAATAACGATACCCTGAATACTTAGGGTGAAATGCTACAATGATAGATCCGTGCGCTTGTGGATGAAATATCTAAGATGGTAAGATCTATCCGTTGACAATCCCTTGCGGATCATCGACATGGTGGTTTTACTTGGGAATGTCACGGCGCATTTACGGCGCTATTATTGGGGATGGGTTTTATACTGTTTCCTTTGATTGTGCTAAGAAATGTCAACAAGCATTTAAAGGCGCCGTTCTTGAGGAAGGCATTGTGAAAAAAATATATAATAAATAGCTGGCTATGAATATGAACTATGTGCGTGGCTACCATTTGCTCATACAGGCTAATCTTTTATGTTTTCTCCTGTTGTGGATGAAAACAGGATAGTGTATGTCGCTTCCTACTGCCGGAAAACTTCATCTCCGATCCGGAGGCACTCCTAAGGAAGAACAGTCTCTCGTGCAGCTTCTTCTTCTACGGGAACCCCGGTCGAGACCGACATCCCTGCACCAACCACATCTCAAGCCATGGCCCGAAAATCGCCACGATTTCTCTACTCAGCCGTCACCAACGCGTGCCCGGGCGGCGGTGGTGAATGTGGCGATACAAAACTTTGAGTCGCTGCGCCTTTGGGGCGATCACCATGGTGCGAGCGGTCCATTACGTGGGACTGCCTAGCGAGGATGGCAACGCTCATCTCCAACACTTCCTTGAGTCATGCGACACCATCGTCATCAAGGGCGCCGAACCCGGCGTTATCGGGCTCCGCCTATTTCCTTTCTCCCTCGTGGGGAAGGCGAAACAATGGTTCTACAAGGACAAGGAAGTCGCCGATGACGTGGGCCAAGTGCTCCGCGGTGTTCTGGCTAAGTTCTTCCCCATGGGCAAAACCAATGCCCCGAGGGAAGGATCGCCAATTTCTAGCGGACATCAATGGAACCCATTCCGGAGGCGTGGGAGAGGCTGCAGGAATACATTCTAGCATGCCCGCACCACGGGATGGAAAATTGGTCTGGTGCTCCAAAACTTCTACAATGGTCTCATGGCCATATCGAAGGGCACCTCGACGCCGCTGCGGTGGCACATTTCTATCGCTCACCATCAATCGAGCAAATGCCACGATTGACAAAATGGTGGCAAACCAGAGCTAGGGCGAAGACAGAGCCCTAGCCAAAACACAAAAAGGCATGCATACCGTAAAGGAGGCGGATATGCTTGCCGCAAAAATGGATCTACTGCTGAAGAAGCTAGAGGAGCGCAGCACAGACGCTACTACACGCGGCGCCCCGTTCGCCACGATGCTCACATGACTTGTGAGACATGTGGTGAAGTTGGCCACTTTCGGGGATAAGCGCCACGAGAACCGTGAATAAGCTGCCTTCATCAACAACAAAGAACGGGTATCACCAACCTCGGCCATGGAATAACCAGATCCCAGGCCACCATTCCAAGGTAACCAGGGGTACAACTCCAATTACAACCCTGGTTAGCCATCATTGAAGGACTGCGTGCTGGGCCAAGCCAAGATCAACGAAAACCTCACCAAAAGATGAGCCGGGCCGATAACATCTTAGAAGGAGTCAGCAGGCAAAATTTGGATGGACTCAACTCTACTATGACAAATCGCTTGAACTTCAACAAAAAGATTGAAGCACGAGATAGCCCAAATGAGCTGCTCGTCTCCCAAGAATGGTGGGAGAAAAAGCTTCGAGGCAATCTGAAAGCCCCCGGGAGAGCATAAATGCAAAGAACTACCGGAGGGGGAGATCTACTCATGACCCACCAAATTCCAATTCTACGGTGAGGAAACGAGAAAGAGAAGCACGAAGAGGTAACCCCACGGGTAGTAGAAGAACCGGAAGTGGAGGAGGTACCATTGGAATATCTGAGACACAACGTACCTACCCTTCACCACAAGAACAAGGAAGCGGAACCTTCGGATGAACAGTTCACTTTCGGTTCATGGAGATGATCCGAAAGTACATGTAAGTGTGCCACTCCTAGACATGCTCCATGTGCCGTCATATGCCAAGTACATAAAAGATATAATCGGAACAAGCGGCCCACTTTGCCAACAACGGAAGTTGTGAAGTTAACTAAAGAATGCAAAGCCGCTATCCCTAATCGTCGCCCACGAAAAGAAGAAAAGACCCGGGATGCCCTACAATTCCCTGCTCAATTGGAACACAAACATTCAACCACGCCTTATGTGATTTGGGCGCGATGTTAGTGTCATGTCAAAATCCGTCTTTAACAAACTCAAACATACAAATCTAGAGCCAACATCTATGACACTACAAATTTGGCGGACTCATCTATAAGGTATCCAAAGGGGGATTGCGAGAGGACATACCTGTGAAAATCCGGGGTATTTTGTCCCATTGACTTTGTGGTGTTAGACATGGAATTCACTAAAGATACACCACTCATCCTTGGGCGACCATTCTTGAGCACGCTGCCCGGGGCGCATTGATGTTGGGGCTAGAGAAATCGCTTCAATATCAATGGCAATGAAGAAAATTTGAATTCAGGCCCCGAGTCTCGAGAAGAGTGCAAAATGATCCGGATAAAATATGGGGAGCAAGGAATTAAAGAAATAGAAATCCAGCCCCCAAAGACAGGTAGCACTTCCAAGGCAGTCAGCAAAAATAAATGGTGGGAACAAAAGAAAAAGACAGCTCCTAAATCAAAGAAGGAAAAGGTCCCCATCTTTACAAAAGGACAAAAGACCCCCGGATGGTAGCTCCACACCAAAAAGAAGAACCAAAACCAAAGAAACAATCAAAATACACTCCTCCACAAAAGGTGTGGAAGCTAAAAGAAGTGCAGACCCTCCGTATCTCCGGGAGTTGGTGCGCCATCAAACAACAAAACTGGAAAAGTCCCACCACAGACTCAAAAGGGTGGACCCTCCGCCGAAGGTAAAACGGCAACTATCTCAGAAAAGAACAAAAATACATAAAGATACCCATGGGCCTCCGGATAGCTTGGGGAGGACCCTCGCAGTATCATTGCATTGCATATTTACTTTCATCAAAATTTTATTTTATTTTAGCATGTTTAAATTTCAGCAACCTTGCATTCTAAAAAAAATCCAAAAATAGAATAAGTAGCTCTTCTTTTTGCCTTAATGTTTATATATATGAGCTACAAAAAAAACGTTTACTCTTAGTCCCTTGTTGAAATGATGAATAGTTACTCTATCTTATGCTTTACACATTGCCTAGTTTATAATTCGAATTTCTCTAAAGTTTGGATTTAGTGGCTAATTCTAAAAACTCATCCCGAAAAACCTGATTCATGTGGGTTGCATAGGCTCTATCTAGTCTAAGTTGTTGCCAAGTATGATATGGTACAAATGGATTTGCTATGATTTAGATCCAAAAAGAGAGACTTGACATCCGGTAATCTACTTTGAAAAAGAGAAATGATATGGGCTATGCTATAAAAAAAAAAGAAAAAAAAAAAAGAAAAATGAGATGAAAAATGGACAAACAAGTGTCCGAGGGCTGAGTAGAGCCCACCTCTCCAAATATATATATATATATATATATATATATATATATATATATATATATATATATATATATATATATAGCAATAAAGCCCATACTTTCTCGAAAAAAATAAATCTTATCTAACTAAATAAATCCCGGATAAGAAAGTTGATCAAAGGGATGAATGATAAGTATTTCTGTTATAACCGTTCTATCGGCAACCGCCAAGACTTTGAGAAAAACTAGAAAGCCCTTTCACGATGAAAGGTAATAAAGGGTTGGAAAAAGATGTGCCATTTTATTCAAACTCTAGTAGAAAATCTTATTATAACCCCGGCACTTGTAAAACGTAATCGGCATAGTAGCAACTCCTGATCAACAACCAAGTACTTATCTCTTTTTTTCGAGGACGCGCAAAAGGGTAAGCTTGGGGGAGTTTGTTGACGGTCACCAACGACATATTTTTTTTCCGTCAACTTACTACCATAAAGGGAGTAAAACTATACCTTTTATACTCATATGCATTTATCACTAATAAAATTCCACTTGTAGTGTCTAGTATTTTATTTTGCAGATTTATAATAAAAGCAAGTGGAAAATCGACCAAAGTACGCCATCGAGAAAAGCGCATTATTGCAAAACACAAGCCCGAGGAGCAAATCGACCCAAAACATCAAAATTGGGCCTAGCCAAGCCCGGCCCACAACTTTTCAAGATGAAGGAAGACACCCCACCGAGACCCGGCCAAAGAGCCCGGGGTGCGCTACAAGCACCTGCGCGCGGCCAACCCCTCCTTGAGGCGGTTTCGCCCAACCTCGGGGGGCGGTTCGTGCACCTGCCAAATGGGGATTCCCACCGTGGGATGGTCGGTTTGCTCAGATTAGGAAGGTTTACCAGGTCGGTTTTGGTGTAAATAAGCATTTAGGCCCCTCCTCCAAGTGTATAAGTAGTCCCCTCTCCTCCTCTCTCAACAACACACACCACTTGGAGTCCAAAGAACTAGCAATCTTCCTCTCTCTATCACCTCTACCTCTCTCTCTTCTTCTACTTCTTCTTTCTTCTTCTTCTTAGTTCTTGGTTAGCACTTGGAGTAGAAGAGCTACAAGGAGGGCTTGTCTCCTAGAAGAAAGTGCCTTGGTAATACATCTTCTCTATGGAGCATTCTTCTATTTACAGTGTCTTATATCTATGTTCTTGGCCTAACTTATGAACTAGAGTATAGTCTTGTTCATGTTCTAGTGTTGGTATATGAACTAGCATATAGTTTACATATCATAATCTTGACATGTTCATCTCAGTTCTTCATCGATCATCATATGCCTAACTTGATTAGAGGTGGGATATCGGTTCGTTGTTCCTTCGGGTTTTGCTCTTGTTCTAGTCCGTCCATTCGATGAGTGGGGATCCCGGGGGACAAGAGTAGTGCTTTCATATGTGGGCATGGTGCCCGGGTATTATGACACTGCGAATATGAGTGCATGCCACGGTTGAGGGGTAGGCGGCTTGGTCATGACAAGCCTTGACCGTCCCTTTGAAATCCCCCCCACGTTCGTATGTCTTTGTAGGAGTTCGTGAAATGCTTCCCATCGGGCGTATGGTATCCTGAGTCTCCCCTGTTATCCTAGACCTAACCATGATTAAATTAGTTTGCATATGATCCTAACTAATCATTTGTATGGCCATGACTAGATACATTAGAATTACTCCATTAGATTATTCATTTATTCTTTATCTATTTTCTTTATCCTTTTGCTTGTGGATTCTTAAGTGTGTGTCGCACTATCCATAAACCGTCATTGCTTACCCCTTATGGATAATTTGGTCTAAGCAAACACAAGTTCCTCTATTCAGATGCCATGCTAGCTTATTAATCACATGCCTTCCTTTGGGAAAATATAAATAACGATACCCTGAATACTTCCGGGTGAAATACTACAATGATAGATCCGTGCGCTTGGATGATGAAATATCTAAGATGGCAAGATCTATCCCATTGACAATCCCTTTGCGGATCACCGACATGGTGGTTTTACTTGGGAATGTCGGGCGCATTTACGGCGCTATTATTGGGGATGGGTTTTATACCGCTTTCCTTTGATTGCGCTAAGAAATGTCAACAAGTGATGAGGAATGGGCCACCAAGCCGGCGTCAAGGTGTCCCTTCAACATGGTTGTTAAACCATTGTAGAAGTTCTGGAGCACTAGCCAATTCTCCATCCCATGGTGAGGGCATGCCTGTATGTACTCTTGCAGCCTCTCCCACACTTCTAGGATGGGTTCCATTGAGTTACATTGGTGATTCTTCCTCGTAGGGCATTGGTTTTGCCTATGGGGAAGAATTTGGCAAGGAACGCCGTGGAACAATTGGTCCATGTGTCAATAGCTTCCTTGTCCTTGTAAAACCATCGGCCGCCTTCCCCACAAGGGAGAAGGGAAATGCAGGCGGATCCTAATAGCATTAGGTGAGACGTCTTTTACGATGATGGTGTTGCGCAGCTTCAAGGAAGTGTTGTAGATGAGCATTGGCATCCTTACTCGGCAGTCCACAGAAGGGACTACCCTGCACCATGATGATCAGTCTGGTACGTAATTTGAAGTTCCTATGACCAATGTTGACAGCGGGCCCAGTGGGCACGTTGGCAACAGTAGGGACAGAGAACTCGCGGAGTGACTTCTAGGCCATAGCGTCAAGTGCGGTTGGTGCGGGGGGTGTCTAGTTTAGCTATCAGGAGTCTGGCAGAAGAAGAAGAGGCACAAGACCTATTCTTCCTTAGGAGTGCCTCTGGATCAGCAACAAAGTTTTCTGGTAGGAGGAAACCAGACATGCACTATCCTGTCTTCACCCACTGTTGATGGTAGTTATTGACCACTTTTATATATGTTTTAAACCATCAAACAAGGATCAATGCTAGATAAATATTATTATTACTAATGAATTCCACGAGTTTTTGGTGCATACACTATTTTGCGGGAAGAACCCGGAAAAATCCCGAAAAGAGCTGAAAAAGAGAGGAAATTAAGAAACGAAAGAAAAGTTCAAAAATCCAGGGGCATTGGAGTAAATTCCAGGGGCACAAAAGACAAGAGAATGAAGCTCGAAGAAGGCGGGAGGGCAGACCCCACGGCCGGGGGGGCGGGCGGCACGCCCCGTGCCGCGCACGGCACCTCCCCGGGGATCCACGTGTCCAGCTTACGGAACCTTCCTACAACCGACCTATGGAGTTGATCTAGTCCATCCAATTAAGCCTCGGTTTGATCCAAGGGTCGAGATTCATCCAAGGGGGCTATAAAAGAAGGGGCAGGGCTACCCTCTCAAACCCTAGAAGAATTCATTAGTCTTCGATTATTTAGGGTTTAGATACATTGTAATTAGAGAGAGTAGTACTAGGGTTTCCAGAGATTAGAAGATTAGAGAGCTCTAGTTCTTCAAGGATCAAGGGTAGTAGATTGTCTAATTGATCAAAGGAGATTGTGAGCTCTCGGCTCAAGATTTCGTATCTATTATATTGGAGATATTCAAGAATAAATTTATCTTGAGTTCTCATTATGATTATGCTTTGTTTTCTTATATTATTGATTGTTATGTTCTTAGTATATTCTAGTTTGATATTTGATATAGTTCTAGTTATTGATTATTATATGCTTGAGATCGTGGACAACTTAGCCTTTATCTCAAGGGGTTAAGTCATAAGTTATATGTAGGCATGGTGCTTAGATATAAGTTATTTGCGGATGACCTCTCAGATGCTGAAGTTTGGGGTAGTTCGTAAGGGTGACAACCTTATTGAGTCTTCTATAGTCCTCCTTCATCATATGGTTAACGTTAGGATGTGGTTGCGACGGAGGCTAGTTTATCTCATTATAAATCCTCCTTAGTTGATATCCCTCTTGCTATATATTATGATTTTCTTGTTCTATACATGAGAATATTTTACATGCTATGCTTTGACTTGATGATTGATAGTTACTTGAAGTCTATCTCAGAATAACCATGATATCTATACTAATATTAGTGAGTCTCTATATCTCTCTATCTCAATGGAATACCCTAGGCATCGTTTATCTTTTTATTGTTATCTTTATTTATCTTTTTATTTATCTTTATCTATTTATTAGTTATCCATTCTTTTCACCCCTGCTATAGTATTGGAATGATTGATTCTATGTACATAAAATATAGAATTGCCATGAGTCATATGAATATTGCCTCACAGTCCTTCCTTTGGGAAAATATAAATTACGATACCTGGTTCATCCTAGGTGAAGTGCTACAAATGGTATAGAGTTTATTTCCGGTTTATATCCGTGCGCTATGGATATAATAGCTTTTATATGTGACAACGTAAGTGTAGATTTATTTTATACCCGGTGTTTCTAGGCATCGTTGAGGAGTTAGGTTTTACCTACCCCTTTTGTGAGGACGTTTAGAAATACCAACAAGCATTTACGGTGCCGTTCTTAGGGAAAGAAAGAGCAAATATGGCTCTAGACTAGAAAATATGTTACATAAAATCATAACCTTTACTTTAGCAGGGATCACCCTTGTTTTATTTTCTTTTTCTTTTTATTTATTTCAGGTAAGATCATAATTGGTTGTGGATCATCAGTTTCTCATCAATTTATTATCAACTAGATCTCAAGAAGAGGATTTGAAGTCGGTTGACGCTATGGCCACCAAGACTTTGCACGAATTCTCTCGACTCCTAGCATTGAGAATATTCGTGTTGGACCGAAATTGAACATCAAGGAAGACTTTGAGTTGAAGCCAAGCCTCATCAACCCGACATTCAAACCATCACTTTTAGTGGGAAGCAACATGAAGATGCCAAAACTCATTTGCAGAATTTTACGGAGATTTGTAGCACCATTGCCATCAAGAATATCCCACATGAAATAATACTCCTTCGTTTGTTCCCATTCTCATTGGAGGGAAGAGCGAATCATTGGTTCTACAAGGAAAAGAAGCGATTCACCACTTGGGCATTATGTGCCAAAGCATTCTTAGAGAAGTATTTTCCAGCTAGTAAGACCAATATGATGAGAGGAAGAATCACAACATTTCAGCAGCTTGAAAAGAGAAACTATTCCGCAGGCATGGGAACGTTTTCAAGAATACATTCAAGATTGCCCACATCATGGAATGGAAGAATGGCTGCTCATACGCACCTTCTTCCATGGTTTAATCAAGATCACAAGAACATCTTGATGCTACTGCTGGAGGGTCATTCATGTCCCTCACTCTTGAAGAAGCTCAAGAAACAATGGAGAAAATAGCAGAAAATCATGGATGGACATTATGCTATATTCAACCATGCCACGAGAATGAAGAAGTTTCAGAAGAAGTACATGCTTTGGTCAACCAAGATGGATGTGTTAATGGATTGGCTTGAGGATAGAGCAAGATACAAAGAAGCTAGACGTAGCCATTCAAGATGCATATTCTCGCATTTAATCGAGAAAAAGGAAACGCTTTGGAGTCTCCCTCAATCCAAGGATCTTAGCATTGTCGGTTTGCAAATGTAAGGATCGGGGAGAAATTCAGCCAAAACCAATCAATCAAAAGGGCAAGTACCATAGAGAATACAAGGCTAAGCAACCTCCTCTCTACGAGAATTAATTCTTCAAGAATCAAGAGTTAATGAGAAGGTTAACAATAAGCTTATACGCCCACGATAAAGATTTTAGAAGGTGTTAATGCAAGGTTGGATCAGTTTTCATCCGCTTTTTAAGAACAAGATGCCTTTAATAGGAAGATAAAATCTCAGGTGCTACATCTGCTTGCTAGAATGCCTATTGCTCCTAGTCATGAGCAAGTGCATAATATCACTACCAGAAGGGGTAAATCCACACATGACCCACCTTATCCTAAGGGAGCACGGAGGCCCTCGAGAATCGGTGATAGCACAGGCATGATCGAATCAAGAAGAGAGAGTTGAACCCGTATGCGGAAAGGTACACGGAAGATCATGAGATGCAACATGACTATCATGATACACAAAAACTTGCCATTTCCAAGACGGAGAGAAGACCCAAGAATGATGAGCAATTCAAAAAGTTCATAGAAGTAATTGAGAAGCTATATATCAATGTGCCATTGATGGATGCCATGCAAGTGCCTACTTATGCAAAATATCTTAGAGACATCCTCAACAACAATAGGCCACTTCCTACCATTGAAGTCATTCAAATTTAGGAGGTGTGTAGTGCGGCAATATTGAATACGATTACTGTTGGCATTTCTTAGCGCAATCAAAGGAAAAACAGGTATAAAACCCATCCCCAATAAAAGCGCCAGAAATGCGCCCGACATTCCCAAATGTAAACCACCATGTCGGTGATCCGAAATGGGATTGTCAACGGGATAGATCTTGCCATCTTAGATATTTCATCTCGCAAGCGCGCGGATCTATCATTGTAGCATTTCACCCTAAGTATTCGAGGTATCGTTATTTATATTTTCCCAAAAGGAAGGCATGTGTTTAATAAACCAAAGATGGCATCTGAATAGAGGAACATGTGTTTGCTTAGACCAAATTGTTCATAACGGGGTAAGCAATAATAGTTTATAGATAGTGTGACACACACTTAAGAATCCACCAAAGAAAAGGATAAAGAAAAATAGATAAAGAATAAAATGAATAACCTAATGGAGTAATTCTAATGTATCTAGTCATGGCCATACAAATGAATAGTTAGGACCATATGCAAACCGATTTAATCGTGGTTAGGTCTAGGATAACGAGGGAGACTTCCGGGTGCCATACGGCCCAATGGAAGCATTCTACGAACTCTTACAAAGACACACACTAACGTGGGGGATTTCAAAGGGGCGGTCAAGGCTTGTCACGACCAAGCCGCCTACCCCTCAACCGTGGCGTGCACTCATATCCCGCTAGGTGTCGTAATACCCGGAGCACCATGCCCGCATATTAGAGCACTACTCTTGTCCCCCAGGATCCCCACTTTCGTCGAATGGACGGACTAGAACAAGAGCAAACCCGAAGGAACAACGAACCGTTATCCCACCTCTAATCAAGTTAGGCATATGATGATCGATGATAAACTGAGATGAACATGTCAAGATTATGATATGTAAACTATATGCTAGTTCATATACCAACACAAGAACATGAACAAGACTATGCTCTAGTTCATAAGTTAGGCCAAGAACATAGATGTAAGACTTGCAAATAGAAGCATGCTCCATAGAGAAGATGTATTACCAAAGCACTTTCTTCTAGGAGACAAGCCCTCCTTGTGGCTCTTCTACTCCAAGTGCTAACCAAGAACTAAGAAGAAGAAAGTAGAAGAAGAAAGAAGAAGTAGAAGAAGAGAGAGAGGTAGAGGTGGTAGAGAGAGAGATTGCCGGGTTTGTGGACTCCAAGTGGTGTGTGTTGAGAGAGGGAGAGAGGGGGCCTACTTATACACTTGGAGGAGGGGCCTAAGTGCTAATTTACACCAAAACCGACCTGGTAAACCTTCCTAATCTGAGCAAACCGACCATCCCACGGCGGGAAACCCCGTTTGGAAGGTGCACGAACCGCCTCCCCGAGGTTGGGCCGAAACCGCCTCGAGGGAGGGTGCTTGGCCGCACCGTGTGGTCGCTGCGCGCACCCCAGGCTCGGCCGCCCTAGCCCAGCCCTCGGTGGGGTGTCTTCCCCTCGCCTTGAAAAGTTGTGGGCGGGGGCTTTGCTCGCCCAATTCTGATGTTTTGGGTCGATTTGCTCACGGGCTTGTGTTTTGCAAAAATGCGCTTCCCCGGATGGCGTACTTTGGTCGATTTTCCACTTGCTTTTATTATAAATCTGCATAATAAAATACAAGACACTACAAGTGGAATTTTATTAGTGGTAAATGTATATGAGTATAAAAAGTATAGTTTCACTCCCTTTATGGTAGTAAGTTGACGGAAAAAAATATATCGTTGGTTACCGTCAACAAACTCCCCCAAGCTTACCCTTTTGGCGTCCTCGAGCAAAAGAGATAAGTACTTGGTTGTTGATCGTGAGTTGCTACTATGCCGATTACGTTTTACAAGTGCCGGGGTTATAATAAGATTTTTCTACTAGAGTTTGAATAAAATGGCACATCTTTTTCCCACCCTTTATTGCCTTTCATCGTAGCGGGGCTTTCTAGCTTTTCTCAAAGCCTTGGGGTTGCGGATAGAACGGTTATAAATGAGGTGCTTATCATTCATCCTTTTGATCAACTTTTTATCCGGGATTTTATTTAGATAAAATTTATTTTATTTTATTTTATTTTTTTTTTTAAAGCATGGGCTTTATTGCTATATTTTTTTTTGGAGAGGTGGGCTCTACTCTCCCTAGACTTTTGTCTTTTTATTTCCTCTCTTTTTCTTTCTTCTCTTTTTTTTTTTTTTTTTTTAGAGATGTGGGCTCTACTAAGCCCTCGGACACTTGTCCATTTTTCATCTCATTTTTTTTTTTTCATAGCCCAAAACATTTCTCTTTTCAAAGTATAGATTCCCTGATGTCAAGTTTCTCTTTTTGGACGAAGTCATAGCAAATCCATTTGTACCATATCATATTTGGCAACAACTTAGACTAGATAGAGCATATGCAACCCACATGAATCAGGGTTTTTCAGGGATGAGTTTTTAGAATTAGCCACTAAACCCAAACTTTAGAGAAATTCGAATTATAAACTAGGCACGTGCAAAGCATAAGACAGAGCAACTATACATCATTTCAACAAGGGACTAAGACTAAACATTTTTATAGCTCACATATATAAGCATTAAGGCACAAAGAAGAGCTACTTATTCTATTTTTGGATTTTTTTTTTTTTTAGAATGCAAGGTTGCTGAAAATGTAAACATGCTAAAATAAAATAAAATTTGATGGGATTAAATATGCAATGCAATGATACCCTGTGGGGGTCCTCCCCCAAGCTATCTGAGGCCCGTGGGTATCCTTATTTATTTTTGTTCTTTTGGGATAATCTGCCGTTTTACCTTCGGGCGGAGGGTCCACTCTTTTGAGTCTCAGTAGACTAGGACTTTCTCCAAATTTTGTTGCTCGATGGTGCACCAAAATTCCCTGAGATGCGGAGGGCTGCACTTCTTTTTAGCTTCCACACTTTTTGTGGAGGGGTGTATTTTGATTGTTTCTTTGGTTTTGGTTCTTCTTTTAGTGTGGAGCTACCTTCCGAGGCTTTTTGTCCTTTTGTAAAGATGGGGACCTTTTCCTTCTTTTGGTTTAGGAGCCGGTCTTTTTTCTTTTGTTCCCATCTTTTATGTTTGCCGACCGCCTTGGAAGTGCTTTTGCCGTCTTTGGGGGCTGGATTTCTATTTCTTTAATGCCTTGCTCCCCATATTTTATCCGGATCATTTTGCACTCTTTTCCGAGACTCGAGGCCCGAATTCGAATTTTTCTTCATTGCCATTGATATTGAAGCGGATTTCTCCTACCCAACATCAACTGCGCCCCGGCCCAGTGGCTTTCGTGAATGGTCGCCCAAGGATGAGTGGTGTATCTTTAGTAAATTCCATGTCTAGTACCACAAAGTCAATCGGGACAAAATACCGCGGATTCTCACAGTGCACGCCTTTCGCAATTCCTGCCGGATACCTTATGGATGAGTCCGCCAGTTGTAGTGTCATAGATGTTGGCTCAAGATTTGTATGTTTGAGCTTTTCAAAGACGGATTTTGGCATGACACTAACACCGGCGCCCAAATCACATAAGGCGTGGTTGAATGTTTGTGTTCCAATTGAGCGGGGAATTGTAGGGCATCCTCGGATCTTTCTTCTTTTTACGGCAGACGATTTAGGATAGCGGCACAAAGATTCTTCGGTTAGCTTCACAACTTCGTTGTTGGTAGTGGCCGCTTGTTCGGATGATATCCTTTATGTACATGGCATATGATGGTACATGGAGCATGTCTAGGAGTGGCACACTTACATGTACCTTTTGATCATCTCCATGAACCGAAAGTGAACCGCTCATCCGTGTCTACTTCCTTGTTCTTGTGGCGAAGGGTAGGTACGTTGTGTCTCAGATATTCCAATGGTACCTCCTCCATTTCGGTTCTTCATACGCTACAGTGGGGTTACCTCTTGAGGCAGCTTCTCTTCGTTTCCTCACCGTAGTATTGGGATTTGGTGGGTCACGAGTAGATCTCCTCCCTCTTGTAGTTCTTTGCATTTATGCTCTCCCGGGGCTTCAGATTGCTTTGAAGCTTTTTCTCCCACCGTTACGGGAGACGAGCGTAGCCTGGGTTATCTCGTGCTTCAATCTTTTGTTGAAGTTCAACCGATTTGTTATAGCGAGAATTAAGTCCGTCCCACTTCTTGTGCCGACTCCTTCTAAGATGTTATCACCGTTCATCTTTTTGGTGAGGTTTTCATTGATCTTGGCTTGGCCCAATACCAGGTCCTTCAATGATGGCCGACCCGGGGTTGTAATTGGAGTTGTACCCCCGGTTGCCTTGGAATGGTGGCCCCGGATCGGTTGTTCCAGACCTGCTGCGGTTAGCGATACCCGTTGCTATTGTTGATGAAGGCGGCTTCTTCCACGGGTCTCGGGGCGCTTATCCCCGAGTGGCCAACTTCACCATACGTCTCACAGGTCATGTGGCGTGCGTGGCGTAAACCGGGCGCCGCTATGTAGTAGAGTCGTCGCGCTACGCTCCTCCGCTTTTTTAGCGAAGATCCATTTTTGCGGCAAGCATATCCGCCTCCTTCACGGTATGCATGCCTTTTTGTGTTTTGGCGGGGCTCGCTTTTCCGCCTCACGGTTTGCCACCATCTTATCAATCGGGGCTGTTGCCCGATCTATGGTGGCGATAGAAACGCGCCACCACGGCGGCGTCGAGGTGCCCCTTCCGATATGGCCGTGAGACCATTGTAGAAGTTCAGAGCACCAGCCTAGCTCTCCATCCCGTGGTGCGGGCATGCTAGAATGTACTCACCGCAGCCTTTCCCACGCCTCCGGAATGGGTTCCATTGAATTCCCATCGAAATTGGCGATTCTCCCCTCGGGGGCATTAGTTTTGCCCATGGGGAAGAACTTAGCGAGGAACGCCGGAGCACTTGGCCCACGACCGACGGCGACTTCCTTGTCCTTGTAGAACCATTGTTTCGCCTTCCCCCACGAGGGAGAAGGGAAACAAAGTGAGCCCATGACGCCCGTGCGGCGTCCCTTGATGACGATGGTGTCGCATAGCTCCGTGAAGTGTTGAGATGAGCGTTTTGCATCCTCGCTAGGCAGTCCACGTAATGGATGGCTCGCACCATGGTGATCGGCCCGGTGTGCGGCTCAAAGTTTTTGTCATACGTTCACCACCGGCCCGATGGCACGTTGGTGACAATGAGTAGAGAAATCGCGCAGCGACTTCGAGCCATAGCTTGGGTTACGGTTGGTGCGGGGATGTCGGTCTCGACCGTCGGGGTTCGGCCAAAAAAGAAGCGCACGAGACCGGTTCTTCCTTAGGGAGTGCCTTTGGATCGGAGATGAAGTTTTTCGGTAGAAAGGAAACCCTCGACATACACTATCCTCGTTTTCATCCACAACAGAGAAAACATAAAAGTTTAGCCTTGTATGAGCAAATGGTAGCCACGCGGTTCATATTCATAGCCAGCTATTTATTTATTTTTCACAATGCCTTCCCCAAGAACGGCGCCAGAAATGCTTGTTGGCATTTCTTAGCGCAATCAAAGGAAAACAGTATAAAACCCATCCCATCCCCAATAAAAGCGCCCGAAATGCGCGCGACATTCCCAAGTAAACCACCATGTCGGTGATCCAAATGGGATTGTCAACGGGATAGATCTTGCCATCTTAGATATTTCATCCGCAAAGCGCCGCGGATCTATCATTGTAGCATTTCACCCTAAGTATTCAGTGGTATCGTTATTTATATTTTTCCCAAAGGAAGGCATGTGTTTAATAAACCAAAGATGGCATCTGAATAGAGGAACATGTGTTTGCTTAGACCAAATTGTTCATAAATAGGTAAGCAATAATAGTTCATAGATAGTGTGACACACACTTAAGAATCCACCAAAGAAAAAGGATAAAGAAAAATAGATAAAGAATAAATGAATAACCTAATGGAGTAATTCTAATGTATCTAGTCATGGCCATACAAATGAATAGTTAGGATCATATGCAAACCGATTTAATCGTGGTTAGGTCTAGGATAACAGGGGAGACTCCCCCTGTGCCATACAGCCCAATGGAAGCATTTACGAACTCCTACAAAGACACACGAACGTGGGGATTTCAAGGGGACGGTCAAGGCTTGTCACGACCAAGCCGCCTACCCCCTCAACCGTGGCGTGCACTCATATCCGCGAGTGTCAGTAATGCCCGCACCATGCCCGCATATTAGAGCACTACTCTTGTCCCCCCAGATCCCCACTGCGTCGAATGGGCGAACTAGAACAAGAGCAAACCCGAAGGAACAACGAACCGTTATCCCACCTCTAATCAAGTTAGGCATATGATGATCGATGATGAACTGAGATGAACGTGTCAAGATTATGATATGTAAACTATATGCTAGTTCATATACCAACACAAGAACATGAACAAGACTATGCTCTAGTTCATAAGTTAGGCCAAGAACATAGATGTAAGACTTGCAAATAGAAGAATGCTCCATAGAGAAGATGTATTACCAAAGCACTTTCTTCTAGGAGACAAGCCCTCCTTGTAGCTCTTCTACTCCAAGTGCTAACCAAGAACTAAGAAGAAGAAAGTAGAAGAAGAAAGAAGAAGTAGAAGAAGAGAGAGAGGTAGAGGTGGTAGAGAGAGAGAGATTGCTGGTTTGCTGGACTCCAAGTGGTGTGTGTTGAGAGAGGGAGAGAGGGGGCCTACTTATACACTTGGAGGAGGGGCCTAAGTGCTAATTTACACCAAAACCGACCTGGTAAACCTTCCTAATCTGAGCAAATCGACCATCCCACGGCTGAAGATCTCTAGTTTGGTTTTGGATAATTAGTGACACCTAAGGACTAATCTCTCATTGCTAAGTGTTTGACATGTATGGAGATTGGTCGTGCTTGGAGTTGGTGCAAGATGATCATGGAGGATGGATCGAGGTGATCCAAAAGATGATCAAGCATGCAACCCTAAGTGGAGTTTCGAGAACAAAAGTCCCAAGGCAAAGGTATAACCATAGGGCTTTTGGTTTCACACCCAAGACACCATAGAGGGTGTGGGTGGTTATAGGATCGATAAGCCGTACTATAAAGAGGGGAAAACTTTCGTACATATCGATCCTCACGTGCCTTTAGGTTCAAGTCTCATATGCATGCATTCTAACCTAAAGTGCTAACTCCGTCCTTGTCGGAAATGGTTTCGAAAATGCTAACACTTGGTGTCGAGGTGTTCTTCGACGTGTCGGCAACAAGAAACAAGTGACTAAGTCGGTTTGGAGCAAAGGCGAAGGAACGGCGACGAAACGATGACTTTTCACGCTCTAGCGTGACCGGACGCGACCCGGCCGGAAGGCGGTCAAATGTGACCGGGGCTTCGGTCGTCGCGTCCCGCGAGAGCTCGCAATGTCGGGTTCGGGCCAGGCCGACCGGCCGACGCTGATGACCGGATGCTTCCGGTCTTGGCCGGAAGCACCGACCGGACGCGACCGGACCGGTTGAGACAGGGCAAAACCACTTTTCGGGGTTGTCGGTTGTGATCGGACCCACCGACCGGACTCACCGGTGCGTCGTCCGTCGGTCAAGGCCCCGGCCAGCCGCTGCAGCCCCGTGGGTTTCCTCCCAACGGCTACATTTCATGGTGTGGGGTATTTATACCCCCTTGGCTGCCTCTTGCTCTCTCTTGGTCATTTGAATCACTCCTAACATCTTTGAGCAAGCAAGCAAGCCTCCCTCCTCTCTCATTCTTGATTTGAGCTTCATTCTTGAGAGAAGAGAGATCCAAAGTGCATTGCATTGTGTTCTTGCATCTAGAGGCACTTGGGGATCGTGTTGTGACGGTGGATTTCCGTTACTCTTGGAGGCACCGCTCCTAGCCGGGTTTGGTGATTTGGTGGAGTTGTTGGCAAGAAGAGGAGATTGTTTCTTGGCCACCTCCTATTGGTTTGTGAGAGGATTACGCACTCCTCGTCGGGAAGACAAAGTGCAAGGAATACATTGCTCGTGCTTTGGGTACCTCACTTGGTGTGTGGTGTGTTGAGGCTAGCAAGGGCACCGCCTAGCTCAAACATCACCCTTGTGTTGGTCGGCACAACCGAGAGTAGTTGTCGGTGTACAACGAACTCCGGGTGAACAAATCGACTTGTTCATTGTCTCTTGTGTGGATCATCACCTTCGAAAGATTGATTGGTTTTCATCTTCCGGTGATTGGTTGACATCCTCTACACATCGGTATAACAAGCCTCTCACTTTTGTTTTTTTACCTTCCTAGTTTACTTTGAGTAGAGAGCTAGCATTTGCTTGTGTAGTTTGTTCTTGCTAGCATAAGGACCATATTAGGATTGCTCATTAGCTAGAGTAGTGACATAGACTTTGAGTGGACTAGAGATCATAGTATTATTTAGTCTTGTCACTAGAAGGCTTGCTTGACCATTAGAGCTAGTGCAAACCGCTTTTACTGCCCAGTGTTTTATACTAACCGGTTTGTTTAGTTGAGTTTGTAGAAAATTTTTATAGGCTATTCACCCCCCCTCTAGCCATCTAGGACCTTACAAGTGGTATCGGAGCCGTGGTCACCATATTTGAAGGCTTAACAACCTTGGTGTGATAGTATGGCAACCATTGTGTTCAACAATGTTGGGGAAAGCCTCCTTTCTTTGATGGGGTCAAGAATTTTGACTATTGGAAGAGATGCATGAGAATGTACTTGGGATCAATCAATGACCAAGTATGGGAGGTCACCGAGAAGGATTATGTCATCCTTGATCCTACCAACCTCACCAACACCGACAAGATCAACCGACAATGCAACACTACGGCATTGAGCACCCTTTACAAGGGAATGGATATCAAGGTGTTTGAAAGCATCAAGGATCTTGAGAAGGCAAGTGAGGTATGGGAGAAGCTTTGTGAGATCTATGAGGGCACCAAAGTTGTGAAAAGTGCCAAGCTATATGTTCTCAAGAGTGAATTTGAGAATTTCAAGATGAAGAAAGATGAGAGCATCCCGATACATTCCATAGGCTCCAAGTGATTGTGAATGATCTCAAGGCACTAGGAGTGAAGACCTTGGATAGAGACTTTGGGCACAAATTTTTGATGTGCTTGCCCAAGAAGTTTGCTATGTTGAGGAAGTTACTCTTTAGAGATGGATTGAACACCATGACACCTAGTGACTTGCTTGGAGAGGTACTAACCGATGAGCAAGTTGATAGAATGGAAGATGAGGTGGAGATGGAAGATGACAAGAACAAGAAGGTTGTGGCATTCAAGGCCGCCACCACCTCATCCAAGGCAAAGGGCAAAGCCAAAGCACAAGAAGAAGTTGATGAGGAAGTTGACCTTGATGAGATTGATCAAGAGTTTGCTATGTTTGTGAGGAATTTTAGCAAAGTCTTGAAGAACAAGAGAATGGGGCAAGGTTCAAGAAGAAGAAATGATTCATCCAAGAAGAATGAAGAGCCAAGAAAGTGTTTTGAGTGTGATAGTCCATACCACATCCTTGCCGATTGCCCAATCAAGAAAGAGAAAGAGATGCACAAGGCAAACAAGGGTGGTAAGACCAACAAAAAAAGAGCAAGTCTATAACCTTCAAGAAGAAGAATGATGGTGCATTTGTTTGCTCTTGGGATAGTGATGGTTCATCCGATGAAGAGGAAGAAAAGCCCAAGGCCATGAGTGCAATTGGCCAACACAAGACATCATCCCTCTTCGGCTCATCACCTTCATGCTTCATGGCTAAGGCCACTAAGGTATCATTGCATGAGCATGATGAACTAAGTGATAATGAAGTAAAATATGATAGTGATAGTGAAGATGATGATGATGATGAACCCACTAGAGATGATCTCTTAGAGATGCTTAAGCAAACTCATATCATGCTTAAGACTAAGGACAAGGAATGCAAAGCTTTGCAAAAGAGTGTAAAAACTCTTGAGCAAAACTTTAGTGAGCTAGAGGCCACCCATGAGGGTCTAAAGGAAGACCATGGGGAACTTGAGCTAGCTCATACAAGGCTCCAAAAAGCCCATGCCTTGCTCTTAAAGAAGAATGATAAAGCTTGCTTAAACATTAAGAAGGATGTTGGAACAACATGTGATATCATAGTTGAACCTTTGTGTTCGATTTCATTGATGCTCCATGCATTCCTTCCACATCCACATCAACCCACTCTACCTCTACTAAGAATGATGAAGTAATTTTAGATTCATCATTAGTGGTTGAGAATGAGACTCTCAAAAGAGAGGTGGATGAGCTCACCCACGCCTTGGGTAAGGCATATGGTGGGGATGC
Source organism: Hyparrhenia diplandra (assembly GCA_015847255.1). Classification (NCBI taxonomy): domain Eukaryota; kingdom Viridiplantae; phylum Streptophyta; class Magnoliopsida; order Poales; family Poaceae; genus Hyparrhenia; species Hyparrhenia diplandra. The sequence goes on along the minus strand of JADLZK010011118.1, from coordinate 719,792 downwards.
CAAATTGCTAAAGTGCTTGGGTAGCCAACGGTTTCCCTTAACAAGGAAGGCTTAGGCTATATCCCCAAGAAAGGCAAAAAGGCCTTTGCTACTCCGAAGCCTAGCTTTGTGAAGAGCAATGGTACCTATTGCCATAGATGCAAGCAAGTTGGGCATCAAGAGCATAAATGTGCTAAAATGAACATGAACAAGAATTCAAACAAAGTGCATTCCATACATTTTGATTCTTGTTATTTGCTTACCAAGGGTGAGAAGGGTGTCAAGGCAAAGTTTGTTGGTACACCCATTGTTGGCCCAAAGAAGAAGGCAATTTGGGTACCAAAGGCTTTGGTTGCTAACCTCCAAGGACCCAAAGGAAAATGGGTACCTAAATATTATTGATTTCCTTGTAGGTGAATTACAAGATTGGGGGCAACCATTGGATTCTTGATAGTGGGTGCACTCAACATATGACCGGTGATGCAAGGAAGTTCAATATCATTGATTCAACTCAAGACAATGGCAAGCCTATTACATTTGGTGATAGCAAGAGTGGCAAGATTCAAGGTGTAGGCAAGGTTGCAATAACCAATGACTTGACACTATCAAATGTGGCACTAGTTGATATCTTGAAGTATAATTTACTTTCGGTGGCACAAATATGTGATCTTGGTTACAAGTGCATCTTTGGTGAAGATAATGTTGAGATTGTGAATACAAAAGATTCAAGCTTGATCTTCAAGGGAATAAGATTTGACAACCTCTACCTTGTTGATTTTGGTGCTAGTGAGACACAAATTAGTACATGCTTGATATCTCAATCTAGCATGGGTTGGCTATGGCATAGAAGACTTGGTCATGTTGGCATGAAGCAACTCAACAAGTTAGTTCAACATGATTTAGTAAGAGGCTTGAAGGATGTTCATTTTGACAAGGACAAGCTATGTAGTGCATGTCAAGCCGGCAAGCAAGTTGCAAACACTCATCCAAAGAAGAGCTTCATGAGCACTTGCAAGGCATTTGACTTGATCCATATTGATTTGTTTGGTCCAACCGCATATACAAGCATTGGTGGCAACAAGTATGGATTTGTGATTGTGGATGATTATACAAGATTCACTTGGGTGTTCTTTCTCAATGACAAGAGTGATGTGTATTCATTGTTCAAGTCATTTCTCAAGAGAGTGCACAATGAGTTTGACATCATAGTGAAGAAAGTGAGAAGTGACAATGGAAGTGAGTTCAAGAACACAAGAGTTGATGAGCTATGTGATGATTATGGGATTATGCATCAACTTTCGGCCAAGTACACACCGAGTCAAATGGCCTAGTTGAGAGGAAGAATAGGACTCTCATTGAGATGGCAAGATCAATGCTTAGTGAGTACAATGTGAGTCAATCATTTTGGGCGAAGCAATCAACACCGCATGCCACTACATCAATAGATTGTATTGCCATCCATGATGAACAAGACACCTTATGAGCTATTGAATGGAAGAAAGCCAACCATTGCATACTTTAGAGTATTTGGGTGCAAATGCTACATATTGAAGAAGGGTGCAAGACTTGGCAAGTTTGACAAGAGGTGTGATGAGGATTCTTACTTGGTTATTCCACCACAAGCAAGGCATATAGAGTGTGGAACAACTCAAGTGGAGTGCTAGAAGAAGTCCATGATGTTGAGTTTGATGAAACCAATGGGTCCCAAGATGAAGATGAGAACCTTGATGATGTTAGTGGAACTCAATTGGTAAATGCCATGAGAGGCATGGACATTGGTGATATTAGGCCAACTCAAGTTGATGATGACAAGAATGATATGCAAACAACTCAAGTTGGTGGTGCTCAAGTGCAAGATCAACAAGCTAGTACATCATCTCAAGCAACAACAAGTGATCAACCAAGCTCAAGCAATCAAGTCCCAATACTCCAAAGCTCAAGCATAGCTAGAGATCACCCAATTGATCAAATTGTTGGTGACATTGCAAGTGGAAGTACAAACAAGAGGAAGACTAGCGGCCTTTTGTGAACACTTTGCATTTATGTCACAAGAGGAGCCCGAAAAGATTGATGATGCCTTGAAGGATGAAGAATGGGTCATTGCTATGCAAGAAGAGCTCAATAACTTTGATAGAAATAAGGTTTGGGAATTGGTAGAGACCAAAGGACTACAATGTCATTGGCACCAAATGGGTGTTCAAGAACAAACAAGATGAAGATGGCATTGTTGTGAGAAACAAAGCAAGACTAGTTGCACAAGGCTACACTCAAGTAGAGGGTCTTGACTTTGGTGAAACATATGCTCGGTTGCAAGATTAGAGGCAATTAGAATTCTATTGGCCTATGCATGTGCACACAACATTAAGCTCTATCAAATGGATGTCAAAAGTGCTTTTCTCAATGGCTTCATCAATGAGCTAGTGTATGTTGAGCAACCGCCCGGTTTTTGAAGATTATCATCGTCCCAACCATGTGTACAAGTTGAACAAGGCATTGTATGGGTTGAAGCAAGCACCTAGAGCATGGTATGAGAGGTTGAGAGACTTCTTGCTCAAGAAGGGATTCAAGATGGGCAAAGTTGACACTACTCTCTTCACCAAGAAGATTGGCAATGATTTGTTTGTTATGCAAATATATGTTGATGATATCATATTTGGCTCAACAAAAGAAAGATATTGTGAAGAGTTTGCAAAGATGATGGCAAAAGAGTTTGAAATGTCTATGCTTGGAGAGCTAACATATTTCCTTGGTCTTCAAATCAAGCAAATGAAGAATGGCACCTTCATTAGTCAAGGGAAATACATTAGAGACATGGTCAAAAGGTTTGGATTGCAAGATGCAAAAGGGCATTAATACACCAATGGGTACCAATGGATCATTGGACAATGATGAAAGTGGCAATATGGTTGATCAAAGGTATTATAGGTCATTGATTGGAAGCTTACTCTATGTGACCGCTTCTAGGCCCGATGTGATGTTTAGTGTGGGCAAGTGTGCAAGATTTCAATCCTCACCTAGAGAGAGTCATCTCACCGCATCAAAGAGGATATTGAGGTATTTGAAGCACACACAAAATGTTGGGCTATGGTATCCCAAGGGGTCAAACTTTGAGCTTATTGGATATTCGGACTCCGACTATGGGAGATGCAAGGTTGATAGAAGAAGCACAAGTGGCACTTGTCAATTCCTTGGAAGATCTCTTGTGTCTTGGTCCTCAAAGAAGCAAACCGGTGTGACACTTTCAACCGCCGAGGCGAATACATTAGTGCCGTAGTTGTTGTGCACAATTGCTATGGATGAGATCAACTTTGAAGGATTATGGATTTGATTTCCATCATGTGCCTTTATATTGTGACAATGAGAGTGCTTGCAAGATGACACAAAACCGGTCCAACATACAAGAACCAAGCACATTGACATAAGGCATCACTTCATAAGAGATCACCAACAAAAGGGTGACATTGCTATCCAACCTATTGGCACGAAGATCAATTGGCGATATCTTTACAAAGCCACTAGATGAGAAGAGGTTTTGCAAGCTAAGAAATGAGTTGAACATCCTTGACTTCTCAAATATGAGTTGAATGCACCTCATTATCATGACATGCCCCTTCATCAAGCAAAGCAAAGGTATTATTGTTTGGCATGGCATTCATGATAACTAAGGACTTGTTAGAACATGTAGCCATATAACTTGTGCCTTAGGAAGCATTCATGGAAAATAAAAGGATTTCAATGTATGTATGCCATCACTATTGCTCTTTATGATTGTTTGATCTAGTGATGACATATGACATGTTTATGGGCTTGCAATCTCAAGTGTTGAATTTGGCTATCTTTTCACACATATGCTTCAACATAGGCAAGATAACCCTTGTCATGAGGTGTGAAGAAGCTTGTCTTTGGTTCAAACCGAAATATATGTTTGACAAGTGTTCCAAATTTGACCAAATTTGAGTACTATTCTCTCCTCCAATACACAACATGGTAATACCTTTTGTGAAAATTGTCGACAAAGGGGAGAGATTAGTGCATGAAAGGTTTTAAAATTTAAAAATTCCACATGTTTTTGGAGAAATCTTTCAAGTGGTTCACACAAGTAGGGGGAGCAAGCTCATAGACAATTTGTTGCATTTGTTTTGTGCACTAACATATGACTTGCTCATTGCACGTGTATTTAAATTCCATATATACTTGCTTGTGTGGTGTATGCCAGTTCAATGTTTCACAAGTGGTTTGCAAGTGGTTGAATAACTAGCATGCATAGGAGATAGCTAGATTGTCTAAATTCCGCTCTTAATTCAAGTACCTTGCTTATAATGTGATCTCACGTGGTACTTTGAGTTTTGATGAAAATCTAGTTACCTTGATGCTTGTATGGTGAAAATGGCGCAACTCCGATTGGTATCACGCTTCAAAGGTCCATTTCTTTCACCTTAAGCATCATTTTGGTAACATAGCTCACCCTCAATTTCAATATTCATACATGTATGCAATGCTTCGTTCCAAACTCGTGGCATACATGTAGGGGGAGCTCATGCTACCAAAACCGAACTATGATGATTGTCCAATCCTATGTTTGTAAGCAAAATGCTTGGACAACCGTTGTATGTTCAAAAACATTAATCATAAAACCTTTATATGGGTTGTCACCAATTACCAAAAAGGGGAGATTGAAGATCTCTAGTTTGGTTTTGGATAATTAGTGACACCTAAGGACTAATCTCTCATTGCTAAGTGTTTGACATGTATGGAGATTGGTCGTGCGGGAGTTGGTGCAAGATGATCATGGAGGATGGATCGAGGTGATCCAAAAGATGATCAAGCATGCAACCCGGTGGAGTTTCGGAGAACAAAAGTCCCAAGGCAAAGGTATAACCATAGGGCTTTTGGTTTCACACCCAAGACACCATAGAGGGTGTGGGTGGTTATAGGATCGATAAGCCGTACTATAAAGAGGGGAAAACTTTTAGTACATATCGATCCTCACGTGCCTTTAGGTTCAAGTCTCATATGCATGCATTCTAACCTAAAGTGCTAACTCCGTCCTTGTCGGAAATGGTTTCGAAAAATGCTAACACTTGGTGTCGAGGTGTTCTTCGACGTGTCGGCAACAAGAAACAAGTGACGGAAGTCGGTTTGGAGCAAAAGCGAGAACGGCGACGAACGATGACTTTTCGCCTGCTCGGCGTGGCCGGACGCGACCGGCCGGAAGGCTGGTCAAATGTGACCGGGCGCTTCCGGTCCGATGCGTCCCGCGCGAGCTCGCAATCGGGGTTCGGCCTCGTGCGGCCGGACCGCGATGACGGATGCTTCGGTCTTGACCGGAAGCACCGGACGGACGCGCGGCCGGACCGGTTGAGACGAGGGGCAAAACCACCGCTCGGGGGGTTGTCGGTTGTGACCGGACCCACCGACCCGGACTCAACTGTGCGTCCGGTCGGTCGCGTCGATCGGGCCGCGTAAACCGTGGGTTTCCTCCCAACGGCTACATTTCGTGGTGTGGGGTATTTATACCCCCTTGGCTGCCTCTCTTGCTCTCTCTCTTGGTCATTTGAATCACTCCTAACATCTTTGAGCAAGCAAGCAAGCCTCCCTCCTCTCTCATTCTTGATTTGAGCTTCATTCTTGAGAAGAGAGATCCAAAGTGCATTGCATTGTGTTCTTGCATCTAGAGGCACTTGGGGATCGTGTTGTGACGGTGGATTTCCGTTACTCTTGGAGGCACCGCTCCTAGCCGGCTTGGTGATTTGGTGGAGTTGTTGGCAAGAAGAGGAGATTGTTTCTTGGCCACCTCCGGTTGGTTTGTGAGAGGATTACGCACTCCTGTCGGGAAGACAAAGTGCAAGGAATACATTGCTCGTGCTTTGGGTACCTCACTTGGTGTGTGGTGTGTTGAGGCTAGCAAGGGCACCGCCTAGCTCAAACATCACCCTTGTGTTGGTCGGCACAACCGGAGAGTAGTTGTCGGTGTACAACTTGAACTCCAGGTGAACAAATCGACTTGTTCATTGTCTCTTGTGTGGATCATCACCTTCGAGTGATTGATTGGTTTTCATCTTCCGGTGATTGGTTGGCATCCTCTACACATCGGTATAACAAGCCTCTCACTTTTGTTTTTACCTTCCTAGTTTACTTTGAGTAGAGAGCTAGCATTTGCTTGTGTAGTTTGTTCTTGCTAGCATAAGGACCATATTAGGATTGCTCATTAGCTAGAGTAGTGACATAGACTTTGAGTGGACTAGAGATCATAGTATTATTTAGTCTTGTCACTAGAAGGCTTGCTTGACCATTAGAGCTAGTGCAAAACCGCTTTTCGCCGTGTTTTTATACTAACCGGTTTGTTTAGTTGAGTTTGTAGAAAATTTTTATAGGCTATTCACCCCCCCTCTAGCCATCTAGGACCTTACAACGGCGGGGACCCCGTTTGGAAGGTGCACGAACCGCCTCCTCGAGGTTGGGCGAAAACCGCCTCGGGGAGGGTGCGGCCGCACCAGGTGGTGCGCGTGCACCCCCCTGGGCTCGCCTGGCCCGCCCGGCCCCGGTGGGGTGTCTTCCCCTCATCTTGAAAAGTTGTGGGCAGGGCTTTGCTCGGCCCAATTCGATGTTTTGGGTCGATTTGCTCTGGGCTTGTGTTTTTGCAAAAATGCGCTTCCCTGGATGGCGTACTTTGGTCGATTTTCCACTTGCTTTTATTATAAATCACATAAAATAAAATACAAGACACTACAAGTGGAATTTTATTAGTGGTAAATGTATATGAGTATAAAAAGTATAGTTTCACTCCCTTTATGGTAGTAAGTGGACGAAAAAAAATATATATCGTTGGTTACCGTCAACGGTGCCTATCAAGAAGAAGGATCCGGACATCCTACTATTGAATGCTCGATCGGAAGTCGGACTTTTGAAAGTGCATTATGTGATCTTGAGCTAGTGTCGGTGTCATGCCAAAGACAATCTTTGACAAGCTCGACTTCACGACACTCACACCTACTTCAATATGCTTGCAATTGGCGGATCAATCAATTAATTATCCTATTGGAATAGCGAGAGAATGTTCCAGTACAAATCCGAAAGCTTTGTTGTCCAAGTTGACTTTGTGGTGCTTGATATGAAAGAAGATACAAGGACACCTATTATACTTGGAAGACCTACGCTAAGTACACTCAATGCTCACATTGACGTTGGAGTTGGAGAAATAAAATTCACTATTAATGGACAAGAAGAGAAGTTCGCTTTCAAGCCACGACCGGAGCATGCCTCTCAGGTAGAAGCTAATAAAGACACGAGACTTAATGATATCTACGGCACAAGAAGGTGGATTTGATCAACCAATTATATCCATCAAAGATGGAATCACTCCGGCTCTGCAATAAAGGTAATTTGGTAAGAATCTACGTTTTTTTAATTTTATGCATTATTATTATTTATTTCTTGCCATGATTATTGCCTAGAAAATTCTAAAATAAATTTTTCATTGCATTTTATTCCAAGCCCCATATAAATAGGATTTCTGATTGTCTCAAAACCCCCGTAAGTAATATTTATTGTGGAGGCAGAAAAAATTATGAATTTGCCATCATTAGAATTCTTATTTTTCATAGATTCATAAAATAAATTTTGTTGTGCTACATTTTGTGGGGTATTATACGGTAGAAATACGGAGACACATGGGATCCGCATGTCATACACTCATCTCTCCCACCTACCACACCTTTTGTCTTTTTCATAAATTCAAATTTTGAGGCCAACCCCACATGGGACCATTCTGTGCAAAAGACAGGCATTGGAGTAAATTGAGAGGACCAAGACATGATAGAGGAGCATCTCGAGGAAGTGGGGCCCACTTGGCTTTAGCCAGGGGCGGGCGGCACGCCCATGGGGCGGCGGCACCCCACCACCACCTCTCTCTCCCATTCTTCTCCTACCTCCCTTTCTATATCATTCTCACCTCCGGAAACTACTCCAATGGCCACGAAATCTGAACACAACTTCGTGACCCACCTTGAGCTATTTTTGAGAAAAGATTAAGGGAAGTGAAGGTGAAGTGATAGATCCTTGCTTATTTTCTCTAATCCTCACCTTTCCCCTAGTTTTTGTGGAGAAATTTCTTGCAGCAAGGCAACCATGAAGGGTTGGAAATCCTTCATGATGAGAAGAAGTAGATCAAGAGAGAGCTCACACCAAGCACACTCGAGATGGACCTTGATTCACCAAGACCTTCCGCGGGAGGATCTTCATCTCGACATTCCCATGGTGAGCATCTTTCTCTCTTGAATATCAAGGATATTCATTTTCTTAGTGATGAAGAGAAGGCCAAGTATAGAAAACTTAAGGAAAAAGAGTTTGTCACGACACCCATCATTGACCCCGATTTGCTTGCTTCTACCGGTATGGATGTAGAATTTAATGAAGTTTTTAGGAGCATAGGATGGGGGATGCTTGGGAAATAAATGAAAGAGGGTGTAGGTTACTCACTACTGAATTTTTGTGCACCCTAGAGTTATTAGAACATGGAGTATCTTTTAGATGTTCAACAAGCCATTTTTTGTGAATTGGATGCAACTTAGTCAATGGCTAGGCTTTCCTAAATATTGCCATGTTGATATTGATCTATTTTTAGGAGACTTTGATAGAGATAACTTTTGGTTAGACATTTCTGGCATAGTGTTGAGAGCAAGAAAGAAGCCTTGCACTAATGAAATCCACCATCCCACTTTGAGATTCTTGCATAGGTGGATGACAATAACTTTGTTTCCTAGAGATGAACTTAGAATTGTAAGAATAGAGGAATTGAAGTTGATGTATGCCATGATTAGAAAGATTAAAGTTTCTCCTATCAAATTTATGGTTAATCATTAGATTGATATGGTTGGTATGAAGAGAGGAAAAATTCTTGCACATCTTGGATTACCCGTATTGCTAATAATATTGGTTTGTTGCAAAATGCTACCATTGAATATATTTCAACCTCGTTTTTTGTTGGTGGTTATGCATTTTCAATCATGCTCACTTGCTTAAAAAAGAATGGAGACCAATATGTCATGTTTTATAAGGGTTACATTAATGAATATATCTTACCCAACCCTTCTTTGGGGGTGTATGTTGTGGATAGCTTTGTCTTTTGACTTGCAGGTGGAAGGAGTACCTTTTGGGAGAAGCTCATCGAGGCGCACCCGAAACCCACAGCCTCACTATCAAGAACCTGTTACACCTACTCCAGCATATGAAAAATTATTGGTTTTGAGCAACCTGGACCATCAAGGCAATATGGAGTAGATGAATGGCCAGTCCCCCAACAATCAGAATCATCCACTAGTATTCCTTAGGGAGATCAAAATAAAGATTGGGGCCAGGGACGTTTCAATGTATATGAAGAGCAAGAGCATGGAGAGTCTAGTATGCAAGGAGGGCGTATGTCTTTTTCTGCAGCACCCTGCTATGAACAAAACCTTTCAGGACCATTTTCTTTCCACCAGCAGCACACACATCATATTCCCTATGTACCACCACAACCTTATCAGACTTATCAGTAGTACACTCGCCAGGGGCCACCACCACAGGAGAATGTAGGTGAGATGTTGACTAACATTGGCACTAGAATTGATCATCTTGAGATAGGTCAGCAGGAGTTGCAAGAGAGAGTGCAGCAGATAGGGGAAGATAATCAAAGATTCCAAGAAGAAACCAGAACAAACTGGACGTATCTGTTCGAGGGACTGCACATTACACCACCACCACCACCTCAGTGATTGCATCAGCTAGCTTGGGGAGGACCTCCAAAGGTAAGTTTTCTTTACTCATTTTATCCATGCATTTATTTATCTTTTTGCTTTTATAAGAAAAACCATAAAAATGTGAAAAACCAGAAAACCAAATAAAAATTAGTTGGTAGATTTTCTTTCCATGCAAGATAAAATGAAAACCCAAAAATAGAGTGTGTAATATAGTTTGTTTGCTTTAGTTTGCTTTATTATCTTTAAGAGTCTTTGTATATAGGTAGAGTCTTATGTTTTAAGTATGCTCAAATCTCTGAAATACCTAGTGCTTGATTTATCTACGGGTTATAAAATAATTTGACATGATAATTTGCTCTACACTTTGAAACCCGTGGGTTGCATATGCTTGATCTTTATCTAGGTAATTGACAGATATGACATGAGATAGTTTGAGCTGCTATATTTTCTTATTCTAAATGAGACTAGATTCCCAAAGATTTATCTTTTGAAAACTTGAAAATCTTTACATGATGAGATTCTACATGAGTGAGTGTTTAAATTCCTACCAGAGCCAAATATTTGATATCTAGATTAGGAAAACCTCCAAATATATATGCTATTTGCTTTGATTTGAAGTTTGTCAAGCTTTGTGTATACCATATGAGAGGTTTGTCACTCATAAAATCAAGATCATGTACACACTCCATCATCCACTTGTATATATATGCATCATTATGCTATTCCTACACTGGAGTACGCATCCACTTTCATTTCATTCCATCGAAAATGTGTTATGCTCCTACACTGGGAGAAAACACTCCAAAGTTTATTTGTCTCTCTCTTATAATTATGTTGTCAAAAAGAGAAGCAAGGGGCTATGCAAAAGAAAAGAATAAAAAGGGGATGAAAAATGGACAAGTGTCCTATGGCTGAGTAGAGCCTACCTCCCTAAAAAAAAGAGAGTAAGAATGGGACAAGTGTCCAAATAAAAACAATGGGTACTTAGATGCCCGCCTCTCTAAAAAAAAAAAAAGTGAAGGAGAAAGGTAGCCCCTGTTTCCTTTATGTTCTCAAAGTTCAAAAAAAAAAAAGAGAGAGTTTATTCCTTAAAAGGAGCAAAGTAGAATTAGGTTAGAAACTATATATATTCCACCATATTCCACACACATGCACTTCTTGATTTGATTGTATGACATAACTCTCTTTTTGGATCCATTGTTTGACTTACGATATAATCTTTGCAAGTATGCCAAATTTTTCAGAGTGCCACTCCTATGAACCCCACATAAGCCATTATTTTTAGAAAGTGAGTGAGAGTTTATTTTGAAAGAGAGTATATCATTATGAGTGTTATAGAGAGGATCCATAAATATCAAATATGAGTGACTTGAGAGTGTCATGCAATGAATCTACGAGTTTTTATTTTGAAAACTTATAAAAACTTTGGGTATGATAGTTGAAGGAAGAATTTGAAACATAGTGCTCACTTGATTGTTCTGTCTTTCAATTACCCAAGATTTGTGTGAATGCTTGAAAAGCCCCATGGTTAAAAAGGATAAGAGTAAGTTTGAAAGTTAAATTAGTTTATAATTCTCTTATGTGTGCACCTTTGTTTTGCTAAGGGACTAGCAAAAGTTAAGCTTGGGGGAGCTTGTTGATGGTAGTTATTGACCACTTTTATATATGTTTTAAACCATCAAACAAGGATCAATGATAGATAAATATTATTATTACTAATGAATTCCATGAGTTTTGGTGCATACACTATTTTGCGGGAAGAACCCGGAAAATCGAAAAGAGCCGAGAGGAGAGGAAATTAAGAAACGGAAGAAAAGATCAAAATCCGGGGCATTGGAGTAAATTCCAGGGGGTACAAAAGACGAGAGAATGAAGCTCGAAGAAGGCCGGAGGGTAGACCCCACAGCCTGGGGCGGGCGGCATGCCCCCCTATGCCGCACGGCACCCCCTAAAAGATCCACGTGTCCAGCTTCTAGAACCTTCCTACAACCGACCTATGGAGTTGATCTAGTCCGTTCAATTAAGTCGGTTTGATCCAAGGGTCGAGATTCATCCATGGGGGCTATAAAAGAAGGGGCAGGGCTACCCTCTGAAACCCTAGAAGAATTCATTAGTCTTGATTATTCAGGGTTTAGATACATTGTAATTAGAGAGAGTAGTACTAGGGTTTCGAGAGATTAGAAGATTAGAGAGCTCTAGTTCTTCAAGGATCAAGAGTAGTAGATTGTCTAATTGTTCAAAGGAGATTGTGAGCTTCGCCTCGAGGATTTGAATCTATTATATTGGAGATATTCGGTAATAAATTTATCTTGAGTTCTCATTATGATTATGCTTTATTTTCTTATATTATTGATTGTTATGTTCTTAGTATATTCTAGTTTGATATTTGATATAGTTCTAGTTATTGATTATTATATGCTTGAGATCATGGACAACTTAGCCTTTATCTCGTGGGGGTTAAGTCATAAGTTATATGTAGGCATGGTGCTTAGATATAAGTTATTTGTGGATGACCTCTCAGATCTTTTGAAGTTTGGGGTAGTTCGTAAGGGTGGCGGCCTTATTGAGTCTTCTATAGTCCTCCTTCATCATATGGTTAACGTTAGGATGTGGTCGCGACGGAGGCTAGTTTATCTCATTATAAATCCTCCTTAGTTGATATCCCTCTTGCTATATATTATGATTTTCTTGTTATATACATGAGAATATTTTACATGCTATGCTTTGACTTGATGATTGATAGTTACTTGAAGTCTATCTCGAATAACCATGATATCTATACTAATATTAGTGAGTCTCTATATCTCTCTATCTCAATGGAATACCCTAGGCATTGTTTATCTTTTATTGTTATCTTTATTTATATTTTATTTATCTTTATCTATTTATTAGTTATCCATTCTTTTCACCCCTCGCTATAGTATTGGAATGATTGATTCTATGTACATAAAATATAGAATTGCCATGAGTCATATGAATATTGCCTCACAGTCCTTCCTTTGGGAAAATATAAATTACGATACCGGTTCATCCTAGGTGAAGTGCTACAAATGGTATAGAGTTTATTTCAGTTTTATATCGTAAACTGCGGATATAATAACTTTTATATGTGACAACGTAAGTGTAGATTTATTTTATACCCGGTGTTTCTAGGTGTCGTTGAGGAGTTAGGTTTTACCTACCCTTTTTGTGACGACATTTAGAAATGCCAACACCCACAATAGGAGAAAACATAAAAGATTAGCCTTGTATGAGCAAGTGGCTACCATGCATGCATATTTCATACTCATATCCCACTAGGGTTTCTTATAATCAATGCCTTTCCTAAGCAATGGTGCCGAGAAAATACTTGTTGGCATTCCCGAGCGTAACCATCAATTAGGATCCGCATTTGGAAACGCCGGGTGGCGTATCATAGCAGACATCACTAGGAATGGGCTAAAATACCATTCCCGCAAAGTCACAATGATAACCGGCCAGTATTCCGCACCCTACACCTAGGAGTGGAATGTGATTCCACCTCTAGCCATAGCGATAGGAGCACTTTGTACCATCATCCCGCAACATCATTACTAGGATCGTGGATCCTATTAATGACCCCATTGGACGGTGGTTGATGCGGATCTTGGCTATAAAAGATATTATCCACAAGCGCACGGATCTATCATTTGCGACATTTCACCCGAAGTATTATCAAGGTATCGTTATTTATATTTTTTCCAAAGGAAGGCATGATATATAAGAATCTAGTATGGAGTATGAATACAAGAATACCCTTACACAATAGACCAACTTGATCATACAGGGGTAAACGGTGATTTGTAGATAGTGGACACACACACAGAGCAACCTCAAAGGATAAAATAAATAGAGAAAGAATAAAAGAATATTCCTAAGTGGAGTAGATCATTTCTAGTCATAGCCAATACAAATGAATATAGTTAGGGTCACATGAATACATGATATAATCAAGGTTAGGTCTAGGATAATAGGGAGATCCCCCAGCTGGTCTGCCAGCCATTGAGGCATTTACGAACTCCTACACAACATACGAACATGGGGGAATGCTAAGGACGGACAGGGCTGTCACCACCTGTCGCCATCCCCACAACCAAGGCATGCCATCATATTCGAAGGCTCCTAGGTATCCGGGCACCATGCCCACATACAAGGAAACTACTCATGTCCCCCCAGGACTCCCACCCGATAGATGGACGAGATAGAACATGAGCAAACCCGAAAGAATGACGAACCGTTATCCCACCTCTAATCATGTAAAGCATATGAACAATGAAGAACAAGGATGAACATGTTATGAGCATGACACACAAACTATACTCTAGTTCATATATCAAGATCATATCATGCACAAGACTATACTCTAATTCAAATATAAAGCTATGATAAGAGAGTATGGACTTGAATAAGGAAGAATTCTCCATTGAGAATATATTACCAAGTAGCACTTCTTCCTAGGAGATAAGCCCTCCTTTGTGTCTCTACTACTCCAAGACTAGTGTCTAACTAAAAGAATGAGAGAGGAGGTAGAGAGTGAGGTGTGATGCTCCCAGTGTGGTGTGTGTTTGAGTGAGAGGAGAGGGGAGCTACTTATATAAGGAGGAGAGGGGGTAAAGTGCAAAAGTGCAAAACCGCCTACCTCTGTGCGTCGGATGATCTCGAACCGGCGTGTGCGACCTCCCGCACCACCCTCCTAGGCATTAAATGCACTACCTTGCCGAGGGCTGGGCCAGGCCCGGTGCCAAGCCTGGTGCGGTCGGCGCCCTAGCTCGGCCGAAGCTGGGACTAGCCCGGCTGGGCCTCGGCTTTGGTAGGTGGGCCTCTAGTGCGGTGAAATGTCTTCCTACGTTGGTTCTCGGCCTAGTTCTGCTTCATGGTGGGCTTGTTTGCATTGTGATGAAGAATGTGCTAGAGTGCGCTTTCCCAGATGGAGCCTTTTGATTATTTTTCCACTTTATTGTTTATAAATTCCTGCAAACAAATAATTCTCCAATACAATTGGAATCATGCAAATAGTAAATGTATATGAGCGTAAAAATGCATAGTTTCACCCCTTTTGGTAGAATGTTGATGGTATAAATGTGTCGTTAAATTATTTCACAACACTCCTCAATCCGAAGTTCAGATGAGGAAGTTATGCCCAAAATACTAGACTCCGCCTCCTGCAGCCCGGTATGAATTTGGGTTGGACTTGGGCCTCCACCTCTTGGGCTTGTGTGCGGACATTCGTATTCATGTTTCTTGGGCTTTTCTCCTCTTTTATCCTTGCTTTGCATTGGGCCATTTTTACTATGTGATTTCTTTCATCTTTTCCTTTACTTTTGGCCCACTATTTATATGTTTTTCATGGTTGACACTGTAAAATAAGAGAACTCACCAAAACTATGAAAATGGTTAGCTCAAAGCCCCTTTCTACTTTGTTTTTGGTGAATTCTATACTAATGTTGATGGTATAAAATTAGCGGTTGAGCACCGTCAACAAGTACCCACACACTTAGCCCTTTGCTCGTCCTTGAGTAAAGGATTAAGGACTAAGCGGGTCATCTCCTTGATATGCAACCTGAATACAAGTTACTCCAAACTTCACCTATACTTGTGAACTTTGATGTGTCTACCACACTATTCATGGGTAATTGAATAATGGAACAATATGGATTCAAATCCCTTGCATCAATCAGTTCAGGAACTTGGGTTTTTATTTAATTTGATTTTGAAAATAAAAAAAATAGCTTAGCTCCTCGAATGATTCACTTTCGGATCACTCAATTTTGTGTTTCGTTTCCTCACCAAGGCATATCAAAGAGTTGCCTTCTTTCTTTTTGCTTCTAAAAGCTTTATATGGATCTTTGGGTAGGGAAAGATATGAAGGCATACTCACTCTGCACATGTTGTTAGGTCAAAGCTTGAATCCAAGGAGAAAAGATGTCATATCCCTAGATCAAGAAGTGCATGTGTGTGGATATAACAAAGTCAAACCTATACTATACTCCTTGATATGAGTGATCTCTTCTTATGAGAACTTTCTTCTTGAGAACATAGCTATCTTTTTTTTGCATGAGCCTTCATGTGCTCATCATTTTTTTTTACACTTGGACCTTCATGTGTCCATTTTTTTAATGGAACCTTCATGTGTCCATTTTTTTAGTGGAACCTTCATGTGCTCATTATTATTATTATTATTATTATTATTATTATTATTATTATTATTATTATTATTATTATTATTATTATTATTACCAAGGGAAGACATTCAATCTTCATCATCATTTTTTTATTATTTTTATTATTCACAGACTTTTCATACTCAAGCAAGGCTAAGGTAAAAGATGCAATGTAAGTTTAGCCTTGATTGCCTCCATCACAAAATATTTCTATTTGTTTATGACATCAGCTCGAGTTCATTAATCAAATTTCAACACCTTATCAAATTTTTGATCAAAGAAGGTCTTTTTTAGCCTAAGCACCATGCTTAATTTAAAAGACCTATGGATGTACCACATGTGCCCATGTAAATGCATCCAAACTCGAGACCACATTTCATAAACAAAGGAAACATAATTTTTTTATGGAGATAAATGTGAGTAAAATGAGTTGGTGAAATATCACCTTTGCAAATCTGAGTGTGTATGTACCAAAGAATGATGATAAAAGTGTCGACTTCTACGGCAGTAGCGGATTGTCCAACTCAGGTGGGCATTAAGGCTTAGGTCATACACACAACTAGTGTATAGGGACCTCGGGCCTTAGTGGTAGCAAAGGTGCAAAGCAGGAGACTCCTCCTTTTCTTTTCTCCTCTTTTTTATATATATCTCAATTTTTTCACACTTAACTTTTTTTTTTTTTTTGACTTTCCCTTTTTGTCCCTTTTTTCTTTATAGCAAGGCAATCTTTTCGATATCGTCTTCTATCCATCATCATTTTTTTTGGATGACTTTTGGTGTGTGTGGAACTCGGGGATTTATCACCTTCCTCCCCAAACTTGGATTTTTTGTGTAAAATCAAGTGTAGAGTCGAGGGTCTCCTTTGAGTGTGTTCCAACATTAGAGAGCATTGAGGTTTGTAGTTGATGTCACTTCGACATTCTCAAGTATCATATGACCCCTAATCTTCTTGATCTCACCCTAAAATGGTTAGCGACAAGAATACCCAAGGTGCATACTAACTTGAAAATATGTCCTTGCTTTTTATTAAAAAAGGTTTTTTTACAATTATTACTATATTTATTTATTTATTTTATTTTATCTGTTCACCCAACTTTTATTTTTAATTACTCAAAAGCAAGGTTAAGATAAAGATGCAATGAGAGCATAGCCTTGATTTATCTCCATCATGAGTTACTTTCACTTTCAAATGTTATGACAATAGCACTTCAAGATTCATTCAATCAAGATTAAACAACATGTCTAATTTTGATTAAAGAAGGCCATATTAACCTAAGGACCACGCTTAATTTAAAAAGGCCTATAGAGGTATTGTATATGTTCCGTATACAAACACACCTAAACGAGCAAATATCATTAACAAGGAAAGCATGAAGTTGTATTTTTATGGAGATAGATATGAATCATGGAGTTGGTGAACATTGAGTGACCTATGCATACACAGGGTATACTTACCTAGACCACGGATGTGGATGGAAACTTTTAAAAGCTATTATGGCGGTGACTTGATGGCTCTGCCCAGGTGAACCACAAGGATAGGCCACACACATGGCTTGTGTATGGGACATGGCCTTGATGGTAGTAGCAATAGCTTGGAGGTGAGCCCTTCTTGCTTGTGCAAGCAATCTTTGGTGGAGTTGGACAGCCCAATGGTGTTTATGTTTGGCTATGTGGGGCCAGCCAACTCTTTCTCCTCCACATTCTCTCTATCTTTTTATCATCATTTTTCTCTTCTCTCTTTTTTTTTCTTTATCTCCCTTTTTCATTTCTTTTCTCTATTTCTTTTCAGCAAGGTAGAGCTAGCATCTCTTTTTTTTTCTTTTAATAAAGATGGCCTTGTGGTGAGATTCTCACCATTCTCCCCCCACTTGGACTTTTTGTGTGAAAGTCAAGTGTGTAGAGTCCGAATAAGCTCGAGTATGTCTCATCACAAAGAGCATCAAGACATTTATATGATGCAACTCTTATGTCCACGGGCGTCATAAGTACTCTTGTTTCTCTCAGTCTCCACCTGAAATGGTTAGTGACCAAGAATACCCGAAGGTACATACGAACTCGAAGACATATACTTGCTTTTATTGATAAGGTAAGATGTGTTTTTTTTAAAGATAATCCGGGGTATCTCCTGGCAGTGCTTCCTTTATGGTCATAGCTTGACCGTTGTTGGTGTTTCTTAGCGAAAGTAGCAAAGTCCGCAAGCGCACGGGAAATACCGTTGTAGCACTTCACCCGGTGGTAAGCAGGGTATCGTATATTTCGCAAGGACGGTTGTGTAGAGGGCTTTCTGGCCTGTGTCTACCCAAGGCAAGGTTAGGTTCTATGAGTAGTGAGGTATCTCTATGGGCTTAGATTTCTAGGCAGGGATTTCTAGGGTTGTTATCTCCTTGCCGGGGCACCTAGGCCACGCCCATCTTGGGCGGTGTCCGGCAATTAGCTCTAGGCCACACCCGAACGTGGGGGGATTACAAGGGATGGACAAAGGCTGTCACGACCTGCCGCCTACCCCCCTTGACCGACCGGGATGCTCCGCAAAAGGTAGGTGAACGCAAGTCCAAACACCACGTTTGCACTATTGGTCATAGTTCTTGATGTTGGCTAGGGATGAAAACGGATCGGATCGGATCGGATAATGACTCTACCATATCCTAGTCCTCCTTTTCTAATCGGTTTCGGATCGGATCGGATATTATGCGGATTCGGATGCGAATCACGGATTTTCTAGATGTCGGAAATGGTGCGGGTTCGGACCGGTGACGGAGGAGGAAGCGGACTTTTAGAAATCGGATAATATATGCTCACAAAATTAATACATGTTCTAAATTTAGACTTAATAATATAAAAAGCATATAAAACAAGTAAATAGGCAATCACAACACACCCACCTACAAATTAGGTAAATAGGCAATCACGGGATTACCATCTATATGTAGCATAAAGATACTTCAATTATTTTTCAAGTTTTGGCTCCTTAAAATATTCGGTTATCCTATTGTAAGCATCGGATAATCAGCGTTTAGTTATCGGATAATCCATATCCGTCGGATTTTGTCAATACCATATCCTACACGCATCCTCATATAGTCGGATTCGGATTATCCGCATCCGCACGGATATTAAAAACACTTCTCCATAACCTTAAAATTGGATTCGTAGCGGATCGGTCGCGGAGGATTATCCGTACCACTTTCATCCCTAATGTTGGCCAAGGTTCCCCGATTAAAGAGTCCCTTCACCAAGAACTAATGCTCTTACGAGACAATCTACCGATCTAGCAAGTTTATAACAACTTAAGATAATATGCTTGGAAAGACAATAAGCCGAAAGATAATCACAAGCTTGCTCACCAAAATGTAAGTAGCTTGTAGAGGTACAAGCGTTGTTTTGGTGTATGTTGGCGGTATTTGATCTGTGGTTTGGTTACCGTCAACAAACTCCCCCCACACTTAGCCCTTTACTGCGTCCTCGAAGTGAAGGCACGAGGACTAAAGTGGTTCAATCTCCAAGATGTAGACCTGCATACAAGTTATTCCGGGCCTCACCTGCTTTGTGAGCATTCAAGAGTGGCTACCATGTTATCTTAGAATAATTGAGTAATGGAATGGCTTGAATTCTTATCTTCTTACTACTACTCATGTGCAAAGACTTGGTTGATTTTTGAATTTTTGAAGATAAAGTAGCAATGCTCCATGGTTGATTCTCACATGGTCACTTATTTCTCCCTCTTTGCCAAAGCACTCTTCTCTCTCACTCATCCTATCTTTTTGCGGGGTTTTTGTGGATCTTTTGAGTGGAGTGATGAATACTTACCTCTGTATGTATTGTCGGGTCAAACTACGGATTAGTGGAGGGAAGTGCCATACTCTGGATCGAAAATGTGCAAGTGTGTGGAAAAATATTTGTAGTATTTTCATGGCTACTCCTTGTCTCATGATCTCTCTTGCTTTTAGAGAAATACAGGCTACTTCATTTCTTTCTTTTTTTTTTGGGCCAGTCTTGACTTCCTCGTCTTTATTTGGGACATTTTGTCCATCTTTTCTTTTCTCATACTTTTTCTCAGAGCCTTTGTATTCTCTTTACGCATGATACATTTTTGATGACAAGAGAGCGATCACGGTAACAAAACGGATAGAGTATTTATTTGTTGGATGGAAAGGGTGCATGTTGTGCGCAATTCTCAAGGTGAGAATTGGCGTGTATATATGTGGGTGCATGTGTATTTCGATCTTGGAAGCATGAAACTCTCTCAACATAGATCACGAGAGCGACAAAACTCAATACGAGAGGAAGTAGCTATAGTGGATATTCATGTCATAGTTCAGGGCTTTGGTAGGAGTTTGTCTAAATCAAACCGGGGAGCATGCTTTATTTTAAAATTTTGAAATAAAACCAAGTCTCATTGCATAAGAGAGCAAGTGTCAAGTCATTCTACCATATCTCAAAGCTCAATTTATTTAGATAAACATGGGGTCCCTAACAGGTAGTTGCTCAACAAAGTATGGCTTTTGGCGAGGAATAAAGTGTATGCATGTCATAAATCAATTGGTAGACCAGAGATGGAGTTTTGCCAACTTGGTTCAGGTTTAGCAACATTTTTAATCATAGGAGGAGGAGAAAGTATGTCACAAGTCAAAATTTAGAATTTTTACATTGCGTGCCTTGACTTGTGGGAGGCGAGCCTCCCCACACTTATTTTTGTACCTATCTTTTTATTTTTTTTTTTTTTTTTTTGCACAAGGACAAAAACAAGTGGAGACATATACAATATTCCAAAGACATGCTTTACTGAATTCATAAATATTCAAATACAAATTGAGGCGCACACATGAAGGGAAATACAAAATGACTGGAAGGGAAATGCTGAAATTTAAACTCGTGTGCGCCTAATTATTTGAGCGGAGGTAGAAGCATCAATTAGTAAGGATCGGTGAGGTCCACTATGCGTTCTACCCCCATTTTCTTAGCAGCATTTCTCAACTCCCCATGAGTGCTAGAGTGGAGATCTGCTAACTCTTTCTGAAGGCGGATATTAGCGCTATGTCTTTCCGCTAATTTGCCTAAGAGAAGATGGACATAATCAGAGAGCTCTTGAATCTTCTTGCTCAGGCTTTTCAGCGGTGAGTTCTTCCTTGGGAACTATGTCATCGCTGAAGAAGCCTATGGGTTGCCCTCTGTCGGTGTTTTGAGAACCGGGGTATCCCAAGGACCGGCAATAATTTATAGGCTGTGCGCTCCCCACCAGATGGCGTGTGCGAGATGAAGGCGAAGGATTTATCCTGGTTTAGGCCAAGGGGCCCTACGTCTAGCAGTTGTGACTTCTCGTATTACCTTGCACCAATGTGCACGGGAACCAAAGCGGTTACAAGTTGATTTGGGGATGAAGGAGAGCTTCAACCCCGGGATTTGAGATGGCTAAGTGTGAATACCTAAAGAGTCTCATCCGTCTTCTGTGTCATTACTCCCCTTTTATAGTACAAAGGAGAGATAATGTGTACAATATGTGTCGTGTACATGTGCTAAGGTGTCTCTTGTCCGTGCCTTCAAGAGGATGCATGCCCGGTGGGGGGCTCGGGTTTCCTTGTTGGGCGTTGGCCTGTGGGCCAGCGTCCTTAGTCGTGCAGGTGCGTGTCCTTCGGCCCGAAGAAGAAGAACACTAGGAGCCCGAGGGGGTCCCCGGATCCCGCCGGTGGATGGACTTCTCTTGGTAGTGCGGTTGCGGCGTGTCAAGACCCCAAGGGCCGTCGAGTGCGTGGCGAGGAGGTGGAGCATTTCGCGATGAATAGTGCAATCATGGTTTCCGTGCGGTGGCGTGTTAAATGGCCGCTCCATTTACGTCCCATCAACGGGGGGCGAGGAGGTAACGGAGCGGGCGAATCGGCCAGGGCAATCGATTGCCACATCCTTGTCTTTTTGTGAAGCGAGGCATTTAATGCGGCTGCCCCCACTACTCGGTGGCGTTCCAAAGGTGCGCTGGGGCCGTCTGCTCTCGGGCGAGGCGGAGATGTTGTACCCCGAGGCTCCGCCCTCGGGGCGGGGCGAAAGGTTGTGCGCTGGGACCTCCTGCCCTCGGGGCGGGGAGATGTCGTGTCCGGGGTCTCTCCGTCCTCGGGCGAAAAGGAGTGAGCCGAGGTGAGAGCGGTTTGTTTGAGTAAGAACCCCTTGGGCGGAGGTTGGGCTGGGCCGTGTGGCGTCTAGTTTCTCCGGGCCCGGCATAGTGGTCACTTTTGGTCCTTCTTCTCCACGCTCTTGATGACTCCAACGGCACCCATATTGGGCTATATCCGGCTTCCCGGACCGTTGTGGGTCAAACGTGGGTTACTAGCCTGCATACGGTTTGATGTGTTGAGCCCATTAGTCGAGCGTTTGTAGACGGGTCGTCATGGGCTGCTTAGTGGGCCAAAAGGCGGCATGCTTATTGATTCCTCCAAGCTTGTAGATTAGGTGGCCAGTGGTTTGTCGTCTCCTCTTAGCTGGCTCACGGATTTGGAGCAGCGTCAGGGGTCATTTGGCCCGGTGTTGGTTTTGGGCGGATCCCTTTGAGGGTCTATGGGCCACATCGTACTTCTTGGGCTAGAAATGCCCGTGGGCCGATTATTTTCACCCCGACGGTAGCCCCAGAGCCCTCGAGGGGTGGTGTGACTTCGCTCGGGGTTGGTCACCATAATTACGGAGGTAGAGGCGACTCTTGTTCCCGAGCAGTGCTTGGCCTTGGCCCTTTGCGTTAGCTCCCCGAGGCCTCGGAGGAACAATTAGTTCCTCACGAGGTCTTTTCTTCTGTATTTGGTAAGATCTGAACTACCCACTAATTTGTGCAGATGTGCAAGGGATGTCCTATGTGCAAGGGCAGCTCGAGCCGCTTATGTGCACAAGGTTGTTCCGAGCCTCCTTGGCTTTTGTTCTTACACTCCTCTGTCACCCTCCCGAGAGGGAGGAAGAGGGGAGACATGTCGCACTGCCCAGTGAGCCAAGTGGGACATACTCCAATGAGCGTTGTAATGGGAAATCTAAGCGGGGTGCCCGTGCCCCCGCCGGGCTTGGGTCGTTTGTGTGGTCTAGGACGCACCCCATGAGAACTCTCGGCCTCTTAGCGGATCTCGGGTTCCGACGGGTTGAATCCCGAGGGCCGGCGAGCCTCCCACGGATGGGACATCTCTATAAGCGATTCTGTGAATCTTAGATACATCCAGAAATCCAGGCCCCGAGGGGCCGGGCTAGGCGGTTGTGCATTTCCCTTCGTCCCTTGCTCGGTTGTCTGAGGGTAGTCAGAGAAAACCCGAGGGGGCCCACCTTAGAACCCCTGGACCGTAAAGCGGGCTCAGCCCAGCGTCGCCCACGAGGGGCAACGCCTTTGGTGGTTCGGTCCTGCCCGAGGGCTCGGACGCGCCCTCCCATGGGAAGGGCATTTCAGTCGAGCAACGGCCTGACATTTCTACCCTTGACTAGGGTCGGGCGCATTGGCACGCCTTTTCATGCCAATCTCCAGCGTGGGAGATGACTGTTCGCGTCCGACAGACGGGCTACAAAGATTTTGCGGGGGCGCCGCTCGGCGCGTGCGCGTGGGCCGCCCGGTTATCGAGGATTGCTCAATCGTTGGATCTGCCGGCCGGCTTGCTGTCCGGTTAGGATTTCACGCCGGTTGGGCTGGCTGACGGTTCCCCTTTCTCCCCTATATATTTTGGGACGCCGCCGGCAGTGTACGGCTTCCTTTTGTCTCCCTCGCACAGCGCTTTCCCTGCAACTCTCCATCGTTCCCAGAGCAGAGAAGAAGGACAGGGTAGAGAGAGAGAGAGAGAGAGGCGGTTGCGCTTACTTGTGGGTGTTCTTTCCGTCGTTGCGGTTGCCGTGGAAGGAGAGGAGATGTCGCAGGAGGAGGAGGCCGCTCTTCCCTCGATCCCTTTCCGTGGCCGCGGTCGTCGGTGACGGAGCGGCGGCCTGCGGCGGTTGGTGGACGACGGCCTCCTTCGCCGTCACACGGATGGCGTCGCGGCGAGTGGTTGGTTCCGGATCGTCACACGAAGAGCCCCATCCGCCGCCTGGCTATGTCGTTAGCCTGATGGACCATCATAGGCGGGGGGTCGGCGTTCCGGCGAATCAGTTCATGCGGGCGATCCCGCATTATTACGGCGTCGAGCTTCATCACATCGTCCCCAACTCGATTGCTCAGGCGTCGATTTTTGTTACCCTCTGCGAGGGATTCACGGGATCGATCCCCACCGGGATCCGTGGAGGTGGTTCTTCAAGGCGGAGTTGAACACTCGAGCACCGAAGTAGGGCTCGCCACGGTGGGCGCGGCGTGTAGGGTCTTGCATCATCCAACTCCGCACTTATGACAAGCGAAGAGCCGGGCGGATGAGTACATCCCTCAGGCCGACTCGGCTCGAACAAAGGGTGGCGGGAGGAGTGGTTCTACCTCTAGAATGATGGAGATGAACTCCCCGCTTACACGGAAGTGTGATAAAAGTGAAGCCCGCCATTGGTTCCATGGGCCCTGCGGCCCGGCGAAGATCGGTTGGGCGGCTGCGGCAGACGCCATCCTCACGCTCGAGCGAGGCGGCGTCGGCGCGGCAGCGGTCGTGGCCGCCTTTTTCTCACCGTCGGGTGTTGCCCTCGGCGGCCCGGCCTCCGCCGTCTCTCGTGAGATGACGGATGAGGCAGATCTTCGGGAACTCGGATGGTGTTGACGGTGAAAACACCCTTATTTTACATCATCAAAACACCGTCGGCATCCCCGTTTTGAAAGGAAGAACAACATTTCATGAACATATTTTATCCAATAACCTAGTTCCACATGTAGATGTCATTATTTTTATGCGATATGAATTCAAAGGAAATCGGCGAAAATGACATGAATAGTCGCCATCCGATCGATGACCCAAGTATGGCCATTGGGCAAAATACCATCACCATCATGATCACCATGTCCTATGATCTTTGCCACACAAAATATGAAGTCATTTGGCCACAAGACCCAATTGTCGGCGGTCACTAACGACATATTTTTCCCGTCAACTTACTACCATAAAGGGAGTAAAACTATACATTTTATACTCATATACATTTATTACTAACATATTTCCACTTGTAGTGTCCAAAATGTATTTTGTAGTATTTATAATAAAAATGGTGGAAATACGACCAAAAGGCGCGACCACGGAAAAGCGTATTCGAGAAAGATCACAAGCCCGGGGTGAAATTGGACCAAAACTACGAATTGGGCCAACCAAACATTGCTCCACAACTTCTCAAGACAGAAGACAACGGCACACCAAGACACAGGCGGCCCGAGCCCAAAGGGTGCGGCCGCACCCCAAGGTGCGCCCGCACCCTCCTGGGGGCGGTTCAGGCCCAGCTTCGGCAGGTCGGTACAATAAGTGCAGTGGAGGGCGGTGCGGTGGTTGGGTGGCCGATTCATCATACCTAGACGTGTCCTTGAGGTTGGTTTAGGGGTAGTTTAGTCCTTTTGCCCCCTCTCTCATGTGTATAAGTAGCTCCCCTCTCCTCCTTCTTCCGGACACACCACTAGGAGTTCACCTACAGGTAGCACCACCTCACTCTCCACCACCATCTTCTTCTTCTTCTTCTTCTTTGGTTAGAGTTGGAGTAGAAGAGCTACAAGGAGGAGCTTGTAATCTAGAAGAAAGTGAGCTTTGGTAATATACATCTTCCATGGATCTTTCTCCTACTTGCAAGTTCTATTTCTATGATCATGGTCTAACTTATGAACTAGAGTATAGTTTTGTTCATGTTACAGTGTTGATATATGAACTAACATATAGTTTACATATCATAATCTTGACATGTTCATATTCGTTCTTCATCGATCATCGTATACATAACATGATTATAGATGGGACAACGGTTCGTCGTTCTTTCGGGTTTGCTCTTGTCTTAGTCCATCCATCCGTAGGGTGGGGATCTGAGGGGACAAGAGTAGTGCTCTAATACGTGGGCATGGTGCACGGGTATTATGACACCTTCGAATATGAGAGCATGCCACGGTGCGTGAGGGTAGGCGGCAGGGTCATGACAGCCCTGTCCGTCCCTTGTAATCCCTCCACGTTCGCATGTAATGTAGGAGTTCGTAAATGCTTCCCATTGGGCCGGATGGTACCGGGGAGTCTTCCTGTTATCCTAGACATAACCATGCTTATATTGTGTTAGCATATGATCCTAACTATTCATTTGTATGACCATGACTAGAATACATTAGAATACTCCATAGGATATTCATTTATTTTTTATCTATTTTCTTTATCCTTCCAAGGTGGATTCCAATGTGTGTGTCACACTATCTATGAACCTGTATTGCTTACCCCCGTTATGATCAAGTTGGACTTAGCGTACACACATTCCATCATCTAGATGCCATGCTAGCTTCTTATATACAAGCCTTCCTTTGGGAAAATATAAATAACGATACCACGAATACTTCCGGGTGAAATGCTACAATGATAGATCTGTAAACTGCGGATGAAATATCAACTATGGCAAGATCTATCACCGTTGATTGAAAGTGCGTTATCACCGACACGGTGGTTCCACTTAGTGATATCGGCGGCTCATTTCTAAGCGTCGCCATTAGAGATGGGTTCTAAACCTTTGTTTCTAGTGATTGCGCTAAGAAACGCCAACAAGCATTTAAAGCGCCATTCTTGGGAGAAGGCATTGTTATAAGAAATCACTAGGCGGCTATGAATATGAAATGTGTATGCGTGGTAGCCACTTGCTCATACGAGGCTAATCTTGTATGTTTTGTCTGTTGTGGATGAAAACAGGTTAGTGCATGTCGGGTTTCCAAGCTGCCGACAAACTTCATCGAGAATCCCGAGGCACTCCAAAGGAAGAAACAGGTCCCGTACCTCTTCTTTTCAGCCGGGAACCTCGGCGGTTGAGACCGACACCCCGCACCAACCGAACCGCAAGCTATGGCTCAAAAAGTCGCTGCGTGATTTCTCCGTTCCATCCAGCCGCCAATGTGCCCACCGGGCGGTGGTCAATGTGGCGGATAAGAACTTTGAGCTGCGTCTGCGGGGCTGATCACTATGGTGCGAGCCGGTCCTTTACGTGGACTGCCTAGCGAGGACGCCAACGCACATCTCCAACACTTCCTTGAGCTGTGCGACACTATTGTTATCAAGGACGTCGAACTCGACGTTATCAAGCTCCGTCTGTTTCCTTTCTCCCTTGTGGGGAAGGCGAAACAGTGGTTCTACAAGGACAAGGAAGTAGTCAATACGTGGGCTAAATGCTCCATGGCATTCCTGGCTAAGTTCTTCCCCATGGGCAAAACCAATGCCCTGAGGGGAAGGATCGCCAATTTCTAGCAGAATTCAATGGAACCTATCCGGAGGCATGGGAAAGGCTGCAGGAATACATTCAAGCATGCCCATACCACGGAATGGAAAATTGGGTGGTGCTCGAGAACTTCTACAATGGTCTCACGGCCATATCGAAGAAGGCACGTAGGCGCCGCCTGCGGTGACGCGTTCTTATCACTCACCATCGATCGGGCAGCCCCGATTGATAAGATGGTGGCAAATCGAGAGGGGGACAACGGATCCCCAGGCCAAAACACAAAAGGCATGCATCCCGTGAAGGAGGCGGATATGCTTGCCACAAAAAATAGATCTATT
The DNA here is from genome assembly GCA_015847255.1 of Hyparrhenia diplandra. Classification (NCBI taxonomy): domain Eukaryota; kingdom Viridiplantae; phylum Streptophyta; class Magnoliopsida; order Poales; family Poaceae; genus Hyparrhenia; species Hyparrhenia diplandra. The sequence continues at coordinate 692,267 of JADLZK010011118.1, read as the reverse complement.
GCTTGAAGAAGGCGGAAGAGCGCCTTACGAGACTCAACTACTCGGCGGCGCCCGGTTTATGCTCTGAGACTCACACATGGCGTGTGAGACCTGTGGTGAAGTTGGCCACTCGGGGGGACAATTGCCCCGAGACCCGTGAGGAAGCGGCATTCATCAACAACAATGGGTACCGCCAACCTCGGCAAAGGGCTGGAGCAACCAGTCCGTCCACCATTCCAAGGTAACGGGGCTATAATCCCAATTACGACTCGGTCAACCTTCACTAAAGGACCTGGTATTGGGCCAAGCCAAGATCAACGAAAACCTCACCAAAAAAGATGAGCGAATGATAACATCTTAGAAGGAGTCACAGCAAAAGCTGGATGGGCTCAACTCTGCTGCTCCGACAGATCGGTGAATTTCAATAAAATGATTGAAACACAAATATCCCAAATAGCTGCTCGCCTCGACAATGGTTGGAGAGAAAGCTTCAAGACAATCTAAAGCCCCTCATGAGAACATAAATGCAAAGTGACCACCGGAGGGTAGGTCCACTTCGTGACCCACCAAATCCCAACCATGTGGTGAGGAAACAAAAAGAGAAGCAACTCGAAGAGGCAACACCTCAAGCAACGGAGGAGCCGAAGTGGAAGTGGTACCATTGGAATACCTGAGACACAACCTACCTACCATTTACCACAAGAACAAGAAGGCAGGCATTGGATGAGCAGTTCACTTTCGGTTTGTGGAAATGATCCAAAAAGTACACGTAAGCGTACCACTTCTGGATGTGCTCCACGTTCCCTCATATGCCAAGTACATCAAAGATATCATCCAGAATAAGCGGCCACTACCAACAACAGAAGTTGTGAAGCTAACAGAAGAATGCGTCTTTGCTATTCTAAATCGCTTTGCGAAAAAGAAAAAGGATCCGAGGTTGTCCTACAATCTCTGCTCAATCGGAACATAGACATTTGACCATGCCTTGTGTGACTTGGGTGCCAGCGTAAGTGTCATGCCCAAGTCAGTCTTTGACAAACTAAAACATACACATCTGGAGCCGACAACCATGACACTACGGTTGGCAGACTCGTCCATAAGCTATCCAGCAGGAATTGCAGAGGATATACCAGTGAAGATCCGGGGATACTTTGTCCCAGTTGACTTCGTGGTGTTGGATATGGAAGTAACCAAAGATACACCACTCATCCTTGGACGACCGTTTCTGAGCACGGCCGGGGCACAAATTAATGTTGGGGCAAGAGAAATCCTCGTCAACATTAGTGGCAATGAAGAAAAGTTTGAATTCAGGCCCCGGATCTCAGAAGAGTGTAAAATGATCCGGATAAAATATGGGGAGCAAGGAATCAAGGAAATAGAAATACAACCCCCAAAAGCCGGCAACACTCCCAAGGCAGTCAACACTGGTAAAAAATGGGAGCAAAAGAAAAAGACAGCTCTGAAAAAGGTAAAAGAAGAACAGAACATAAAGAAGGTTCCCATTTTTACCAGAGGACCAAAGAAAGGAAAGTCCCCAAAAGGAAAAGCTCCAAAAGAGAATACCACACCTAAGGAAAACAAGGAGGAGCCAAAACCAATGAAGAAATCCAAATACACTCCTCCTCAAAAAAGTGGGTACTCAAGCGGTGCAATCATCCGTGTCTCCAAGATCAGATGCACCATCGAGCAGCAAATCAGGAGAAAGTCCTGCTCCACAGACTCAAAATTGTGGGCCCTCTGCCAAGGGTAAAAAGGCACCTACCACAGAAAAAGGCAAAAACAAATAAAGGTATCTACGGGCCTCCAGATAGCTTGGGGAGGACCCCGCGGTATCATTGCATTGCATACTTATTTTCATCAAACTTTATTTTATTTTAGCATGTTTAAATTTCAGCAATCTTGCATTAAAAAAAAAAAAAAAAATAGAATAAGTAGCTCTTCTTATGCTTTCATGCCTATACATATGAGCTATGAAAATGTGTAGTCGTAGTCCCTTGTTGAAATGATGAATAGTTGCTCTGTCTTATGTTTTGCCTATGCCTAGTTTATAACTTGAATTTCTCTAAAGTTTGAGTTTAGTGGCTAATTCTTAAAACTCATCTTGAAAAAACCTGATTCATGTGGGTTGCATAAGCTCTATCCAGTCTAAGTTGTTGCCAAATAGGACATGGTACAAATAGATTTGCTATGATTTCGTTCTAAAGAGAAACTTGATATCCGGGAATCTAATTTGAAGAAAAGAGAAAAGATATGGGCTATGCTAAAAAAAAAAGAAGAGAAAAGAAAAAAGAGATGAAAAATGGACATGTGTCCGAGGGCGAGTAGAGCCCACATCTCCAAACAAAAAAGAGAAAAAAAAAAAAAAAAGAGAAAAATAAAAAGACAAAAGTCTAGGGGCGAGTAGAGCCCACCTCTCCAAAAAAATATATGTAGTAATAAAGCCCATACTTTCTCGAAAAACAAATATAATCTAAATAAATAATCCCGGATGATAAAAGTTGATCAAAACAATGAATGAATAGTATTTCTATTACAACCGTTCTATCGGCAACCGCCCAAGACTCGAGATAGCTAACAAGCCCCGCTACGATGAAATGTAATAAAGGGTGAGTAAAGACGTGCCATTTTATTCAAACTATAGTAGAAAATCTTGTTATAAACCCGGCACTTGTAAAACGTAATCGGCATAGTAGCAACTCCGATCAACAACCAAGTACTTATCTTTCGCTCGAGGGGGCGCGCAAAGGGTAAGCTTGGGGAGTTTGTTGACGGTCACTAACGACATATTTTTCCTGTCAACTTACTACCATAAAGGGAGTAAAACTATACCTTTTATACTCATATACATTTATTACTAACATATTTCCACTTGTAGTGTCCAAAATGTATTTTGTCGTATTTATAATAAAAAAAAGGTGGAAATACGACCAAAAGGCGCGACCACGAAAGCGTATTTCAGAAGATCACAAGCCCGGGGTGAAATTGGACCAAAACTACAGAGTGGGCCAACCAAACATCGCTCCACAACTTCTCAAGACAGAAGACAAGGGCACGCCAAGACACAGGCTGGCCCGAGCCCAAAGGGGTGCCGCACCTTCCTGGGGGCGGTTCAGGCCGGCCCCGGCGGTCGGTACAATAAGTGCGTGGAGGGGCGGTGCGGTGGTTGGGTGGCCGATTCATCATACCTAGACATGTCCTTGAGGTCCGTTTAGGGGTAGTTTAGTCCTTTTGCCCCCTCTCTCATGTGTATAAGTAGCTCCCCTCTCCTCCTTCTTCCAGACACACCACTTGGAGTTCACCTACAGCAGCACCACCTCACTCTCCACCACCACCATCTTCTTCTTCTTCTTCTTCTTTGGTTAGAGTTGGAGTAGAAGAGCTACAAGGAGGAGCTTGTAATCTAGAAGAAAGTGAGCTTTGGTAATATACATCTTCCATGGATCTTTCTCCTACTTGCAAGTTCTATTTCTATGATCATAGTCTAACTTATGAACTAGAGTATAGTTTTGTTCATGTTATAGTGTTGATATATGAACTAGCATATAGTTTACATATCATGATCTTGACATGTTCCGTTCTTCGTCGATCATTGTATGCATAACATGATTATAGATGGGATAACGGTTCGTCGTTCTTTCAGGTTTGCTCTTGTCTTAGTCCGTCCATCCGTAGGGTGGGGATCCTAGGGGGACAAGAGTAGTGCTCTAATACGCGGGCATGGTGCCCGGGTATTCTGACACCTTCGAATATGAGAGCATGCCACGGTCGTGAGGGTAGGCGGCGGGGGTCGTGATAGCCCCAATCCGTCCCTTGTAATCCCTCCATGTTCGCATGTAATGTAGGAGTTAAGTAAATGCTTCCCATTGGGCGGATGGTACCGAGAGTCTCCCTGTTATCCTAGACATAACCATGCTTTTATTGTTTTAGCATATGATCCTAACTATTCATTCGTATGACCATGACTAGAATACATTAGAATACTCCATAGGATATTCATTTGTTCTTTATCTATTTTCTTTATCCTTCCAAGGTGGATTCCAATGTGTGTGTCACACTATCTATGAACTGTATTGCTTACCCCTGTTATGATCAAGTTGGACTTAGCGTACACACATTCCATCATCTAGATGCCATGCTAGCTTCTTATATACAAGCCTTCCTTTGGGAAAATATAAATAACGATACCACCTGAAATACTTCCGGGTGAAATGCTACAATGATAGATAAATGGCGCTTGCGGATGAAATATCAACTATGGCAAGATCTATCACCGTTGATTGAAAGTGCGTTATCACCGTCACGGTGGTTCCACTTAGTGATATCGGCGGCTCATTTCCTAAGCGTCGCCATTAGAGATGGGTTCTAAACCATTTTCTAGTGATTGCGCTAAGAAACGCCAACAAGCATTTAAAGCGCCATTGCTTGGGAAGGCATTGTTATAAGAAATCACTAGGCGGCTATGAATATGAAATGTGTATGCGTGGTAGCCACTTGCTCATACTGAGCTAATCTTGTATGTTTTGTCACTGTTGTGGATGAAAACAGGGTTAGTGCATGTCGGGTTTCCAAGCTGCCGACAAACTTCATCGAGAATCCCGGCACTCCAAAGGAAGAACAGGTCCCGTACCTCTTCTTTTTCAGCCGGAACCTCGGCGTTGAGGACCGACACCCCTGCACCAACCGAACCGCAAGCTATGGCTCAAAAAGTCGCCGCGTGATTTCTCCGTTCAGCCGTCGCCAATGTGCCCACTGGGCCGGTGGTCAATGTGGCGGATAAGAACTTTGAGCTGCGTACCGGGGCGATCACTATGGTGCAGGCCAGTCCTTTCTATGGACTGCCTAGCGAGGACGCCAACGCACATCTCCAACACTTCCTTGAGCTGTGCGACACTATTGTTATCAAGGACGTCGAACTCGACGTTATCAAGCTCCGTCTCCCTTTCTCCCTTGTGGGGAAGGCGAAACGATGGTTCTACAGGACAAGGAAGTAGTCAATACGTGGGCTAAATGCTCCATGGCATTCCTGGCTAAGTTCTTCCCCATGGGCAAAACCAATGCCCTGAGGGGAAGGATCGCCAATTTCTAGCAGAATTCAATGGAACCTATTCCGGAGGCATGGGAAAGGCTGCAGGAATACATTCAAGCATGCCCATACCACGGAATGGAAAATTGGCTGGTGCTCCAGAACTTCTACAATGGTCTCACGGCCATATCGAAGGGGCACCTAGACGCCCGCTTTGGTGGCGCGTTCTTATCACTCACCATCGATCGGGCAACAGCCACGATTGATAAGATGGTGGCAAATCGGAGCCGGGGGACAAAGGATCCCCGGCCAAAACACAAAAAGGCATGCATCCCGTGAAGGAGGCGGATATGCTTGCCACAAAAATAGATCTATTGCTAAAGAAGCTGGAAGAGCGCAGCACAGACTCAACTACTCAGCAGCGCCCAGTTTATGCTACAGACTCACACATGACGTGTGAGACCTGTGGTGAAGTTGGCCACTCAGGGGACAATTGCCCTGAGACCCGTGAGGAAGCAGCATTCATCAACAACAATGGGTACCGCCAACCTCGGCAAAGGCTGGAGCAACCAGTCCGTCCACCATTCCAAGGTAACCAGGGCTATAATCCCAATTACAGCTCCGGTCAACCTTCACTAAAGGACCTGGTATTGGGCCAAGCCAAGATCAACGAAAACCTCACCAAAAAGATGAGCCAGAATGATAACATCTTAGAAGGAGTCAGCAGCAAGCTGGATGGGCTCAACTACTGCTCACCGACGGATCGGCTGAATTTCAATAAAATGATTGAAACACAAATATCCCAGCTAATTTTGCTCGCCTCGACAATGGTTGGAGAAAAGCTTCAAGACAATCTAAAGCCCCTCATGAGAACATAAATGCAAAGACCACGGGGGGTAGGTCCACTCGTGACCCACCAAATCCCAACCATGTGGTGAGGAAACAAAAGAGAAGCAACTTTGAAGAGGCAACACCTCAAACAACAGAGGAGCCCGAAGTGGAAGTGGTACCATTGGAATACCGCGGACACAACCTACCTACCATTTACCACAAGAACAAGAAGGCGGGGCATTGGATGAGCGGTTCACTTTCGGTTTGTGGAAATGATCCAAAAAAAGTACACGTAATCGTACCATACGGATGTGCTCCACGTTCCCTCATATGCCAAGTACATCAAAGATATCATCGAATAAGCGGCCACTACCAACAACGAAGTTGTGAAGCTAACGAGAAGAATGCGATCTTTGCTATTCTAAATCGCTTTTGCCGAGAAAAGAAAAAGGATCGAGGTTGTCCTACAATCTCTTGCTCAATCGGAACATAGACATTTGACCATGCCTTGTGTGACTTGGGTGCCGGCGTAAGTGTCATGCCCAAGTCGGTCTTTGACAAACTAAAACATACACATCCGGAGCCGACAACCATGACACTACGGTTGGCGAGACTTCGTCCATAAGCTATCCAAATAGGAATTGCGGAGGATATACCGGTGAAGATCCCGGGGATACTTTGTCCCGATTGACTTCGTGGTGTTGGATATGGAAGTAACCAAAGATACACCACTCATCCTTGGGCGACCGTTTACGAGCACGGCGGGGCACAAATTAATGTTGGGGCAAGAGAAATCCTCGTCAACATTAGTGGCAATGAAGAAAAGTTTGAATTCGAGGCCCGGATCTCGAAAGAGTGTAAAATGATCCGGATAAAATATGGGGAGCAAGGAATCAAGGAAATAGAAATACAACCCCAAAAAGCGGCAACACTCCCAAGGCGGTCAACACCGGTAAAAAATGGGAGCAAAAGAAAAAAAGACTCTGAAAAAGGTAAAAGAAGAACGAGAACATAAAGAAGGTTCCCATTTTTACCAGAGGACCAAAGAAAGGAAAGTCCCCAAAAGGAAAAGCTCCAAAAGAGAATACCACACCTAAGGAAAACAAGGAGCCAAAACCAATGAAGAAATCCAAATACACTCCTCCTCAAAAAGTGTGGGTACTCAAGCAGGTGCAATCATCCGTGTCTCCAGGATCGGATGCACCATCGAGCAGCAAATCAGGAGAAAGTCCTGCTCCACAGACTCAAAATTGTGGGCCCTCTGCCAAGGGTAAAAAGGCACCTACCACGAGAAAAAGGCAAAAACAAATAAAAAGGTATCTACGGGCCTCCGGATAGCTTGGGGAGGACCCCGGTATCATTGCATTGCATACTTATTTTCATCAAACTTTATTTTATTTTAGCATGTTTAAATTTCAGCAATCTTGCATTCAAAAAAAAAAAAAATAGAATAAGTAGCTCTTCTTATGCTTTCATGCCTATACATATGAGCTATGAAAATGTGTAGTCGTAGTCCCTTGTTGAAATGATGAATAGTTGCTCTGTCTTATGTTTTGCACATTGCCTAGTTTATAACTTGAATTTCTCTAAAGTTTGAGTTTAGTGGCTAATTCTTAAAACTCATCTTGAAAAACCTGATTCATGTGGGTTGCATAAGCTCTATCCAGTCTAAGTTGTTGCCAAATAGGACATGGTACAAATAGATTTGCTATGATTTCGTTCTAAAGAGAAACTTGATATCCGGGAATCTAATTTGAAGAAAAGAGAAAAGATATGGGCTATGCTAAAAAAAAAAAGAGAAAGAAAAAGAGATGAAAAATGGACATGTGTCCGAGGGCGAGTAGAGCCCACATCTCCAAACAAAAAGAGAAAAAAGAAAAAAGAAAGAGAGGAAATAAAAGACAAAAGTCTAGGGCGAGTAGAGCCCACCTCTCCAAAAAAAAAATATATGTAGTAATAAAGCCCATACTTTCTCGAAAAACAAATATAATCTAAATAAATAATCCCGGATGATAAAAGTTGATCAAAAGAATGAATGAATAGTATTTCTATTACAACCGTTCTATCGGCAACCGCCAAGACTCGAGATAGCTAACAAGCCCCGCTACGATGAAATGTAATAAAGGGTGAGTAAAGGCGTGCCATTTTATTCAAACTATAGTAGAAAATCTTGTTATAAACCCGGCACTTGTAAAACGTAATCGGCATAGTAGCAACTCCTGATCAACAACCAAGTACTTATCTTTCGCTCGAGGACGCGCAAAGGGTAAGCTTGGGGAGTTTGTTGACGGTCACTAACGACATATTTTTCCCGTCAACTTACTACCATAAAGGGAGTAAAACTATACCTTTTTATACTCATATACATTTATTACTAACATATTTCCACTTGTAGTGTCCAAAATGTATTTTGTCGTATTTATAATAAAAACAGTGGAAATACGACCAAAAGCGCGACCACGAAAGCGTATTTGAGAAGAAGATCACAAGCCCGGGGTGAAATTGGACTAAAACTACAGAATTGGGCCAACCAAACATCGCTCCACAACTTCTCAAGACAGAAGACAAGGGCACGCCAAGACACAGGCGGCCCGAGCCCAAAGGGGTGCCGCACCTTCCTGGGGGCGGTTCAGGCCCGGCTTCGGCAGGTCGGTACAATAAGTGCAGTGGAGGGCGGTGCGGTGGTTGGGTGGCCGATTCATCATACCTAGACATGTCCTTGAGGTCCGTTTAGGGGTAGTTTAGTCCTTTTGCCCCCTCTCTCATGTGTATAAGTAGCTCCCCTCTCCTCCTTCTTCCAGACACACCACTTGGAGTTCACCTACAGCAGCACCACCTCACTCTCCACCACCACCATCTTCTTCTTCTTCTTCTTCTTTGGTTAGAGTTGGAGTAGAAGAGCTACAAGGAAGGAGCTTGTAATCTAGAAGAAAGTGAGCTTTGGTAATATACATCTTCCATGGATCTTTCTCCTACTTGCAAGTTCTATTTCTATGATCATGGTCTAACTTATGAACTAGAGTATAGTTTTGTTCATGTTATAGTGTTGATATATGAACTAGCATATAGTTTACATATCATGATCTTGACATGTTCCGTTCTTCGTCGATCATTGTATGCATAACATGATTATAGATGGGATAACGGTTCGTCGTTCTTTCGAGGTTTGCTCTTGTCTTAGTCCGTCCATCCGTAGGGGTGGGGATCCTGGGGGACAAGAGTAGTGCTCTATACGCGGGCATGGTGCCCGGGTATTCTGACACCTTCGAATATGAGAGCATGCCACGGTCGTGAGGGTAGGCGGCGGGGTCGTGACAGCCCTGTCAGTCCCTTGTAATCCCTCCATGTTCGCATGTAATGTAGGAGTTCGTAAATGCTTCCCATTGGGCCGGATGGTACTGGAGAGTCTCCCTGTTATCCTAGACATAACCATGCTTTTATTGTTTTAGCATATGATTCTAACTATTCATTCGTATGACCATGACTAGAATACATTAGAATACTCCATAGGATATTCATTTGTTCTTTATCTATTTTCTTTATCCTTCCAAGGTGGATTCCAATGTGTGTGTCACACTATCTATGAACCTGTATTGCTTACCCCTGTTATGATCAAGTTGGACTTAGCGTACACACATTCCATCATCCAGATGCCATGCTAGCTTCTTATATACAAGCCTTCCTTTGGGAAAATATAAATAACGATACCCTGAATACTTCCGGGTGAAATGCTACAATGATAGATCCGTTCGCTTGCGGATTGTTGACATTTACTTAGCGTCGTCACTAGAAATAGATATAGAACCTATCTCGACCACGCCGCTAGAAATGCGTGAGGTATATCTTATGTCATTGGTGATTCCGCAGCGCCACGAGTATACCGTTGTAGCACTTCACCCGGGAGTATTCCAAGGTATCGTTATTTATATTTAGCCCAAGGGAAGCAATAGCTAGAAAAGGTTAATGTGGGAGAGATAGATCCTTAAGTTCACCTCAATATAGTACCACCCAATGTGTCGGGATAACGAATATGATAGGAAGGGTTGGATAGAAGTTGGTGGAGTGATACAATTTAGGCAATTAAAGATAACTAGTAAGGTATAGCTAGGTGGGAGGACAACGAGTGAGTATAAGACTCCTATGACTCTAACTTTACTTTAGTGATATGTATCTAGACACAAAAGATGAGACAACTAGTTGTGGTTTTACACGAACCGAATGCTAGGCGAGAGGTGAGATACGGTGAATTCAATCACCACTACCCCAGCTACTATATTCTTTGGAGCCTTACCTTTTAGTAACTTGTTTAAACACGTGGTGGTTTATACGAGACCAGAAGGGTCATCACTACCTCACCGGCTACCACGATCCATCCGTGCAACAAGCGATAACCACGGGTAAGATCGAGTCTAAGCACCACGCTTATACTTCCTCTTACTACTCTAGATGGTAGCTACACGCATCAACTAGAGCACCCTATGACGATGATGATCGCATCCAAACGAGGATTCAACTAAGAACCGGACTAAACCACAAACTAAGTGTAGAAGCACCTATTTGTGAGACTTATATCACTACAACTATAGTCTAGACAACTAGAGCAAAGTTGCACTAAGTAAATACTGAATAAGTAAATACTAGAATAAAGTAAAGAAAGGACTATGTATTATAAAGTAGAGATCCAAATACAAGAGAAAAGATAACTAGAGTTATACCGACTCACGAGGACCGACTCAGGAATCCGGCGCGGCTCGACTCAACTCTAACTCCCACACTAGACTATCCTACTACACTCTCTTGGAGCTTTGCCTTTACAACTTCTCCACACTCTAAATGAGAGGGGGGAAGGGGGGTATTTATAGCCCAAGGTGGAGTAGGGGCTACTCAGCGCCATGTCATCAATCCGCGTGATCCCACCTCGTAACCCTTGGATAAACCGCCTTAGGATCAACGGGTGGATGAAATAATCACGTGGACAATGTGGTAGGCGTGGGGGGCGTCGGTGGTCAAATGGGCCATGGTCGGCCGACCATGGTCCATGACCCGTGGCCACCCTCGTCTTTGGACATGTTGGCCCCACCGTCGGTTTACGTGTCTTGAGTCCGAACTTGTCGTGACATCTGTTTTGTACCCACACGATCCAAGGGACATCTTGGTGACCAATCGGGTGCCTTCTCTTGGTTTCCCATGGATTGGTGACGTGGCAAGTCACGTGGGGGAAGGTTTGGGCCAATGGCCTATGGTCGGCCGATGCAGGTCCATTGGGCCTTGACCTTCCCGACCCTTCTAGAAGCCGTCCCCACATGTCGGGGATGTCTCGGGGATGAAATGGCCCTTGGTCGGCCGATGCTCATCTTGTGGCCAAATGACTTCAGATTTTGTGTGGCGACATCATAGGACTTTGTGATCATGATGGTGATGGTATTTTGCCCAATTTCCATACTTGGGTCACCGAGGCGGATGGCGACTCTACGTGTTATTACGGCGGATTTCCTCGAATTCATATCTGCATAAAAATAATGACATCTACATGTGGAACTAGGTTATTGGATAAAATATGTTCATGAAATGTTGTTCTTCCTTTCCAAATAGGGATATTGACGGTGTTTTGATGGTGTAAATTAAGGGTGTTTTCACCGTCAACACGGATGAAATATCAACTATGGCAAGATCTATCACCGTTGATTGAAAGTGCGTTATCATCGACACGGTGGTTCCACTTAGTGATATCGATGGCTCGTTTCCTAGCATCGCCATTAGAGATGGGTTCTAAACCTGTTTCTAGTGATTGCTTGAGAAACGCCAACACCCACCGGCCGAACATGACCATTTCGTCATGGGACATCCCGACATGTGGGGACACCTTCTTGAAAGGTTGGAGAAGGCCAAGGCCCAATGGACCCACCGGGCCGACCTATGACATTTGGCCCAAATTCTTCACACATGACATGCCACATCACCAATCCATGGGAGACCAATGGAAGCACCTGATTGGTCCGTCAAGACGTCCCCTGGATCGTGTGGGTACAAAACAGACATCATGGCAAGTTCTGGATTCAAGACATAGAAACCGACAGTGGGGCCAACATCCCGGCACTAGAGGATGGCCCACGGGTCATGGACCTTGGTTGGCCGACCTGGGCCCACAAGCCCAAAGACGTCCTCCCACGCCCAGCACATTGCCCACATGCTGAGATTACTTCGTACGTTGATCCTAAGGCGGTTGCATGGCGGTTGGATCCAATGGTGGGTGATAGAGATCACGCGGATCGATGACATGGCGCCGAGTAGCCCCTACTCCACCTTGGGCTATAAATACCCCCTACTCCCCTCTCATTTACACACACCACAAGGAAGAAGCTCTCCACTCTTACAAGATGTAGTAGTGTTAGTCTAGTTGGGAGTTAGAGTGAGTAGTGAGCTTATTTCGGGTTTCCAGCTGGTCTTCTAGGAGGTCCGGTATTGTTCTTTATCATTCCTTTTGTAGTAAGGTCTTTACATTTATAATTCATTTCTTTCTTTACTTTACTCTAGTATTTACTTTATTGAGTATTTACTTAGTACAACTTTATTCTAGTTCTCTAGTATATAGTTGTTATGATATTATCTAGCATATAAGCGTCTCATACTTAGTTTGTGGTTCAGTCTTGGTTCATATCGAACCCTAGCTTGTATCACGATCATCGTCTCGTAAGAGGTGCTCTAGTTGATCTGTGTAATTACATTGTTGTGGTATTTTTAACGCACACGGATAAATCCATAAGCGCCGCGGAAAAGTACCGTTGTAGCTTTCACCGGAGTATTCGGGGTGTCGATTTTCACGGAGAACGAGAAGTGAACTGGAGCAAGGCCAAGGTCATCAAAGACTGTTTTTGGTAGGAAGAAAGAGGTTCTCTAAGGTTTTCCCAAAGTTATTAAATACCAAGTTCAGGCTTACTTAACCCCACTTCTTTGCGGAGCGCCGGAACCTTCCGATTCTCGAAAAGACGGGAAAGCGGTAATGTCGGGGTCGGGCCGCCAAAAGCTCTATGAAAAACACCAACCCGTGCGTGGTGGACTACAAAGGCCTGATCGGAGTGTCACCCCCGGGCTACCACAACTATTCCGTAGGTTTGGGCGCAATCTCGGGTAAACTCTAGCCAGGACACCATGTCTACACTAGTGGATACGAAACTAGTTCGGTACAAAAACTAGAACCTTCTTCGAACGAAGATCCGTAAGTAAAATCAAGCATGAACTGAATTTAGTGAAATAATATCTTTGGAATTAGCACAAGATAACTGTGAATCTTTCTCGGGACGAGTCGGATTCGAAGAGGTACAAAGTTGAGGCGAAGCCGACAATCCCGGCTACTCCTCCGCTCTTTCTCTTTCACTCTCTTCCTCTTTTCCTCTAATACAACTAGGTGATGAACACCTAGAGGGACACTACTACTTGATATGAAATGTGGAAGTGATGTTCACAAGGTAGGATGTGTGTCTTGTACAATGGTGTAGGGGTCTCTTTATATAGGAAAAGAGAGGAGAGAATGGAGGGCCATCCTTGTTCCGAGGGGCATTTGGCGGGAAAGTTTGCACCACATGCAACCGCCGCGTGAAGTCCGTAGCGAACCGCCAGGAGAAAGGGCGGGAAAAAGCGCCAAATTTTCGCCCGACCGCCGCATGTCTTGTGTGCCGCGCAATATGGGCCCCATTTTGCCTCTCCTTTCTCCTCGGTGGGCTTGTGGGCCTTGGTAGATGGTTTCCCGGTGCAAAGTCCGGATGAGGCGTGGAATCGACCTCCTTGCTTCCCTTTGCTCTTTGGCGTATTTCGACTTTGCGCTTCCCACTTTATTTGGCATACTTTATTTGTATTTCCACAACATTCACTGCAAAACAACTTGAAACACCAAAACTTCGTGGAACTCGTTAGATAAATAATGTTTGGTTATGTTTTCACATGTAATATTGTATTAGTGGTTCACTTTGGTGGTAGTAAAACATGCATTAATTGAGTGTCAACAAGTTCCCCACACTTGACTCTTTGCTTTCGTCCCGAGTAAAGGTTAGTGATAAAGTAAGTATAAACATAGCAATTGAGTTATGAACCCGACATAAATATCATCCCGGACATACCTCATTACCGTGGGATATGTGGAGTGTCTAACATATATTCTTGGGTGGTTGAGAAATGGAGCGACTTTGAACAAAGTCATCCTCTTTTCACATCTTAGTAACTTGGAGTTTTTTTTTTTTTTAAATAAAGCATAGTTCACAAGTACTCCTCAAATGGCACTCTCAAATCGCTCAAGTGGTGTATGTTCCCCCTTACCAAGGCATTTATAGCATTGCCTTCTTTTTCTTCCTACTTCTAAAAGGCTTATGTGAAGCTCGGGTAGGAAAAATTTTTGTGGGCATACTTGTATTGCATATTTTGCTAGGTCAAACAATGGATCCATGGAGAAAAATGTCATACAATAAAGTCAAGATGTGCAAGTGTGTGGATATATATATTGGCTATCCTATTTCTACTATGCTCCTTGAAATATCTCTCTCTTTATTGAGACTTTGGAGAAAAATATTTGTGAGAACATGGGCTATCTTTTATTCTCATCTTTTGTTTCTTTTCTTCTTCTTTTTTTTTTTATAGAGGCGGGCATCTAAGTACCCATTATTTTAAAACCGGACACTTGTCCATTTTTTTTTCTCTCTTTTTTTATTTGATGATAGCCTCATGTCTCTTTTTTTTTCAAACTTTTGAGAGTGAGATATCAACAAGTGTTTGGAGCAATTATTTTAAAAGGAACCTATCCAATATACTTTTTTTTTTCCCTCCTAGTGTAGGAGTAGAACATTTTTGGATGGATCTAATTGGAAGGCATGTTCATGCGCCTACACCCAATGTAGGAGTAGTGCATATATTTGGTGGCGTGTAATTGATCTTGATTTAAGATCATGATAAATTTCTCAACTAGGGTCAACAAAGTTTGACAGAGCACAATGCAACAACAAGTAGCAAATGTAAAAGGTTTTCAAATTGTATTGTGGTATTTGGCCCTGTAGGAATTTCTCACCATTGAGGAGTATGTGAGACTATGTTTTTAACATTTTGATGAAAAGGAAATTCTCCAAGTACTTTGAATAGAAAAGGTTGGATTTCCATGTCAATGCCATATCTCACTTCACAACAACTTAGGCAATATGTTTTTCCTATGTGTTTTTCCCACAAGCACTAAGGATATGCAAGGAACAAAATTTATGTAGGCCAAACTCAAAGAGCTATATTTATATTTACTTTCGAGTTTTAATTCTAAGTGTGGAATTTTTGGTTCTTTTAAAGTTTGCAGGTTTAAACAAGTGTAGAACCGAACATGCATATGAACAAGTGGGAGAGAAGTGATCAAACCGAGTTTTTGTATACATTCCTCCACCAGTTCATGATGTGGTTTGGCGCTTTACGTTCTTCAATGGGATGTTGCATACCCCCACACTTCTTTTGTGCTATATCTGTATTTATTCAAAGACAAAAACAAGTGAAAATAGCGGGGACTCTTACGGGTGGAAAAACACCGTAGAGTCGATATTTATTTGATTAATGAATTATTCTAGACTCTATGTTATTTTTATTTTTTTAATCCTTTTTTTGGAAAGAACAATTTTATTGAAGGTAAATCACATAAGGGCGGGTTATCTCCTAAGTGCTTTGTTTAAAGACAAAGCTCATCCTTGGGAAACCTTTTAAATTTGAAACCAATGTTGGTGAAGTGGTTTCCCCTCAACACCAACCTTTGAGTGTCGATCCAGTAAACTCATGCCGAGATACCACAAAATTTGCAAAATTTATGGTAGACAAAAGCATCTACAATAACCCTTTCAAAATTTTTATGAGCAGAGAGAGCGAGAAGGGGTTGTAGATCATGGTGAAGATGGGCTGAGTTATGGATCGACTCGGGAGATTTTTCATATGAGCATGGAATGGATGAGACATTTAGAATGTAACTTCCATGTTCGTTGATGAAATCTCCTATTTGTGGGGGAGCACTTTTTTTTCATGACGAGATCAAGTTATCCGCAAAATATGGATCGAAATTATTATTGCGAGATCTCACGCTCTCCCCGTGATGATCGGGGAATGAATTCTGATGAGACATCGTGTGTGGGCATAGGGGAGAAGGTGTAAAAATGTCTTCTATATGAATTGGTTCACCCTCTATGTGTTGTGAGTGTTCTTGATGTCTCATATAGGAATTCAAGGTATATGATGATTCGATCCGGGAATTTCTAAGGCATTCCAAAAATCATCATCAAGGAAATGGTCATCCTCGAATTCAAAGGGACATGTATAAGGATGGGATTCATCATCCCAAGAAGTGTGATTGCATGTTCCCTTAACGGGAGGTTCCTCGACAACGAATTATGAGAAGAATTTGAAGGAACTTCAAATTCGGTTGTAATGCCCCCTTTTGTTGGCCGGGGCTTGACTCTATTGGATCTTACGGAAACTCGTCATATATACCGATGTATGGGGTGTTTTCTAAGATCTTCTCTAGAATAGCTTCCCCTCACTAATGGATTTATGCACAAACGAGCCTCTAGAAGAGAGGTCAAGTTGGAGAGCATCCTCCTTGCTAAGACCAAGATAGAAGTGGCAAAGAATGACTTGGTCTAGCAAAGAAAGGTCGGGCTTTGTATTTATAAGACTTAGTAACCTGGCCCGGGATGCTCCTAAGGTCTCCTTCTCTTTTTGTTTAAATCTAAGAATTTCTATTCGAAGGGCGACTTCGAATCGGGGAAGAAAGCAAGACAAAATTTGTCTCGAAGTTCAACCCGGTTTCAGTGAATACCTCCTACGGTATGAGCATACCATTGTTTCAAGCTTCCCAAAAGGGAGAATGGAAACAATTTCCATTTAATGGTCTCTGTGTCATGCTAGATAAAATGAGGCAAGAACACAGTGCTTCGAATTCCGAAGGTGGTTATATGGATTTTCATTATCGTGCCCGAGAGAAGGGTTCGTCGAACCATGGCTATGAAAGCGGGGCGAATTTCAAAGCCATTTGTAAGAATCGGATGGGATGATGGTGGAGGCTCCAACGAATCGCCCTTTGGAGCCGAATGTTTATAGATAGGTGTTGAGTCCATGTGGTTGTGGTGATGGTGGTGGTAAGGTGCATAAAAATGGTGGTAAAAAAAAAAGATACACGGACGACTTGGTTCGATCCTAGAGCGACTACCGTTCCCGACAGCGGCGCGAGAAAGCTTGTTGGTATTTTTTTAACGCTACACGGATAAATCCGCAAGTGCACGGAAAGTACCGTTGTAGCTTTCACCCGAGTATTCGAGGGTATCGATTTCCACGGAGAACGAGAAGTGAACTGGAGCAAGGCCAAGGTCATCAAAAGACTGTTTTTGGTAGGAAGAAAGAGGTTCTCTAAGGTTTTCCCAAAGTTATTAAATACCAAGTTCAGGCTTACTTAACCCCACTTACTGCGGAGGGCGGCGGAACCTTCCGATTCTCGAAAAAGACGGGAAACGGTAATCGGGTCGAGCCGCCAAAAGCTCTACGAAAACACCAACCCGTGCGTGGTGGACTACAAAGGCCTGATCGAGTTTGTCACCCCCGGGGCTACCACAACTATTCCGTAGGTTTGGGCGCAATCTCGGGTAAACTCTAGCCCGGACACCATGTCTACGCTAGTGGATCATAAAACTAGTTCGTACAAAAACTAGAACCTTGGTCGAGCGAGAGATCCGTAAGTAAAATCAAGCATGAACTGAATTTAGTGAAATAATAATATTGGAATTAGCACAAGATAACTTTGAATCTTTCTCGGGCGAGTCGGATTCGAAGAGGTACAAAGTTGAGGCGAAGCCGACAATCCGGCTACTCCTCCGCTCTTTCTCTTTCACTCTCTTCCTCTTTTCCTCTAATACAACTAGGTGATGAACACCTAGAGGGACACTACTACTTGATATGAAATGTGGAAGTGATGCTCACAAGGTAGGATGTGTGTCTTGTACAATGGTGTAAGGGTCTCTTTATATAGGAAAAGAGAGGAGAGAATGGAGGGCCATCCTTGTTCGAGGGGCATTTGGCGGGAACGAGTTTGCACCACATGCAACCGCCGTGTGAAGTCCGTGCGAACCGCCCGGAGAAAGGGGCGGGGAAAAAGCGGCTGAAATTTTGCTTGTAGGCCGCCGCATGATATGGGCCCCATTTTGCCTCTCCTTTCTCTGGTGGGCTTGTGGGCCTTGGTAGATGGTTTCCCCGCTGGTGCAAAGTCCAGATGAGGCGTGGAATCGGCCTCCTTGCTTCCCTTTGCTCTTTGGCGTATTTCTGACTTTGCGCTTCCCACTTTATTTGGCATACTTTATTTGTATTTCCACAACATTCCTGCAAAACAACTTGAAACACCAAAACTCGTGGAACTCGTTAGATAAATAATGTTTGGTTATGTTTTCACATGTAATATTGTATTAGTGGTTCACTTTGGTGGTAGTAAAACATGCATTAATTGAGTGTCAACATACATCTAGAGTAGTGAGAGAAAGTGTAGGCGTGGTGCTTAGACTTCGATCTTGCACATGTGGTTGCCGCTTCTTTGCACGGATGGATTGTGACGACCCGGTAAGGTGGTGACAGCCCTTACGGTCTCTCGTATAGATCACCACGTGTTTATAGGCAAGTTCTTAAAAGGTAAAAGCTCTAGTAAAATAGTGGCTTGATTAGTGGTGGATTTATTCACCACTTCTCACCTGCTGCCTAGCATACAGTTCATGTGAACCACAGCTAGTTGTCTCGTCCTTTGTGTCTAGATTAGTATTATAGAAGTAAAGTAAGAATCATAGGAATCCTTTGCTCACTCGTTGTCCTCCCTGCTAGCTAGACTACTCGCTTATTTGTATGTCTAGACTATTCTTGTGTGTGTCATTACCCATATCATATACATCATTTACCCCCACCTTAGTCTAGTTGGTATATTAGTTGGTGGATACATGATGGTTAGTTATCACATTCTATGCCATCGCTTCCCATGGGCTAAATACAAATAACGATACCTTGGAATACTCGGGTGAAATGCTACATCGGTATATTTTGTGCGCTTGTGGAATCACCAATAGTCTCAAGAAATACCAACAAACATTTCTAAGCGCCGTTCTTGGGGATAGGTTCTATATCTATTTCTAGTGACGACGTTAAGAAATGTCAACAAGCATTTTAAAGCGCCGTTCTTGGGGAATAGGTTCTATATCTATTTCTAATGTTAAGAAATGTTAACAGATGGTGTTTGGAGATCTCTCTGGCGAGGCCCTGACGCGTCGAGTCCGGGTGTTTCTTGGGGACAAGACCCCGGAAAAGATTCCAAAGATCCCAATCCGCCCGGCTGTGGGATATATTTCTTTGGTAAGTGCTGGTTCCTAGCTGCCTTTTGATTAGCCATCTTCTTTGCTTGGATGTTGATCTTGGACTGTCTTCCTTTGCCCCACATAGGGGAGATTGTCATACAAGGATTCGCTTCCACCGGTACCCGAGGATCAGGCTCGGCGTGATGCCAATCGGGCGCAGAATGAGCGCGAGCAGCAGAGGAAGGCTCGGGAAGACGAGAAGAAGGCCAAAAGGGTGGCCAAGAACAATCGCCGTTGGGAACAGCGAAAACGCGGTGAGTCCTCGGAGTCTTCATCAACCGACTCTGCCTCGTCGTCTGGGGGTTCCGCCGACGCTCTGCAGCGCCAGGATGCTTTGACGGGGTCGCCCACACGGCCTGAAGAGCTTGAAGAGTTGATCGAGTACGCCAAGTACAGGGCTGCCGGCAGCATGGAGCTCCCAAAGGGGGTGCGTATCCCGATGATTCCGAGCCTATGGTTCCCGTGGGCGTCGTAGTGGTGCGAGGCCGCCCCCGAGAGCGGCTCATCGGATCGGCACCACGATGTTGTTGGGAAGGAGCGGTCACCCCATCGGGCTCCTCGGCTCCGTCGCGTATGACGTTGAGTTAGAGCTCCGGTCTTTGGGGGCGATCGATGCCTAAGTCCCTGGCTGTCCCGAACCGCAGCCACTCCGAAGGCCACTCCTAAGTCACCGTAAGTCGGATCCTCTTCCTCTGCCTTTCGTGGGCGGTTTCAATCAGCCCCTTCTTCTTGGTATGATTGCGATCTTATGACACCTTCGTTTCTTTCGTCAGAAAAGGGGAGCCGAGGTGCTCACCCTCCACCCTCGAAGCGGCTTAAGTCTAGTGCCCAAGCTTACGCCGGTGCCCCCGGTCTTGCCTTGAACGCCCTACGGTCGGCACCACTTCTTCGACGGTGTCGCTGCCTCTCCCGTGATCACATCGGTGGTGACCGTGGATCCGCCAAGGATGCCATCGCTCAGCCGACTCGCTGGGTCGTTCCCGAGATGCCGCCATCGAAGGTGCCAAGTCAGCCCGAGGTGGGGGTTCAAAGCCCAACGAAACCCCAAGTCCCCCTTGTTTCGCGCCGCCCGCACGGCGGCAGCCACGGAGGGCTTGATCTTGAAGCGGGCGTGCCGTGGCACCAGCGATGAGCGCCATGGAGGTCGATTTGGTGGTTGGCATAGATCCCCCACGACGGAGGCATTTGAGGGTCCTCTTGGGGAAGTCCCCGGGGAGGAGTTATTCGACACGGCGATGCCCTCGATCTCTCCCACGGGTGTCGAGGGCGCCCACCCAGCTTGTGGCCCTCCAATCCTCCGGCCTGTGCACTTCTCTTGTCCCGAGGGGCCTTCGCCCGACGACTTGAGTGGCGGTGCCCGTGGTGGCTGTGAGGGTCCTCGGGACTTCTTACGGTCGAGCTTTCCCGGCTCAGGTGAAGATGCTTGGAGCGTCCCGATCTCCGGCGACCCCAAAGCCTAGGGTGGCCCCCCACTCGAGCTCGGGGAGGTCACTTTGGGCGAGCATGAGTGCCCCGAGGTCACTGCCTGGACTGAGCATGAGCAAATCCGGAGGTGGGCGTCCGAGGGTTTGCATAAGATCGGCAAGACCTTGTGCCATCGCTTGGCCCAGACTAATGAGGTTTGCTCATTTCTCTCATGTGACCTTCCTCCTTCTTTATTTGTTCTCCGTGGGCACGGCGGGTGCGTGGGGGTCTTTGTAGAGCTTGAAGAGGTTTTACTGGGAGAAATCCGAGCTACTGCGCGAGGAAACGCTCTAAACCGGGACGCCCTCGGGCATGCCGGTCGAGCTGGTCGGACAAAGGTGTGGTGACTGCCTCACCACCCTTGCCGATGAGCCGGAGGCTCGATGCCAGTCCTTATCGACGGAGTTGGCCGCAGCCAAGGCCGAGGCGACCAAGGCGTGGACCGAGGTGGCCCAGCGAGCCATGACCCGAGGGAGGCTCGGGCCGAATCCCTCAAGCTGCTCAAGGAGGCCCGTGATGAGCGCGACCCGGGCTCGGGGAGGCCGAGGAAGCAATCGGAGATGGCCAACACCCTGAACACCCGTGTGGAGGAGCTGGTGAAGGAGCTGGAGTCTGAAAAGAAGAACGTAGAGCTGGTCTAGAATTCGTCCATCAATGAGCATAACGAGATGCTCAGGTGGAAGGAGAAGTATGAAGGTATGCTTTTCTTCCCGACCCCTGACGGCATTGTGCTATGTACGTTTTTTTTCGATTTTCCTCTTGTTGTATTTATCCCGTCGCCTTCTCGCGAAACCGAGAGGCTGCGGGCGAGGCCGTGGAGGCCGCTACCAACATGTCCCAGTGCCTCAAGACCGAGGAGAACACGCACAGGGAGCTGAAGGAGGTTGTGACGGATCATCTCTCAAG
The DNA here is from genome assembly GCA_015847255.1 of Hyparrhenia diplandra. Lineage (NCBI taxonomy): Eukaryota > Viridiplantae > Streptophyta > Magnoliopsida > Poales > Poaceae > Hyparrhenia > Hyparrhenia diplandra. Next base: position 670,679 of record JADLZK010011118.1, on the reverse strand, counting down.
GTCGGTTCGGGCCTGCCGACTTTGAGTCAGTGCCTCTCTGCCGAGCCGGTGGCGCTCTTGGAGGGTACATCCGAGGGAGATCCGGAATGCATTCGAAGAAGATGAAGTGCTGCCTGGCGGTGATGTGCTCGCATTTCTCCCTAGGAGATGAGACCCTCGATTCTCTCGAAAGGGTTCTTCCTTGGTCCCGACGCGGAGGAGGGTGTTGTCGAGGAAAAGACCGACGAGGAGAAGATTGCCGAGTTTATGCTCGGGGCGGAAGGGTCAGGCAAGCGTGTTGGCCACCCACTTTGAAGACGAGCTTATCCCTCCTTACTCTCCCATGGAGTCGGGTTTTGAGGCAGCCCCGAGCCTATGGACTTGTCGTCCGAGGACACCTTCGTGCGCACCCCGAGGAACGGCGATGAAGAGACAAGTGCCTCGGTGGCTCCTTAGCCCCACCTTCTACTCCCGGACGCCGGTCGGCGGGACACTCTGGGCCCGTGAGCCCTTGTGAAACTTGAAGCTTGTAGTGTCCGTGGTTTGTGGCCTGAGGGGCCTTTGTATCTGGATGGTTAGAAACTTGGTGCCTGTAAAAACTTGATGCCCCTTTATTTTTATGCCGATAAGTGTTAGTTTGAGTTGTTTTTGTATTTTCTTGCCCAAGTTGAATGAGTATGGGTCTAGGGGCGATCCATGAGCTCGATTTGTCTAGTTTTAGAATGTTTAACGAAAGACCCTTGCGACTTAGGCAAAAATTTTTTAGAGCGTTCAAATTTTTCTAGGCGGAATTTTTTCCGAGGGACGTCGTAGGGGAGGGGTTCCCCCTCCGGTAGCCCCCGAGGAGATTTTTGGTCTTGTGGTAGCCAAGACAAAACCTACCTAAAAAAGAACACTTTGACTCATTGATTTGGAGAAAAAGATGCCTTTTATTGCTTCTGTACAAGTTTCGTGAGTATAAGGTGGAGCACTACGCCTCTAAGGATAGAAACGGCGTAGTTGTTCTATGTTCCAAGCATTGGGTACACCTCGCCCCTCTCATTCTTGAGTTTGTATGTTCTGGCTTGAGTACTTCGGTGATGAAGTATGGTCCTTCCCGAGGGGAGTCGGCTTGTGGCCCCTCGGCTATCCCGCTTCAGCTTTAGCACGGGGTCATCGACTTGGAAGCCTCGAGGTTTCATTCTTCGTGCATGATATTGCCAAAGTGACTGCTGGTAGCATGCTGAGTGGATCAGTGCTATGTGTCTTGCTTCCTCCACCTGGTCCAAGGAGTCCTCTCTTGCCTCATGATTGCCTTGTTCGATTGTAAGCTCGAAGCCTCGGGGACCCGTACTCTATGTCCGAGGGTAAGATGGCCTCGACTCCATAGACCCGGGAAGAAAGGCGTGAACCCCGTGGCTCTGCTCTTGGTCGTCCTTAGGCTCCAAAGCACCAAGGGTAGCTCCTGGTACCACTTCCTGCCGTATTGGTTGAGTTTGTTGAAGATTTTTGGCTTGAGGCCTTGCAAGATCATACCGTTGGCTTGCAGTACTTGGCCATTGGTCTTCGGGTGTGCAACTGCAGCTGTGTCCACTCTGATGTTGTAGTCATCGCAGAAGTCCAGGAACTTCTTCCCAACGAAATTGGTCCCATTATCCGTTTTGATGGAGTTAGGGACACCAAATTGCGAGATGATGTCTTCAAAGAGCTTCACTATTTCTTCTATCCGGGGTGGCGGCGGGTCGGGCCTCAATCCACTTGGAGAACTTGTTGATCGCCACCGGCACGTGGGTGTAGCCCTCGGGTGCATTCTTGAGTGGTCCAATCATGTCCAGACCCCACACTGCGAAGGGCCAGGTGATCGGGATAGTTTGCAGTGCTTGCGCGGGGAGGTGAGTCTTGCACGCATAGTGCCGGCGACCTTTGCGGGGTTCGGACTATGTGATTTGCATCTCGGACTGCCGTCGGTAAATAGAAACCTTGCTGAACACCTTCCCCACTAACGTCAGGGGCATGGTGCCCACATTCTCCCTCATGGGTGTCCACTAGGAGTTGCCGATCGGCATGAATGACTTGACACGCCAGGGCTATCACGCCTTGCCTCATTGGATCTTCGGGTAGCTCCCTCGGATGAGGTAGTCGATGAGTGGAACTTGCTAGTCTTGCGGCTCTTCATCAATCTGCATAGCCGGGGTGTGGGCGACTTGCGGCCGAGAATCTTCGGCCCCAGGGCTCCCCATCGACCTCAGGGGTCATATCGGCCCCAGGGGGTTACATCGACCCCGAGGGGTCTCACGGATTTGGTATTTGACCGATGGCTCGTGGGGTCTCGGGTCAAAGATGTTCGAGGGTATGGCCGCCTGGTTTATGCAATCTTTGTGAGCTCGTCTGTGGCTTCATTGTATCTCCTCGGGGTGTGTCGGTGCTCGGGCCGTGGAATTTTTCCTCGACTTCCTCACCTCTGGCGATGCGCCTCCATCTTCGGGAAGTGGCAGGCCGAGACCTTCATCACTTGATCAACCACGAGCTGTGAGTCACCCCTTGTCTCCAGGCGTCGGATCCCGAGGTCGACTACGATGTGGAGGCCTTTGATCAGTGCCTCATACTCTGCTACATTGTTGGAGGCTAGGAAGTGTAGCCTGATTGCGTAGCGAATGTGGACCCCGAGAGGTGAAATGAAAAGCAGGCTGGCGCCTGCTCCTGTCTTCATAAGAGACCCGTCGAAGAACATTGTCCAGCACTCAGCCTGGATTGGTGCCGAGGGTAGTTGGGTATCCGTCCATTCGGCGATGAAGTCGGCAAGGACCTGAGACTTGATGGCTTTCCGAGGGGCGTATGTCAAGGTTTCACTCGTGAGCTCCATTTGCCCACTTGGCCACCCTTCCTGTGGCCTCCTTGTTCTGGATGATCTCCCCGAGGGGAAATGCCGACACTACCATGACCGGATGTGCGGGGAAGTAGTGCCGCGGCTTCCTGCAGGCTAGTATCACGGCGTCTGACAAAACCTTACGCATTTGAGGGTACTTCATCTTTGTTTCGAGACAACACCTCGTGATGAAGTAAACGGTCTTTGGACTTGTAAGGCGTGCCCCTCTTCTTGGCCTTTCGACTACTATGGCCGCGCTAACCACCTGAGTGGTGGCGGCTACATAGAGGAGTGCTGCTCTCTGGGATTGGGCGGTACCAACACCGGTGCATTTGTGAGGACCCTTTTCAGGTTGCCGAGGGCCTCCTCCGCCTTGGGGGTCGGGTGAACCGCTCTCGATTTCTTCAAGAATCGATAGAGAGGCGACCCCTTTTCTCCTAGCCAAGAGATGAACCGGTGGCGGATGCGGACACCCCATTAGTTTTGGACTCCTTTGAGGTTGGTTATTGGTTCCATGTTGGTGACCGCCGATACCTTGGTCGGGTTAGCCTCAGTGCCCCATTGGGAGACTATGAATCCGAGGAGCATCCCGCGAGGGACCCTGAACACACACTTCTCCGGGTTTAGCTTGACTCCTTTCTTATTCGGGCATTCGAATGTTGCCGTCAAATCTCCCACAAAGTCTGATGTCTTCTTGGACTTTACCACGATGTCATCTACATAGGCCTCGACTATTTCTCCTATGAGTTTGCCAAACACGTGTTGCATGCATCGTTGGTAAGTCGCTCTGCGTTCCTCGGCCGAAGGGGCATGGTGAGGTAGCAGTACATCGAAGGGTGTGATGAAGGATGTCGCGAGTTGATCGGATTCTTTCATTTTTATTTGATGGTATCAGTGCGCATCAAGGAAGGGCGGTGTTTAAGCATCCTGCTATGGAATCAACAATTTGATCGATTCGAGGTAAAGGAAAAGGAACTTTTGGACATGCTTTATTAAGACTAGTGTAGTCAACGCACATCCTCCATTTCCCATTCTTTTTCTCTACTAATATAGGGTTTGCTAGCCACTCTAGGTGGAACACCTCCTTGATGAACCCGGCCGCCATTAGCTTCTAGATCTCCTCCCCAATGATCTTGTGCTTGGCATCATCGAATCACCATAGCCGCTGCATCACAGGCTTAGAGCCGACTCGGATGTCTAGGGAGTGCTCGGCGACATCCCTCGGTATGCAGGCATGTCAGAGGGACTCCACGCAAGCGTCTTTGGCGTTAGCGCGGAGAAAGTCGGCGAGCACCGCTTCCTATTTCAGATCGAGCTCCGGTGATGGTCGGCAGCCTTCGCCTGGGCGCTTGGGGTCGAGCAGGGAATGATCTTCGTTGCCTTGGAGGGCTCAAAAAGCTGCCGGCATGGCGCTGGCCTCGGGCTCGCCGTACATCTTGTTGAAGCTTTTGGAGACTTCGATGATGAGAGTCTCAGCCAAGATAAGGGCCTCGGCGTGCTCAACGCTCTCGACATCACATTCGTATGCATGGCGGTACGTTGGGCCTGTGGTGATGACTCCTTTAGGCCTCGGCATCTTCAGCTTGAGGTAGGTGTAGTTTGGAACAGCCATGAACTTGGCGTAGCACGGCCGGCTGAGCACCGCATGGTAGATCCCTCAGAACCCGAGGACCTCGAAGGTCAGAGTCTCCCGACGAAAGTTCGAAGGGTCTTTGAAACACACTGGTTGGTCAATCTACCTGAGGGGCTTTACTTGCTTCCCGGGGACAATACCGTTAAAGGCTGGCCCCCCTCGGTGGATATTGGATTTGTCAACCTTGAGCGGATCAAGGGTCTCCTCGTATATGAGGTTTAGGCTACTTCCTTCCGTCCATGAGGACCTTGGTCAGCCTTTGTGTTGCCAATGGCCCGGATCCACCACCAACGGATAAGCCCTCGGGCTCGGGATGTGGTGAGGATGGTCCGTCTGTCGAGCGTGATGGCCGATCCGACCACTTGCGGAGCTTGGGGGTCACCGGTTCTACTAAAAAGACTTCCGATGCTCCTTCTTCCTCTACCGGGGGGTCATGTTGCTTGTCTTTCCTCCGAAGATCATGAAGCGGTATTTGTCAATCTTTAGGGAACTTTGCGTCATCCCCGGCCTCCCCCTCGGGTTCCTTCTTATCTTCCTCCTCCTCGGGGATGGCCCCGAGTTTGTTGAAGTGCTTGCGAAGGGTCTTGCATTCCTCGAGGGTGTGCTTGACAGGGAACTTGTGGTTGGTGCATGGTTTCTTGAGCATGTCATCGAACATCCTCGGGGGTGCCCGAGCCCCTTCGGTCGATGGTAGTGGCGAGATCCACCTTGGCGTCATTGAGGGTCGGGGCCCTTGCCTCGCTGTTCTTGTTCTTCTTCTTTTTCTTGGCGTCGGGGGTTGGACCCTCGGCCTCGTCCTCCTGCGCTTTCCCTTGTTGGAGACTTGATCGAAGAGGGCCCCGACGGCCTCCTTGCGCATTGGGCGAACTTGGTTGCGATGTCCATCGGCTCATTGGCTTCGGTCGGGGTTCGGCGCCCCAACTTGCGGCGAGTTCCCCGGTGGTGCCGACCAAGAAGGCCCCGATGATGTCGGAGTCCATCACGTTTGGGAGCTCGTTCCATCGCTTGGAGAAGCGTCGGATGCATGCGTGCGCAAGGATTCACCAGATTTCTGCCGGCAGTTCCTGAGGTCCCAGGAGTTCCCGGGGCGTAGATAGGTGCCCGAAGTTCCCCTTGAACACTCTCACCGAGGTCCTCCCGGCTCACGATCTGATTGGGTGGTAGATGCTCGAGCCATGACCGCCGCGGGACTTAGGCGGTAGAGCGGCGGGTTGCGGATGATGACCTTGTCATCATGGGCACCTGCAAATTGACATGCCGACCAATAATTGTCTAACTAGACCTCGGGCCGTGTCTCGCCGGAGTACTTCGATGTGGTTTGGAGGTCGGCGCGGCGGGAGTGGAGCCCTCGATTTCTCGGGTGAAGGCTTGCGGCCCCGAGGGGTCGGAGAACGGCCTCACTGGATCGCGGTACCGATTTCCTCCCCGAGATCGAGAGGCCCGATGGTGCCGTCCGGTCGGCCCGGCTCGGTCGGTTTTTTCCTCAAGGCGCTCTCATACGTCCCGGTTGGCACGATTGTCAATCGACGGCTCCCTAACGGACGCGCCGTGCTTGGCTGCCGGGCTCGATGGAGGCTTGCCCGCTGCGGGTTGGCTCACGATGTCTTGAGGGCGTGGTTCGAAGAAGGCCGAGCTTTCGGCCTGTTGGACCACGCCGATCAAGGAGCTCTTTGAGCCCATCCCGACTCTTACGCCCTCGGTCGTCAAGGGGTTCGGGCATTTCCCGAACGAGCATCGCGATGGCGGCTACGTTGAGACTCGGCGCGGTTGAAGGGAGCCGGCATCCTCGGGGATGTGAACCATTCCCAGTGTTGGCCCGGCCGCTCGGGGCGTGGGGCGCTCGCTGGCTTCTCTCCCATTGCACTTGTTCCGGGCGGATGGTTTGCTCCAACCGTCGTACCGTAACCGGCTTGAAGTCGGTGCTTCAATGTCCCGGCAGTTTGTGTGCCCCCGCCGGCGGGGATCGCAACCGGGCGCGCCGGGTGCGACGCCGCGGTCTTTGGGGGAGCACGTCGTCGGGTGGTACTTCTGCATCGTTACTACTTTCTTCGACATCCGAGAGATGTCCATCCACGAGCTCAACGTTATAGCATTCCCGAGTGGGATCATAATAATCACTATCAAGAGGATCAAAGTCAGGGTCACCAAAAGTATACACAGCACTAGAGCGCAACCCTAGACTAGCATGCTGGTCATGGAGCACCCGGAAGTAGGCGCCAATCGTCCGTGGCTGGGGAGGCTCCACTGGTCCGCGGCGGAGTAGCTCATCCCAATCTGGGCTGGTTGCTCTAGGGTAGCGGCGCGCCGAGCCGCCTCCATCCGATCCCAGCTCTAGGGTGCTGCAGATCTTGGGGCCTCCCCGGTTGTCATCCCGAGCGTCGGTGCAGCCGGCCGCCGCGGCCGCAGGCTTGGGGTCCTCCGGTCGCCGCCGGGTCGTGGGCTCGAAGGTGCCTTTGATGTCGCCCGGCCGGTGCCCGGCTAGCGGCTGCCGCCTATGCCGCGAGCCTGGAGGCCTCTTGCTCTTCGTCGGAGGCGACGAACACCGGGAATGTGTCGAAGAAGTTGCGCCTTGCACGTCGTCGGGGCGCTTTGTCTTCTTCATGCGGCGGCCGTGGTGGCGTGTCGCCGCTCCTGGGAGGGAAGGAGTTGCTCGCTGACTCGGTCGGGAGGAGGATTGCTTGGTAGTCATGGCCAAGCGCCATGAACTCGAGGCTGCCGAACTGCAGCAGCGTCCCTTGGCGGAGCTTGTGCTCCGGCGAGCCGTGGAAAGGAAGGAGAAACCGCCATCTAGGTCACCGGGATGCGGTTTGCGCCTGTGCTCCCCCCTGGCGTGCCAACTGTCGGTGTTTTGAGAACCGGGGTATCCCAAGGACCGGCAATAATTTATAGCCTGTGCGCTCCCCACCAGATGACGTGTGCGAGATGAAGGCGAAGGATTTATCCTAGTTCAGGCCAAGGGGCCCTATGTCCAGCAGTTGCGACTTCTCGTATTACCTCGCACCAATGTGCACGGGAACCAAAGCGGTTACAAGTTGATTTGGGGATGAAGGAGAGCTTCAACCCCGGGATTTGAGATGGCTAAGTGTGAATACCTAAAGAGTCGGTCCGTCTTCCTGTATCATTACTCCCCCTTTTATAGTACAAAGGAGAGATAATGTGTACAATACGTGTCGTGTACATGTGCTAAGGTGTCTACTGTCCATGCCTTCAAGAGGATGCATGCCCGAGGCTGGGGCTCGGGTTTCCTGGTTGGAGCATTGGCCTGTGGACGCGCGTCCTTGGGTCGTCTGGGTACATGTCCTTCAGCTGGAAGAAGAACACTGGGAGCCCGAGGGGGGTCCCTTGGATCCTGCCGGTGGATGGACTTCTCTTGGTAGTGCGGTTGCAGCGTGTCAAGACCCCAAGGGCCGTCGAGTACGTGGCGAGGAGGTGGAGCATTTGGCGGATGAACAAAGGCGATCATGGTTTCCCCGTGTGAGGTGGCGTGTTAAGTAACCGCTCCCTTTACATCCCATCAACGGGGGGGCGAGGAGATAACGGAGCAGGCGAATTGACAGGGCAATCGATTGCCTTGTCACTGTGGCCTCTGAAGTAGAGGCATTTATGCGGCTGCCCCCCACTACTCGGGCCGGCGTTTCCAAGGTGCGCCCGGGGGCCGTCTGCTCTCGGGCGAGACGGAGATGTTGTACCCGAGGCTCCCGCCCTCGGGCGAGACGGAGGTTGTGTGCGGGACCTCCTGCCCTCGGGCGAGGCGGAGATCATGTCCCGGGGGTCTCCTGTCCTCGGGCGAAGAAGTGAGCCGAGGTGAGAGTCGGTTTGTTTGAGTAAGAACCCCTTGGGCGGAGGTTGGGCGGCCGTGTGGCGTCTAGTTTCTCCGTGCCGCATAGTGGTCACTTTTGGTCCTTCTTCTCCACGCTCTTGATGACTCCAATCGGCACCCATATTGGGCTATATCCGGGCTTCCCCTGACCATCGTGGGTCAAACGTGGGTTACCGGCCGCATACGGTTTGATGTGTTGAGCCCATTAGTCGGCGTTTGTAGACGGGTCGTCATGGGTCGCTTAGTGGGCGAAGGCGGCATGCTTATTGATTCCTCCAAGCTTGTAGATTAGGTGGCCGGTGGTTTGTCATCCCCTCTTAGGCGGCTCGCGGATCGAACGCGTCTAGGGTCATTTGGCCCGGTGTTGGTTTTAGGCGGATCCCTTTGAGGGTCTATGGGCGCATCGTCCTTCTTGGGCTAGAAATGCCCGTGGGCTGATTATTTTGCCCCCAACACCCTCGATTTGCGGCTTGGGAACCTTCTTCTTCCATTCCCCATTAGGCATTTGCTCTAATGTGTAGGGAAGCATGAGTTGGATCTTTGGAAGTAGTCGGATAGATTTTTGGTGGAAGGTTGGTATAGACTACTTTCTCTTCTTGATCGCTCATAGGGGCAGCACTCTTGCCTTTTGATGCCATCCTTTTCTTGGGTGGAGATTCACTTGAGGGAGGCATGATGGCAAGAGCTCTCTTAGGAGTTCTTCTCTCTCAAGATACTCCTTAGCAAAACCTATTGCCTTCTCCTTGTTAAATGGCACAAGAGCCATGGTGTGGTGGTCCTTGGAGTGTCTTTGGTTGGTTGGAAGAAGAGGAGGATTGGGGAGATGAGAGGAGCAAGAATGAGGTGAGTGAGGAAGAAGAGAGGTGAGGTGTGGTATTTATAGGACAAAATGACCTCTCTCGCTCAACACGAATCAAATCGCGCCGAGCAAACAACATGAATGCTATTCATTTGCGAGAATGAAGGCACACGGGGCAAAATTTCGGTGCCGCCGGAGTCGGCCGGGTGCGGCCGCACCTAGGGGTGCGGCGCACCATCTGGTGTCCCCCCGGTCGAGTTTTTCGCCGTGTTCTTATTTGGTTTTGAAATGTTGTGCACTTTGCTGTTTGCCATGCGAGTTCAAGCTCGATCCCGAGATCCTTATTTTGGATTCTTTTTGATTCATTTGAAAATAGAAAATGAATTGTGCCAAATAATAAATTACTTAAGCAAGCACTAATCGGCATAAACTAGTGAGGGTAAAAAGGTAAAATAATATGAACATGCCCTCACAAGTTTTTTTTTTGTATGCTTGATTATCATTAACTATTTTCAAAAGCATAAATCTATTCTATCAAGCTCTTGGTTAAGATCGGGCAATGGCTCAAAGTAAAGCTTGAGGCATTGACCGTTTACCTTTTGAATTATACCGTCATCTTGAATTGTGATCGCGCCATGTGGCGAAGTGTTGATGACGGTGTATGGTCCTTTCCACTTGCTCTTCACTTTCCTTCACCGAATAATTTCACCCGGGAGTTGAATAGGAGTACTTTATCGCCCGTGGTGAACTCTTTTTATCTTGATGCACCGATCATGCCATCTCTTTGTGCGCTCTTTGTAGAGCTTTGCACTGTGGTACGCCTTTTCTCGCCACTCTTCAAGTTCAGAGATTTGTCTCTGACGGTTCTTTTCGGTGAGTTTGGCGTCCATGTTCCACTTCTTGATGGCCCGATGAGCTCGATGTTCCAATTCAAGCGGTAAGTGGCAAGTTTTGCCATATACCGGTGATAGGGTGACATGCCGATGGGGGCTTTGTATGCCGTCCGGTATGCCCGAGAGCATCGAGGCGACTTGTTCTTCGACCCTTCCCCATCTCATTGACCGTCTTAAGAGTATGTTTTTTGATCTGTTTATTTAAGGTTTCGGCTTGCCCGCTGGTTTGTGGATGATACGGGGTAGCAATGTTGTGCCTGGCGCCAAATTCCTTCAGGAATGCTCTGAATGTTTTGTCCACGAAGTGAGATGCTCCGTCACTTATCACCATGCGTGGTGTTCGAAACGGGGGAAGATGACTTCGTGAAACATTTTGCGTGCATGTTTGGCGTCGCCTCTTACATGGTAATGCTTCTACCCATTTTGACACATAGTCCACTTTGCCACCGGGGATGTACTCACAGTCATGGGACTTAGGGAATGGTCCCATGTAGTCAATGCCCCACGCATCAAATATTTCTATTTGAAGGTTGTAGTGTAGGGGCATTGCATCACGAGCTGTGATGTTTCCGGTTCTTTGGCAGCTTGGGCATCTTCTGATGAACTCTTTTGTGTCTTCATACATGGTTGGCCAATAGAATCCGCCTTTGCCAAATTTTGGCTTGTGTACGAATACTCCAATGTGGCCGGCGTAGGGTGATGCATGACATTTTTCAATGATCTCGCATCCCTCTTCCCTTGGTACGCATCTTCTTAACAAGCCATCACCACATACTCTGTATAGATACGGTTCATCCCAAAGGTGTCGTCTGCTTTCCACTTGCAGTTTGCGTTTATTCTCTCCAGGTGGTACATAACCTGCAACCATAAAGTTGACAATGTTTGCATACCATGGATTGGTGTCCGACACCTTTAGTAGCATGTCATCGTGCATGTAGTCATTGATGGGTGGTTCCTGCATGTTAGTGACCTGCATATGCGACAAATGATCTGCAACGGTATTCTCTACTCCCTTTTTATCTTTTATTTCTAGATCGAACTGTTGGAGTAGAAGAATCCAGCAGATCAATCGAGGTTTCACATCTTTCTTAGTGAGAAGATACTTAAGGGAAGCATGATCAGTGTAAACGATTATCTTTGCACCCACTAAGTAAGAGAGAAATTTCTCAATAGCAAAGACTACTGCTAGGAGCTCTTTTTTACGTGGTGGCATAGTTAAGTTTGGGCTCCTGTTAGGGTCTTGATAGCATATGCGATTGCATGTTTGCTTCTTATCCTTGGTTTGGCCTAAGACCGCACCAATGGCATAGTGGCTAGCATCGCACATGATCTCAAACGGCATAGACCAATCCGGGGTTGGATGATCGGAGCCGAGATGAGTGCTTTCTTAAGGGTTTCGAAAGCGTGCATGCACTCATCCGTGTGAAGTCGAAAGGTGCATCCTTAGCTAACAGGTTCATGAGGGGTCTAGAGATTTGTGAAAAATCTTTTATGAACCTCCTGTAGAGCCCTGCATGACCTAGGAAGCTGCGGATCCCTTTGACATTCACTTCGGGTGGTAGCTTTTCGATAACGTCTATCTTAGCTCTGTCTACCTCAATCCCCTCTCGGACACTAGGTGTCCAAGAACGATGCCTTCTCGGATCATAAAATGGCACTTTTCCCAATTAAGCACCGTGGTCCTTTTCTTGGCACTTCTTTGCAAGACCTTGTCTAGGTTCTTCTCGACAATTATCGAAAGTCTTACCATAGATGAAAAAAGTCATCCATGAAGACCTCCATGATCTCTTCAATCATGTCCGAGAAGATAGACATCATACACCACCGAAATGAAGCGAGGTGCATTACGTAGCCCAAATGACATTTTATGGTAGGCATAAGTTCCGTATGGGCATGTGAAGGTGGTCTTGCTTTGGTCATTAGGGTGGATCGGGGATGCGGTGGTACCCGAATACCCATCAAGGAAACGAGAAGAAAGAATGTTTAAGCTAACCGTTCCAACATTTCATCAATGAATGGAAGCGGAAGTGATCTTTCTTAGTTGCCTTGTTAAGTTTTCTATAGTCAATGCACATTCTCCACCCCAGACTTGTCTTTGCGGAATGAGCTCATTTTTTAGAGTTCTCAACGACCGTCATTCCTCCTTTTTAGGGACCACTTGACTGGGCTAACAATCGCCGTGTGGTGCGGGATAAATTATCGGCGTGAAGAAGTTTGAGAACTTCCTTCTTCCACGACTTCATGCATCGCGTTATTGAGCCTTCTCTCGGGGTTCACGTGATGGGGTACTTGGAAGGGTCAATAGGTATGCAATGTGTGCAAAGTGCTTTGGGCTTACCCCTTTTAGGTCTTGTAAGGAATACCCAAAGACCGATCTATGTTTCTCTAAAACAGCTATGAGTTGGGATGTCTCCTGGTCACTTAGTTTATCACTAATGATGACCGGAGTTTGTGTGTCACCATTTAGGAAGACATAGCATAGGCCGGGGGGGGTAGGGGTTTAAGCTCAACAGGGAGGCCGAGTTAGCTCTTCCTCTTGGGGAAGTTCTATGGTTTCCCAAGTCGTCCTCTTCTTCTACGAAGAATTGGGCGTCTTTTTCTAGGTCTGTCTCGGGGTTATCATAGAGCATAACTCCCATGACCTCCTCGGGCGTGTCATACTCATGGAGGGAGTGCATTCTGCGAGTTCTTGGCTCGAGTAACTGGAATGGTCAATGTTTTTCCTCCTAGTTTGACATCTAACTCCCCGGATTTTGGTAGGTCAAGAATCTTTTCCAAGGGATGCCCGATTAGGATGTCAAAATCTTGGATATCAAAAATATGAAAATCCAAAGAAAGTTTGACATTCCTATGTAGAAGAATTTGGTCATGTATAATCTCACGGCACTTTAGGATGGTCCGGGGTGCTATGCGTAAAGTCCGTGCTGTGTGGGTTCTAGGTGCTCCCTTGTCACATTGCTGTGCAAAGGTTTTGGACATGATGTTTACACCTACAGCAGGATTATACATGACCTCCACTATGTCCCCTTGAAATCTACACTGGAGAGGTGTAGAGGGATGGTTCATTCGAATTTTTTTGAAAGAGGGCCCTTCCTCTTGTAACCACTCCGTGCTCATAATAGCGGTTAGCTCCTTAATAGACTCCTAGAGAAAGAGTTCATCTAGGGGTGTTTCAGGGCCAGCTGGGACTGGTGGCTTCTTCCATTGTTCGTAATTCGAGGTGTTACCAAATTGTTCAGTAATGTCAGCCTCGAAGAACGGGAGATCCGAACACGCGGTCTCCTTTTGTGCTGGTTCTGGTTCAGGCGAGGGTCTCTCTAAAGGTGTAACGGGTTCGGCAGTAGCCAAAGAGACCTCCTCTTGGATCTGCTTGGGTTCTACTCGGATGGGTTCTAGTGGTGGAGTATTCTCAAGAATACGGTTTAGGAGAGCTTCTCCTTCCGCTGGGGTTTTATGTGAAAACGACCCTCCGGCAGTTGTGTCAAGCAGTAGGGCATTTGCTCTATCCAATCCTAACCAAAAGTGCTATAAAAGCACATGGCTCGGAATGGACAGATCTGGGCCGGATCTGGTAAGAGTGGTAAAAGCGGTCCCGAGGTTGCACCTATGGTTTCACCCTCTATTTGTCGGAAGTCGAGTATCTCTTGTCGCGCAGGGGCAGCGATTACGGATAAAGGATAGAACGAGGGCAAAACTATTCCATAGTTCTTCCCATTCTCCATTTACCAACCCTACGTTGTGGGCATACCATTGAGTCGCCCTCTCGGTGAGAGAGAACGGAAACAACTTCCACTTGTAATGTGTCGTGTGTCATGCCCGCAATTGTCGGGCATGCACGCAGCTGCTCAAACTCCCGTAGGTGATGATATGGGTTTTCATATTCGAACCCGAAAAAGGCTCGGGCCTGAACCATGGCTATGAAGCCAGGGGGTGGAGCTCATAATCAAAGTTGTGATTGGCCGCAGACATTGACGTGGTTCTATGAGCTCGCCCTTAGGAGCATATAGGATTTGTAAGGTGGGTTGCTCCATGGGTAACGGAACTGTTTTTTGTATTTTTCCTAGGAGACAATCTAGACACACGGGTCGACTAGGTCCGAAATACAACTACGACAACCATCCCCGGCAACGGCGCCCGAGAAATGCTTGTTGGTGTTTCTTAGCGAAAGCGGCAAAAGTCCGCAGCGCCGCGGAAATACCGTTGTAGCACTTCACCCGGTGGTAGCAGGGTATCGTATATGTCGCGGGTCGGTATACCACGGTCACGATAATCAACTGGCTAATGTGTGCAACGATGGCCTAGCTCAAGGACAATGACACGGGATTTATACTGGTTCGGGGCAATCGAGCACCCTAGTCCAGTGTATGGCACTATTAGAGCTCAAACCGCCAGACGGGGGCGAGTACAAGCGGGCGAGAGAGGGAGATGAGCTCCCAAGTCTCTCGTGTTGTGCGTGGATTCGGTGGTCGAGTGTATACTTTAGAGTGTGCAAGGGAGCTTGTCCTCTCCGGTGGCCAAGCCCCCTCCCTTTTATAGTCACAAGGGAGCTCACAAGGGGTCACCGAGCCGGGACTTAGGAGTAGAAGAGATGCAAATTGGAGGGGCATGGGAGAAGATGTCTTCGCACGTAATCGGGCACGCCGGCCGGGCTGTCCGGCGTCTTGGCCGTAGCGCCGCCGCCTCCTCTCATAGCCTGCTCGCCGGTCGCCGTAGGATCAGTAGGGGCGGGCCGCTTTTTCGATGTGAAGTGCGTGCGGCCATCGAGCTCCTGAGCTCCTTGGTCGCCGTGGATGGGGACAATGAGCTCGTTGCGCCGCCGCCGTACTCCCCGCACCGCACCGCCCGTCCGCGACGTGCCAATGTCCGCGGTCGGGGTGGTAGCGGCACCGGCGGGCCTTAAATGCTCGTGCTTGACGCAGCAGGAAGTGTGTGGCCGGAAGAGCTCGTCGGGGAGGATGACCTCGCCAACCGAGGTCGCCCTCGCCTTTGTAGCGCTTGTCCCAGGTGCGGCGCGGCACGGGTATGGTCGATTGACCATACCGCTACGTGCGCGCGCGGATCTCGCTTTGAGATTGAGATCCGGCCGTAGGTTACGGCGCCTGTATGGCTAGCGGTTAGGCGCCCCACTCGCTGCACTTTGGTCTTCCTCGGCCGTTTTGGGTCCCGACATCGTGGAGCTCGCTTCGAGGCGGAGAAGAGCTCTCGCCGCCGAGGTTGAGTTATTCCCTTCTTACACTCCCTTCACGGAGCTCGTTCGAGGCGAAGGCGATCTCTAGTAACGAGTTCGAGCCCCCGCTCAGGGATTCCAGCCCGAGGGAGCTCGCTCGAGACGGACGAGCCTCCTCGGACTCGCTTGATCGAGAGTGACCACGCTCGCTTCGTTATTAACGAGCTTGGTCTCCTATTAGTACATCGCTATGGGTGGATTTGGTCGGTTGACCTCATCCGAATATCCGGGTCCCACGCAGCCCCCGAGCGCCCGGGGGGGAGGGTTACCCACACGCTGAAGTAATCCAAAACGATGCGGGATAGGGACCAGACGGTCTTCGTCGAGGTGCGCCGCGAGCGCACCCGTGAGTAGCTCCCCCGAGGCCGCGGGAGGACGAGATGTCCTCGCAGAGGCTTTGTTGCGGTGAGTGTTTGTTTCGTCACTCGCATCTCGTGTTCCCATTTGAAGGAGAGATGAGCTCGGCCCTGTCTTTACCGCATGGGCCGAAGTCGGGTGCTCTATGAGCTTTGTAGCGGATAGCACGAGTGAGGCCCGAGCTCGCTTTTGCGGCGAGCTCGATTCTTAGGTCGCCTGGGACCAGCCTCATGTTCCGAGAGACCCGTTCTCTATAGTCCCCAAGGTCCCGAGGGATCCTCGGTGGGCTCGCGCCTCCTCCTCCCGCAGGACAACCGAGGCCGTTCGTAGTCGGGCCGGCAATGTTGACGTTTCTTAACGTTATGCGGAAGAATCCGCATAGCGCACGGAATTGTCGTTATAGCATTTCACCCGGAAGTATTGAGGGGTATCGTATTTCCATGAGGAATGGTTTGTGTGACTTCTCTCTTCGAATAGAGTCACCCTAGGATAACTATGGGTGGTGAGGTATCTTTATGGGCTCAAACTCTCTAGCGGGATCACTTGGTGTTATGTCATCACTTCGGGCACCTGGCCCACGCCCAAGGGCGGTGTCAGAGCAATTGCACCTTTAGCGCCACACCCGAGCGTGGGGGGGATTACAAAGGGACGGACAAAGGCTGTCACAACCCAACCGCCTACCCCCTCAACCATGGGATGCGCCACAAAAAAGATAGAAAACCCTTAGCCTAGACACCACGTCTACACTAGTGGTTATTACTCTAGCATGTCGACAAGGCTTACCCATCCTCGGGTCCTACTACGAGTACCGCCCGAAGGAACGACTATCAATCCCGCAATTCTATAACAGCTAGATAATATGCTTAAGAGTAACAAGCGAAAGAGGGACACAACCATTCTTACCCAAATGATTAGAAGGTTGTAGAGGTACAGCGTGGCGGTGCCGACAAGTCCGGCACTCAGGCCACCCGAGATCCGCAATGCACCTGGGGTACACCGACTACATGGAGAAGAGGCCAAGCCCTCTTCTAGCCTTCCCTCTCTCACTCTCCATTAGAACTAAGAAGGAGGAAGAAGAAGAATAAGAGTGGAGTGGGAGCTTCTTCCTTTCTTCTACATTGTGGCTCTTCCTTGTGTTGTGTATGAATTGGTGTGTGTTGAGGAAGAGGGAGAGGGCCTCCTTTTATAGGTAGAGGAGAGGGGGGCTTGTTGGAAAATGTCCCTCCCCATATGGAAGAAACCAAACCGACCTTGGTACACCTTCCAAATCAGCCCAAACCGACCAACCAACGTCGGCAACACACACTTTTGGAAGGTAATGCACCGCCTCGAGAAAACTGCCCGGTTGGCGGCCGCCGGGGTGCGCCGCACCACTTGGTGCGGGCGCACCAAGATGTGGGCCGTTTGGCCTGAAATTTTGCAGGAGCGCGTGGGCCTTGGAGTAAGATTCATTTTGACTGGTGGATCACTGAAATCCAATTTTGTATGAGAAAGTTATGCCCAAAACATTGAACCCATGTCCTGCGACCCGGTATGATTTCATGTTGGATTTGGGCCTCGACTTCTTGGGCTTATGTATAGATGTCGATATTCATATTTATGGGCATTTCTCCTCTTTTCTCCTTGCTTTGCTCATGTCCATTTAGGGCCTTGTTATTCTTTATACGTTTTCCTTTGCTTTTGGCCCGAAATGTGTATGTTTCCAACATTGTCCTGCAAAACAAGTGAAGTACCAAAACTTGTGGAAATGGTTAGCTCAAAGCCCTATCACTATTGTGTTTTGGTAGTTTTATACTAATGTTGACGGTATAAAATATGTAGTTAACGACCGTCAACAAACTCCCCCACACTTAGTCCTTTGCTCATCCACGAGTGAAGGCATAGGGACTAAAGTGGTTCAATCTCCAAGATGTAGACCTGCATACTGTTGGCGGTCATTATTGAGTATATTATACCGCCAACTTATATCAATTCATGAGAAAGGGGCAAACTTATGATGCATATACCTTTACTTCTAACCTAGTTCCACTTGTATTCTAGAAACTATGTCTTGCGGTATAAAAAGTGGAAACAGGTACAAAGTTACCAAATAAATTAGAAAGCGCATTTGAATAAAAGACGCCAAGGAGTGGATAGAGCAAGGGGACCAAACCCAGCATAAAGCTGGCCCATGCACCACCATAGGCCCAACATACGAAAGGACAAAGCGCGACGAGGAGGGCGGAGCCGAGAGGCGCCCCGAGGGGGCGGCCGGCCCCATCTGCGGCGGTCGGCCCAATATTTTAACCAAACTTCCCCCCCTTTCTCTGGCGGTTTGGTGCGAACTTCAGCGGCGGTTGCATGTAGTGCAAACTTTAGTTCCGCCAAGAAGAGCTCGAAGCAAGGAGAGCCCTCCATTCCCTCCTCCTCTCCACTATATAAAGAGAGGCACTCCTCACTGAACACACACACAACACAACACACTACACATTGTTACATCCTCACCTTGAGCACCACTCTCTCCTCTTCATTAGTTTAGTGTTAGTATTTGAGTTAGGCGGAGCTTCAAGGAGGGCTTGTCTCCTTGGAAGGATCTTTTGGTAATTTACTATGAAGTTCTTTCCTTTATTCAAGTCTCATTATTTATATCGCAATGCATATGAACTAGAGTATAGTTACCCTCATGTTATATTCATATTGTGCCAACTAGAGTATAGTTAGTATAATGTGATAATTAACATGACTAACTTTAGGCTAATTGAATCATATTTTATTCTTGGAGCGTAGTAGAACTAAGTTCGAGTGATGATGTGCAGTGTACCTTCGGGTTTACCTTTACTCTTTCTGTCGATCCGTAGGGTCGAGGTACCTTGAGGGAGTTTAGGTAGTTCTCTATAAATGTAAGCATGGTGCTTAGGTCTATAGGGAATCATCTGGGGAAATGCCGGCATCCCACGGTAGTGAGGTAGGCGGCGAGAGGTGTGACAACTCTGTCCGTCCTTTGCACTCCTCCACGTCCGGTGTTGGGTTGGAGTCTTATCAAGTGCAACCGGGTTTGGCGGATACCAGCCGCGGGGCATCTCCTCATCACTTTAGCCCATCTCTACTATGAACCATGAATGACATATGTAGACTATAGTCTGACGCATTGGCGATATTAGAATAGCCAACTCAACATAGATTTTCCTTTTTATGTTATTTTCTATTTATTCCTTCTAGTGCTCAAGAAGTGTGTGTGTGTCACCACTATCTCCAATATTATTATCACTTACCCCTGTATATGATTAGTGGCTATCCATACATACATTGTGGGCTATATCATCATCATATTAAATCTAAACCTGCCTTCCCATGGGAAAATATAAATGAACGATACCCGATTACTCACCGGGTGAAATGCTACGATGATAGATCCGTGCGCTTGCGGGTTGACCCTTGCAATATTCAGTTCATCTATCACCTGACGTTCTCTCGACGTTATCATTAATCATAATGTCTATTCTTAGTGATTGTGCTAAGAAATGCCAACAAGCATTTTTGGCGCCATTGCTTGGGGATAGGTTTAATATCTAATCCTAGTAATAATGTTAAGAAACGCCAACAAGCATTTCTGGCGCCGTTGCCGGGGAAGGCAAGGTTAAAAGAAAAAATATTAATAAAGATGATCATAACCACATGTATGGATGATAGCCCTAATCTTTGCAGGATAACTCTTTTTGTTTTCTTCTGTTGTGGATGAAAACAGAGATAGTGTATATGACTGGTCGCAACTTTGCCCGAAAAACTACATCGACGATCCGGAGAGGCTGCTCGGAAGGAGTCGGGCTCGGGCCACTCCTCTGTCATCACTCCCCCGAGGAGGTTGCACTGTCATCCAAGTACCATCTTCATCAACACTCATGGCCACCAAGACACTCCGTGACTACTCTGTCCCCATCGTGGGCAATGTCCCGATTGGCCCCGTGTCAACTTGGGCGACAAGAACTTTGAGTTAAGGGTGGCCTCATCACGATGGTACAAGCAAGTCCATTCATTGGGACTGCCAAGCGAGGGCGCAAATGCTCATCTCGAAACTTCTTGGAGCTATGCGACACAATTGTCATCAAGGACGTTGAGCTAGATGCAATCGGGCTCCGCTTGTTTCCTTTCTCCCTTGTGGGGAAAGTGAAGCAATGGTTCTACAAGGACAAGGAGGTCATCGGCGACACTTGGAGTAAATGCTCCCTTTGCATTCCTCGCAAGGTTCTTCCCAATGGGCAAAACCAATGCCTGCGAATAAAATTTCCAACTTTTCGCGGACGGCAATGGAACCCATACCGGGGCGTGGGAGAGGATGCAAGAGTACATCCTCGCCCGCCGCACCATGGCATGGAGAAGTGGCTCGTCCTTGAGAACTTCTACAATGGTCTTACGACCATGTCGAAGGGCCACATAGATCTTCTTCTTTGGAGGGGCGTTCTTATCCCTCACTATTGAGAAAGCGAAAGCGCTCATCGAGAAGATGATCGAGAACCAAGGCCGGGGAGAAGAACGGGCCCCTTAGAAAACACAAAAAGGTATGCACACGGTAAAGGAGGCAGTCTGGCGACGCAAAGATCGATCTCGATGAAAAGACTGGGCGACCAAGCTCCGTCAAGCGGTGCTACACTCCCCATGGACTCACATATGACATGTGAAGTCTGTGGAGAGGTTGGACATTCGGGAAGCTCTTGTCCTGAAACTCAAGAAGATGTAGCCTTCGTCAACAACGGATTTCGTCCAGGTAATAACAATGGGTGGAACAATCAGAATCGCCCACAAGGAGGTAACATTTACAATTAAGTTTACAATTCCAATTTCAATTCCAATCAACCCTCCTTGAAAGATTTAGTTTATGGTCAAGCTAAAATTAATGAAAGTCTAAACAAGAAATTATCTTTCAATGACAAAATACTTGAAAATGTAAACACAAAATTAGAAACCCTATCTTACTCGCATAAAAGAATCGGTTGAGCTTTAATAAAATGATAGAAACCCAAATAGCTCAATTAATCTGCTGCAGTTGCACCCAACTTGGGAAAGGACTCGGCCGAAGGCGAGGGCCCCATTGAATCCGTTAACATGGTAACAATAAACAACCGCGCCTGTAAATGGGTTATCTGGGATGTTGTTGTGGACTCACCTTTGCGAAAAGAAGGAGGATCCAGGGGAGCCCAACAATCACCCGCTCAATAGGCCCATACACGTTCGGTAACGCCATCGTGATCTAGGGGCAAGTGTCAACATCATGTCAAAGAAGACCAATGACACACTCCTACACTTCCCATTATCCCGCACCAAGACCAAACTCGAGAATGGCGAGATCAAACGGTAATAAAGCCGGAAGGGATTCTTGAGACATTTTGGTAAGGGTGAAGGATAGCTATGTCCCCACCGAGACTTCATCGTCGTGGACATGGGAGAAAAGAAGATCACGTAGCATTGTTGTTGGGGAGACCGTTCCTCAACACAACAAACGCTACTATCCATGTTGGCAAGGGAAGGGTCGACTTCCGATTCAAGGATAGATGGTCCAATGCCTATTCAATGGATACAACCGGAAGATATCCCGAAAAAGAATAAGGTTGAACCCCAAGCAAAGACAACAGTCAAGGCAAAAGGACCCCAGAAACGCAGGCGACAGACAAAACCAAAGAGGAAGCTTGTACTGTCCCTACCAAGAAGGAGGAGGAATGCCCACCTCGCAACCCCGAAAAGATTCAAGAAGAAATAAAGTCGCCATCGCCTACCACGTCACCATCCAAAAATACGAAGAAGGCATGGCGTGTGAAGCAAGCCTAAAGGTAAGCTTCACTAAAGGTAAGAAATAAATATTTTCCTTCTATAAATTTATTTTCCTCATATTAAATTATTCTTAATATTTGAATTTAAAACCTCTTTAATTAATTAATTTCCTTTTTATTACCATATTCTTTAAAGAATTCTTTTTCATATTTTAATCCCATTGCCATATTTCCCATGTCAATTAAAATATAAAAAATAATAATATAAATAATATATATATTGATAAGATTTTATAAATAATGCTATACTCGAATAAAACTTTATTCCAAAAAAATTCTTAAAACATTTATAAAATGAGAGAAAATGAAAAACAAAGTTTGGGTCGAACCCGACCAGATTTACCACCAGACACAACGGTCGGATTCGACCGTTTGAACACACCCCGCCAAGGCGGACAGGGGGCCCAGATGGGGCCGGCCGCCGCATTGGGCCGGCCGCCCCCCCGGCGACACCTCCCGTCCACGGGCCAAACAGTCCACGAGCACTAGCCGTTGCCCTCGTCCGAGTGTCGGGGTGCATCGTGCTATAAATTGCGAGGTGGCCGGGGAGAGCTCTCCACCCCTCTCATTCTCACTCCCTCACTCTCTCATTTTGCTACTTGCTCACTTCTTGCACTCCACAAAGCATTCCCAAGCTCTAGTACAAGAACACCAAGACACTCTCTCTCACAAGCTCTCTCTCTTCCAAGTTCTCTCCAAGAGTAAGCACTTGTTTCCATTCCGTTAAGCCTTTTGTTCGCTAACATGTTCAGAAAGCGGCAAGCGCGATCAAGAAGGGCGTGAGAAGAAGCGCGAGGCTCTCCCAAGGAAGTTCGAGTACACACTTCGACAACACCGAAGCATATGAAGAAGACACACCTTCGCAAGAGCAAGAGCAAGAACAAGCACCCACGGGGATGACGATCGAGGAAGCCGATGCACCGCACCTCGACCTGGAAGGAGAACGGGAGATGCAAGCCTACAACATCCTCAAGAACCGAGACTTCGCTCCCGCTCCTCGCTTCCCCAACAACGTCCTCGAAAAACTAGGTATGGACAACGAATTCCCCATCATTTGGAAAACTGTCGGATGGTCCGGGATTGCTCCCCTGGATGAGCCAGGCTCTCGCCTCCTCACCATCCAATTTCTAGGATCTTTGGAAGTTCATGATCAGGGTGTTAGTTTCAGACTTTTTGGTAAATATCACTATTACACATGGCAAGAAATGGCTAGGCACATAGGTTTTGATGCTAAGAAATGTTGCACAAACTTAGGCGTTGCTTTACCAGATTTTAATCGTGCCGCCTTTTTCACTGAAATCTCCACCATAGTTCCTACAGATCCTAGGTTTCGTCCTTCTAATGCCAACATACATCATCCAACATTGAAATTTATGCAAAAATGGATTGCCATAACTTTGTTTCCTAGGCATGAATTTCATCGTCTTTTAGATGTTGAGATGCAATGCCTCTATGCCATGGTTCACAAGAGAAAGATTGCTCCTGTAAAAGAAATCATAAAATGCATGCTTAGCAATTTTAAACAATCCACACCTGTTTATTGTACCTCTCTTGTGACAAGGATTGCTAGTAACATTGGTGCATTGGAAGGCGAAAATGTCACATACCTAGATACTCCACCTCACGAAAATTTCAATATCACACCCGATACAAGGGCACATAATAAAATTTGATGAGAATGACCATGAGAAGATTATTTATTATTTTTCGAGATATATAAATGAGATTCCGCTCCCTAACCCAGAACTCTCATTATATAAATCCCCATCACTCACCTTCGCTCTAGTTGAGCTAGACGAAGCACGTAGGAGTTCTGTTTCTCGCAGGTCATCACGAAGGAGAGCTATGGGCGAGGCCGGTGGTTCCCGGATGCCACGGCCTACACCCGCACCGGTGCCCACGCCCGGGTTCTTTACACCAACGCTGAACCCCCGGGCTCACACCCACCTTCCAAAGATGAAGGGATGTTCACACCTCATCCGGACCAAGCGGGAGGGTCGGCATGGCATGAGACACACCACGGTGTCCTCCGACTCGAAGGGATGCCACCACCACGTCACTCTACGGTGGACCCCGAGAGCGCTCAAGAGATCAACACCCGACTTCGGGAATGTGGAACTCCGCACAGTGAGATTGCCTGATCACTCACCGGTTTTGGTGCGGGTTTAGATCAACGCCATCAGCAGTACACTGCAACACCAAGCAGAGGAGGCGGAACGGAGACGGCAGGAGCACGAGGCACAGATGGCGTTCTGGCGCCACATGGGGTACTACCCCCCTAACCCATAAGCCATCGGGCTAGCTTGGGGAGGACCCCCATGGAGGTAAAGTACCTACCTCCCCTATCATTTTATTTTATCCCTTCAATTCTCATTTTCATTTTCCTTTAAAAAAAATAAAAAAAAATGAAAAAAAAAAAAATAAATATAATTTCACTCCAATATGTAGTATAAGGATGCTTAAATTTCTCTAAAGTTGAAATGATGAATAGTTGCTCTGTCTATAGTTCAATTTGCACCTAGTTCATAAAATTGTATTCCCCGATGTTTAAGTTTATTGGCTTAACTTGTCTTGTCCTAAAACTTAATGATTTGTGGGTATGCAAACACATGATTCTTCTCTAAGCTATTGCCGGATATGATATGGTAAAATAGAATCTACTATGATTTTGTTCTAAGAGAGATTCATCATTCGGAGAATAATTTTCAAAATTCCTTAATTATCAAAATTCTCATGATAGCCTATGTGAGACACCTGTCATACGCTTTTGATCAAGATTCACATTGCCAAAAATAGGTTATGGGCTAAGCTAGAAAAAAATGGACGCGTGTCCGAAAAAAAAACAATGGGTACTTCGATACCCGCCTCTAAAAAAAAAGAAAAAAAAAAGAAAGAATAATGGACAAGTGTCCGAGGGCGAGTAGAGCCCACTTCTCTAAAAAAGAAATAAAGAGCTAGCCCATACCTTATCAAAAAGAAATAAAATTTCACTTGCATATCTTGATCGTGGCTTATGACTTGTTTCTCCTTATGGTTTGCACACCCGAGATGATTTAAGGAATCATTCTAAAAAAAAAAAAAAATCTCTCCGCATGAATGATCAATCAAGAACGAATGATTGGTGTTTCTATAAAAACCATTCTATCTTGCAATGACCGAAGAGTTTGAAAAATGTTAGAAGCCCCATATGATTTAAGTATACAAGGATAGATAGAAATGCCAATTTATTTAAACAACGGAAGAATATTTTGTTATGAGCATGGTACATTTTGAAATATATCAGCATTGTAGCAACTCCCGATCAACAACCAAACACTTAGCTATTTGCTCGGGGACGAGCAAAGGTTAAGCAGGGGGACTTGTTGGCGGTCATTATTGAGTATATTATACCGCCAACTTATATCCAATTCATGAGAAAGGGGCAAACTTATGATGCATATACCTTTACTTCTAACCTAGTTCCACTTGTATTCTAGAAACTATGTCTTGCGGGTATAAAAGTGGAAACAGTACAAAGTTGCCAAATAAATTAGAAAGCGCATTTGAATAAAAGACGCCAAGGAGTGGATTGAGCAAGGGGACCAAACCCCACGCATAAAGCGGCCCATGCACCACCATAGGCCCAACATACGAAGGACAAAACGCGCGACAGGGAAGGCGGGCCGAGAGGCGCGGCCGGGGGGCCCGGCCCACTGCGGCGGTCGGCGCAATATTTCGGCCAAACTTCCCGCCCTTTCTCTCGGCGGTTTGGTGCGAACTTCAGCGGCGGTTGCATGTAGTGTAAACTTTCGTTCTCGCCAAGAAGAGCTCGAAGCAAGGAGAGCCCTCCATTCCCTCCTCCTCTCCACTATATAAAGAGAGGCACTCCTCACTTGAACACACACACAACACAACACACTACACATTGTTACATCCTCACCTTGAGCACCACTCTCTCCTCTTCATTAGTTTAGTGTTAGTATTTGAGTTAGGCGGAGCTTCAAGGAGGGCTTGTCTCCTTGGAAGGATCTTTTGGTAATTTACTATGAAGTTCTTTCCTTTATTCAAGTCTCATTATTTATATCACGCAATGCATATGAACTAGAGTATAGTTACCCTCATGTTATATTCATATTGTGCCAACTAGAGTATAGTTAGTATAATGTGATAATTAACATGACTAACTTTAGGCTAATTGAATCATATTTTATTCTTAGAACGTAGTAGAACTAAGTTCGAGTGATGGTCCAGTGTACCTTCGGGTTTTACCTTTACTCTTTCCCTCGTCGATCCGTAGGGTCGGGGTACCGCGGGAGTTTAGGTAGTTCTCTATAAATGTAAGCATGGTGCTTAGGTCTATAGGAATCATCCGGGAAATGCCGGGCATCCCACGGTAGTGAGGTAGGCGGCGAGAGGTGTGACAACTCTGTCCGTCCTTTGCACTCCTCCACGTCCGGGTGTTGGGTTGGAGTCTTATCAAGTGCAACCGGCCGGGCGGATACCAGCCAAGGGCATCTCCTCATCACTTTAGCCCATCTCTACTGTGAACCATGAATGACGTATGTAGACTATAGTCCTAACGCATTGGCGATATTAGAATAGCCAACTCAACATAGATTTTCCTTTTTATGTTATTTTCTATTTATTCCTTCTAGTGCTCAAGAAGTGTGTGTGTCACCACTATCTCCAATATTATTATCACTTACCCCCAGTATATGATTAGTGGCTATCCATACATACATTGTGGGCTATATCATCATCATATTAAATCTAAACCTGCCTTCCCATGGGAAAATATAAATGAACGATACCCGATTACTCACCGGGTGAAATGCTACGATGATAGATCCGCGCGCTTGCGGGTTGACCCTTGCAATATTCAGTTCATCTATCACCCGACGTTCTCTCGACGTTATCATTAATCATAATGTCTATTCTTAGTGATTGTGCTAAGAAATGCCAACAAGCATTTAAGGCGCCATTGCCGGGGATAGGTTTAATATCTAATCCTAGTAATAACGTTAAGAAATGCCAGCACATACAAGTTATTCCGGGCCTCACCGCTTTGTGAGCATTCAAGAGTGGCTACCATGTTTTCTTGGACGATTGAGCAATGGAACGGTCATGAAATCATATCTCTTTGCTACTACTCATGTGCAAAGACTTGGTTGTTTTTTTTTTTTTGAATTTTTAAAGATAAAATAGCAATGCTCCATGGTTGATTCTCACATAGTCACTCATTTTGTGTTTCCTTACCAAAGCACTCTTGCTCACACTCATCCTATCTTTTTTTGCGGGGGTTTGTGGATCTTTGAGTGGAGTGATGCATACGTACCTTTGTATGTTTTGTCGGGTCAAGCTCGGATCGTTGGAAAGAGGTGCCATACTCCTAGATCGAAATGTGCAAAAGTGTGTGGAAAATATTTGTGGTATTTTTTTTTTTTTTTGTGGTTACTCCTTGACCCATGATCTCTCTTTTCTTTTTGTATGCTTTTGGAGAGATACAGGCTACTTTTTCTTCTATCTCTCTCTTTTTTTTTTTTGGAGATGTGGGCTCTACTCGCCCTCGGACACATGTCCATTTTTCATCTCTTTTTCTCTCTTTTTTTTTTTTTTCTTACGTTTCTTCTTTCTTTACGTATGATACTTTTCCTCGATAACAGGAGATGATCATGGCGTAACTTGGATGGAGTATTTATTTTACGGATGCTGAAGATGCATGTTGTGCGCAATTCTCATTGTGAGAACCGGCATATATATGTGGGTGTACGTGTTTTTTGATCTTGGGAGTATGAGCCTCTCTCAACACGGATCAACGGAGCGACAAAACTCAATACAAGAGGAAGTAGCTATAGTGGATATTCATGTCATTATTCAAAGCTTTGGTAGGTTTTGTCTAAATCAAACCCGGAGCATGCTTTATTTGAATTTTTGAAATAAAACCAAGTCTCATTGCATAAGAGAGCAAGTATCAAGTCATTCTACCATATCTCAAAGCTCAATAATTTAGATGAACATGGGGTCCCTAACGGTAGTTGCCCATCAAAGTATGGGGTTTTTTTTTTTTTTTTTGAATAAAGTGTATGCATGCCATGAATCAATTGGTAGATCGAGATGGAGTTTTTTTTTTTTCAAGAAGTTTTGTCTTTTTGATTTGTTCAATTTCAGACCTCAAAACTTTATGGAGGATGTGAGAGAGGGAGTAGCACAAACCACCGTTTGAAGAGGAAGGAGTTAATGGTAGTTGTTCGTCTTGTCCTTCTCCATCGTGAATTGCTCGGGGTTTGTGCCTTTGTGTTGGGGAGATCTCGGATGGGCATGATTGTCTCGATTGAGAGGTCTCCCCACACTTATTTCTTGTACCTATTTTATTTAAACAAAACAAAACAAAAAAGAAAACACAAATATGGCTCTACGGGCAAGAATACCGTGGAGCCTTTATTATGATTATTATTTATTTATTATTTTATTATTATTATATATATGTTTTTTTTTATTCACCTCAGCATCACTCAAGCAAGGCTAACATAAAGAAGCATTGAAAAACATAGCCTTGATCATCTCAACATAAGATACTCCCATAGATCATGACAACGAGTGCTCTAAGTTCATTAACCTAGTTTTGACACCAAGTCAAAGTTCGATTAAAGGAGATCTTTTTTAACCTAAGCACCATGCTCAATTTAAAAAGACCTATGAATGTATTACATGGGCCCATGTAGGTACACCCAAACTCAAAGCATGTGTCATGGCATGGGAAGCATAAAGTTTTATTTTCATGGAGACAAGAAATGAGTGAGGAGATGGTGAACATTACCTTTGCATACCTGAGTGTAAATACCGTCAGCATTTATGGATGAAGCATCGAGGTTGTTGCGGCGGTTTGCTTGATAGCTTAGCCCAGGTCCATCTCAAGGCTAGGCCACACACACATTTATTACGTGTGTGCGGGCCATGGGCCTTGATGACAGTAGCAAAGAATGAGAGGCCAGCCCTTCTTGCTTGTTAAAGCAAGGATGGGTGGAGTCAGGTAGCACATTAATATGTTTCTTGACCATGTGGGGCCGACCTGCTCCTCTCCTCTCTTATTATTACTTTTCTTCTTCTCTCTTTTTTTTTTTTAAACATCATTTTTTTATTTCTTTCTCTCTCACTTTTTTTTTTTCACTTTCTCTCTTCTACTTTTTTTTATCTCTCTCTTTTTTTTTTTTTTTTCTCTCCATCTCTATTTCTTTTTTTTTTTTTTTTAGCATGGCAGGGCTGACATCATCTTTTATTCACCCTCATTTTTTTTTTTTTGTATGATCCGTTGGTGGACGGAACTTGGGATTGTCACCATCTTCCCCCACACTTAGACTTTTGTGTAAAAGTCAAGTGTGCAAGGTCCGGGTCTCCTCTTGAGCATGTTCCATCACCCATGAACATCATAATAATAAATTTTTTTTTTTGGTGATGTAGCCCTCATGTTCTCGGCGTCGCATGCCTCTTTGTTCTTCTTAATCGATCTCCACCGAAATGGTTAGCGACAAGAATACCCGAAGGTGCATACTAACTTGATAACATGTTCTTGCTTTTATTAATAAGAAGAGAAAAGACTTTTTGTGCACTTTTTTTTTTTATGATAGTCCAGGGGTATCTCTGGCGATTACTTTCTTTATGGTCGTAAGCTTGACCGTGGGAAAACATCCTGCAGCTAGTGGTGGTGAAGTTCCCGCCACCACTAAGAATTTAGCATTACGCTCAAGCCGCAAGGTTAGCGTCATCATGCTACTACGAGGCTTGCAACCATTCTTAAAAAGGTTTACAAAGAGAACCAAGAGGTGGTTGTAATTTTCGTCGAAGCACTTGGCTAGAAGCAAGACAAACTTAAGAAGACCCAAAGGTGAGCATGTAAGAAGTCTCAAGTGACAACTTGTTATGCTCAAAAACAAATTTACGCTTGGTCTCAAGAGTTGTCGCTTCGTGCATGTCCATGGCACATGAGGTTTTCTCCTCAAAAGATGTGTCATGAAGGACTAACGTTGAATCTTGACCATTGTCAAGAACAATGTTTTGTCTGGCCGGAGGACATGACTTGTGTTCATGTGAGGGCGACAGTGTTTTCGTTTCACTAAGATGTGTTAACAACTTGGGTGAAGCGAATAGAGTTATAAACTTCGCCTCCTCGAATGGATTTTGGTTGGGAAGATGCTTCGCCTTTGGGATGTCTAGGTGTGAGAGGCGGAAACATTCTTTCCCAACTTCTCATCATGGCTCCCCTCTATAGGTCTTTCATAATTTTTTTTTTTTTTCTAGAGGGTAGCCTATGAGAAGATTGAAGTCAAGGATGAGAGAGATATGGAAATCTAAGCGCACCTCAGTTTACGAGGTTCTGTCATCATCCTTGAATTCAATCGCGAACTTCGAAGGACGAAGCATTCCTTCCTTCAGTGTTCATGGTTCGGCAGAGGGCTCAACAGTTGGTTCCAATGGCGGTAGGGAATGGCTCGACTGATGAGGGCTCCTCAATACTTGACATGCCCTTAATGTGGAGGGGAATAGGTTCTACAACAGGAGAAGCGAGCTTCTCTAGGATGTGTTCAAGGGTTTTCCTATGTTCCATTGTAGGTTTATGTGCAAACGACCCTCCAACGGTCATGTCAAGGCATAGGGTAGCATCTATGTCAAGACCCGTACAAAAGATATGCAAAAGCACACTATCGGGTAATGACAAGTCTAGGCCAACATGTATAAACATTATAAACTTGGCCTAAGCTGCACCAATGGACTCCTTCTCATCCTATTTGATATCGAGGATTGTCCTTGGTAGGCATTGATGGGGAAGAATGCTAGACAAAAATTGTCTTTGAGTTCTTCTCAGTCCCCATTCAAACTTCCTAGTACAATAGTGTAGTGTTGTTTTGCTTTCCCTATGAGGGAGAGCAGAAACAAATTCCACATGTGAATTTCTTAGATCATGCCCGGAATGCGGAGGCATGATCAAAATTCCTCGAAATCTCGTAGGTGGCAACATAGATTTTCAAAATGGTCACCAGAGATGGAGTGCCCGAACCAAAAAGTTTTTTTTTTCTTTAAATTTAGGGTGGAGTTCATGGCCTGGTTGAAAATTTTGATTTTGAAAAAGATTTTGGCCCTGTGAACTCCCCCTTTGGAGAAGCAAAAGATTTTAAATTTAGAGAAGGCTTCATTTTGAAAATGAAAAATCAATAACTATTTTGGTTTTTTTACAACACACGGGTGCTCTAGGCTCAGAGAGAATTACGACTACCGTCCCCGGCAACGGCGCCAGAAATGCTTGTTGACGTTTCTTAACGTATGCAGAAGAATCCGCAAGCGCACGGAATTGTCGTTATAGCATTTCACCCGGAAGTATTCAGGGTATCGTATTTCCACGAGGAACGGTTTGTGTGACTTCTCTCTGAATAGAGTCACCCTAGGATAACTATGGGTGGTGAGGTATCTTTATGGGCTCAAACTCTCTAGCGAGGGATCACTTGGTCATTATGTCATCACTTCGGGCACCGCCCACGCCCAAAGGATAGTGTCCGGCAATTGCACCGCGCCACACCCGAACGTGGGGGCATTACAAGGGGACGGACAAGGTCATCACAACCCAGCCGCCTACCCCCCAACCGTGGGATGCGCCACAAAAGATAAAAACCCTTAGCCTAGACACCACGTCTACACTAGTGGTTATTACTCTAGCATGTCGACAAGGCTTACCCGTCCCCGGGGTCCTTCTACCAGAGTACCACCCCGAAGGAACGACTATCAATCCCGCAATTCTATAACAGCTAGATAATATGCTTAAGAGTAACAAGCCGAAAGAGGGACACAACCATTCTTACCCAAATGATTAGAAGGTTGTAGAGGTACAAGCGTGGCGGGTGCCGACAAGTCCGGCACTCCGGCCACCCGAGATCCGCAATGCACCGGGGGTACACCGGGACTACATGGAGAAGAGGCCAAGCCCTCTTCTAGCCTTCCCTCTCTCACTCTCCATTAGAACTAAGAAGAAGGAAGAAGAAGAATAAGAGTGGAGTGGGAGCTTCTTCCTTTCTTCTACATTGTGGCTCTTCCTTGTGTTGTGTATGAATTGGTGTGTGTTGAGGAAGAGGGAGAGGGCCTCCTTTTATAGGTAGAGGAGAGGGGGCTTGTTAGAAAATGTCACTCCCCATATGGAAGAAACCAAACCGACCTTGGTACACCTTCCTAATCAGCCCAAACCGACCAACCAACGTCGGCAACACACTTTTTGGAAGATAATGCACCGCCTCGAGAAAGCCGGGCCCGGTTGGCGGCCGCCGCTGGTCTTGCGCGCACCACTTGGTGCGGGCACACCAAGATGTGGGCGTTTGGCCTGAAATTTTGCAGGAGCGCTTGGGCCTCGGAGTAAGCTTCGTTTTGGACCGGTGGATCACTGAAATCCGATTTTGTATGAGAAAGTTATGCCCAAAACATTGAACCCATGTCCTGCGACCCTGTATGATTTCATGTTGGATTTGGGCCTCGACTTCTTGGGCTTATGTATAGATGTTGATATTCATATTTATGGGCATTTCTCCTCTTTTCTCCTTGCTTTGCTCATGTCCATTTAGGGCCTTGTTATTCTTTATACGTTTTCCTTTGCTTTTGGCCCAAAATGTGTATGTTTCAACATTGTCCCGCAAAACAAGTGAAGTACCAAAACTTGTGGAAATGGTTAGCTCAAAGCCCTATCACTATTGTGTTTTGGTAGTTTTATACTAATGTTGACGGTATAAAATATGTAGTTAACGACCGTCAACAGGCAACTCAAGCGCAACTTGGGCGGAGCCCCTGAGTCCTCGTGGACGTTCGAGGCCCGGGCCGTCGACGCCGCTCCCCCGTCGTGCTCCTTGCCCGAGGTGTCTCCCGGCGGCCTTCGAGCTCGGCGGAGCCGGCCTTGAACCGGGGAGCTCATGGATGTCGCGAGCTCGTGGTAACGGCGTGGTCGCCAAAAGTGCGCCTTCGCGGCGAGCTCGGGGCAATGAACTTCGGCAGAATTTGACCGTTGACGACGAAGCTTCGCGAGATTTTTACCCGCAGTGAAAAGAGCCGTTGGGATAAAATAGCCGTTAGGAAGTTACCGTTGCCATCGGCGAGAGACGTCCGTTATTGTCTGCGTGGCGTTTCGCCTGCCGTTTCGCCTCGTGGTGCGCGCGCGGAGGGCGTTGAGAGGCCCGCACGAGAGTGGTGGGCCTTCCCGGTGCGTCGCATCGGCGGGTCTGCCCCAGCTCTTCCTATAAAGCGGGAGAAGGTGGGGATCGTGGCTATCTCTTTGTTTCCCTTCCGCCGCCAGCTTGCCGCCCACCTCCAACCCTAGATCTCGAGCCATCGCTATCATTGCCGAGAGAACCAATCCCCCGAGATCCTTCGAGGGTAGCCGCCGGGTTAGGAGAAGGAGCCATGTGTTCGTGGTCGCCATCGAGGGTCAGCGAGGCCATACCGCTAGAGCGCGTGGCCACCGGCGGGCTCCCGCCGCCGACCGAGGCGCGTGAGTGGGTCGTGCCCTCCCCGACGCACGCGCCATGCCAAAGCCTCTAGAGGGCTACGCCGTCTCATTCACCTCCTTCCATGAGGGGTCTCGGTGTCCCGGCGACCGATTTCTTTCGATCGCCGCTCACGTCTTCGGGCGCCGAGCTCCGGACTTGAATCCAAATGGGATTCTCCACATTTCGACCTTCACCGTCCTCTGCGAGGGATGGTCGGGGATCGAGGCCGACTGGGAGCTATTCAAGTACTACTTCCACGCGAAGGTCACCCACAGCTCCGACGGCCTGAAGGATCCCGTCCCCATTGGCTGCATCGCGCTTCAACCCCGCCCCGGCGTGAAGGAGAAGTACCCCACCCTGGTCTCCCGCCTCGTCGAACACCGGTGGAGGGACGAATGGTTCTATTTGAAGAACGACAAGGAGCATCCCTCCCCGTTTCACCGGGGCGTCTTCCTTGACTCCGACAAGGCGTGGAGGGAGCTCCCCCACGACCATCTACCGGTGCATCAAGTCAAGACGGTCGCTCGAAAGGTGGAGCATCCAAGAACGCCGGCCTCCTCGAGCCCCCTCCTTCACGCCCCCCTCTCTAGGGCATGGGATCGTCCCTCCGGGGGAGAGCTCTCCGCCTCTCGGGAGATGATTGAAGAAAAGAAGCCCTTTGAGGGCACGGTGACCACGACGCCGCTCCCCGGGCCAAGAGGTGGAGCGGCGTGTTCGTCGGCGACCGGAAGTCGTTCAAGATCCCGGCGGAAACCTCCAATATCCCGAAAGCGCTTCCTAACCCGATGACGCAGCGCCGGTGAGCTCTTTTCTTCGTTCTTCCCGGGTCCGAACGGGTTCCGCTTTCGTGAGGAGTGATCGCTTCGCTCTTGCGGGTCGGACCGGGCGACCTCGAGCCTCACCTCCCCCACGGGCGAGGGCCTACTCCCTCTTTGAGCGTCCCCGCCGGAGCCGCCGCGCCGCGCCGCCGAGTCGTCCGGGAGAGTGAAGCGCAAGGGTCCGATGACGCGCCGCCGTAATCCCGGAGCTTGAAGATCGGGACGCCGGAGAAGAAAAAGGGGACGCCATCTTCCGGGTGGCCCCAAAGATCCTGGCGCCTTCTTACGCGTGCGCAAGCGGCCCTCCTCCGTAGTCGTACCTGGGAGGAAGAGGGCGCCGGCGAGCTCGCGCCAGGAGGAGAAGAAAAGAAAAGAAGAGGCGTGTGGCCATCGGGTAAGTTATTCGAGCTCATCGCTCCCTTTGAGCGCGCACGTCGTTGTTGAGCTCTTTTTCTTAGTGTTGACTTTGGTTTTCTTTTCATCATCACGCAGGCGAAGGTCAAGCCTGCGGGAGCTCCGAATCCCCTCAAGCGGCCCAAGATGGCGATGGTGTCGAGCTCATCATGGTTCCTCCTCCTCCCCATCGTGCAAGCTCGGCCGTCGGTCTCCCCCAAGTTCTCGGGAGAGGGGAGGGACCGAGTGCGGATCTGTGGGGAGCACCGCCGCATCGTCATCGAGCTCGATCCCGGTGGCCCAGCGATGGACATCTTTGGTGCGCTTCGTTGCGGGTCGGAGGACTTGGTCCCGAAGCCCGCTCCCACCGTGCGATCGTGGGGACCTCTCGAGGGACGACACGGCGAGGTGATCGTCCTGACTCCCCGAGAAGGTGGAGGAGCGCGAGATGGCACCCCAAGCTCATCCTTCCGCCGCTCGTCGAGGTCGGACGGGATCGAGACGATCGCGATAGCTCGGGCCCGTTTGACGAAGACAAGACTACACTCCCTGCCGCGGCACGGTGAGTCGGCAGGACCGAGGGCCAAGCGGGGGTCATCATCGAGGTCCCGCCGGGGAGGTGGACGGGGATCCAGCTCCCTTCCACGGCTACCCCGACGGTCGCCGGGAGCTACGGGAGCCCCGGGGCGGGTGACGCCGCCGTGGACACGCGCATCGAACCCGCGCTTAGGGCACTGAGAGAACCCGCCCGATGCTCGGCGGCGTGGCTCACGCCGAGAACGCGCCCGCCGGACCAGCGCCGGGGACGCTCCCGAGTCGGCCGGTGGCGCTCCCGAGTTGACGGGAGAAATTTGGTGGGCCGGCCGCATGTTGACGGTCACTAACGACACATACATTTTAACGTCAACATTCTACCAATTAGGGGTTGAAACTATACCTTGCTACACACATATACATTTATTATTGACATAATTCCACTTGTAGTGCCAAAATAATATTATGCAGGATTTATATAAAAACCAAGTGGAAAATGTACCAAAAGGCGCCTCCCTTGAAAGCGCATTCGAAGAACATCAAGCCCAAGGGAGAAATGGACCAAACACGCAGCGGGGGCCAAGAAAACACCGAAATACAACTTTTTAGGCCCAAAGACGCCTTTTGCTGCCAAAGCCCGGCCGAACGGGGCCCAGCCAGGTGCTTGCACACCACCGGTGCGGCCGCACCCTCGCGAGGCGGCTCGGGCCCAACTTCGGGAGGCGGTTTGTTACCTTCCAAAACTAGCGTTGCCAACGTTGGTTGGTCGGTTTAGCAAACTAGGAAGGTGTTCCCAGTCGATTTTGGCTCCTTCCATATGGGGAGGGACATTTTCCAATGAGCCCCCTCTCCTCTACCTATAAAAAGGAGGCCATCTCCCACCATTGTAACACACACCACACAAGAAAGCCTCTCTCCCTTTTCTTTCTTTCTTCTTTTTCTTCTTCTTCTTCTTCTTCTTCTTCTTTTTAGTTTGTACTTAGGAGGAGTTTGGCAAGGATAATAAAAGGAGAGCAAGACATTTTGGAGCTATTCGGTATGAGCAATTTAGAGTTCTTCATCTTGTTCTTGTTCTCTACTTATCAATATAGTCATGTTCTTGAATTAGAGCAAAGTCCTTGTGATATAATCTTGGTTGAAGAACTAGTCTATAGTTCCTATATCATGATCTTGTCTTATAGAACTTCGTGCATAATCTATCATACATACATGTTTAGACCAAAGAGCTAGATCGATATGATGAGTTCTATCTAGAGCTAGACTTGGTTGATGTTGGGTTCTGAGGATTGGTAGTCGTTCCTTCGGGGCGGCGCTCTAGTAGAAGGACCCGAGGGGATGGGTAAGCCTTGTTAACACGCTAGAGTGATAATCACTAGTGTAGACATGGTGTGCAGGCTAGGGGTTACCTCTCTTTGCGGTGCATCCCACGGTTGAGGGGTAGGCGGCTTGGTCGTGACAAGCCTTGTCCGTCCCTTGAAATCCCCACGTTCGGGCCGTGTGTCGTAGAGCTAATTGCCTAAGCGTCCCCAGTTGGGCGTTGGCGGTGCCCGAAGTAATTCAGCAAAGACCTTGGCTATCTTGACTTAGAATCTCTAACCATAAAACATGTGTGTATCTGCTATCTTGACATGACTATCTAGGATATGCCTGCTCCATATTAGATTTATTCTTTTATTCATTCTTTACCTTTATCCTTGAGAATGGCTTGAGTGTGTGTGTCAAGTTATTGTTAACACCAAATTTTGGTAAAGATCTCAGACAGACAGGTGGGCCAGTGCAAGATGCTAATAATAGAAATATTCCGGGAGAGATGAGATCAATTCGGCAACCACATTCGGCATTCGAACCGCCGGGATTCGGGAAAGAGTGCGGTCGGCAATACAAGGGCAAAAATCGTAAATAAAGCAGCGGGGAAGGTTCCCGATTTGGGGAAGGATGTCCACGTCGACAAGGACTCTTAAAGACTTGCGACTCAAGCTTGCATCTTAAGGAAATCTTGTATCTTAAGGAAAATCTATGTATTATTTTCGTAAGTCATTAGGACTCGTATTGTCACCCAGGGTATAAATATAAGCCCTCGGTCATTGTAATAGGCTATCGTTCAATCAATACAATCAACCGCCCCGTGCCAACTTCGAGTCCTTGTGTCGTGTCGCCGAAGTTCTTCGAGACGAATCATCGATCCGTCGACCTCCGTAAAGTATCGACAACCCTGTTTACTTCGACGGAATGGCCGTGCGGGCCGGCGTTTGCTTAGTAGCGTAGTCTCGTTTATCTCGATGGGATGGCCGTGCGGGCCGGGCGTCTACTTGATGACGGGAAGTCTTTGTTCGTGTTTTAGTTTGTCTCGACGGAGTAACCATGCGGCCGGGTGCTTGCTTGATGGCTTTGCATGAACAAGATAGTTATCGGCTCTATTAGACTTGGCAAAATCTAATAGATTCATTAAGTTACCACGTGTTTGCATGCTTTTTATGTTTATTTATATAATTGCAATACTTTTATTGCCCAATCTAGATTGATTTTGGCTCGGCTTCACGTTATCATAGATCTATCCTATGCTTTCAATGCTTTATCCTGTCATGATGTTTAGATCTTATGTTTAAATCATATATCCATGATAGCCGAGTTTATATCAATCTAGATTGTCACATGTTGCGGGTTCAAGTACGTTAGATGAAGATAGGCCTTGACGGGATCGGGTATCGTGCGGCGAGATGCGTCTCTTCGGGTTACTCTAGAGCTAGTCATCCGGTGGACTAGAATTCGGTTTAATCTGATAGGTTTTATTTAGGTTTACGTGTTTGTTCCTTCTTCATGGACCCCGATTCGGTAACTTTGCGAATACGGTCATGCTTTAACGAGTAGTGAGTGTTTATAAATCTATTTGGATGATGAATGCTTTTAGCTTCTCATAACTAGACCGTATCATGAGGTGGATTAGTCTAGTTATTAGAGTGGTGTAGATTTTAATTAAGTTGTATCATGCGGTGGATTGACTTAATTGAGTTTATGCTAGACAGGGTTTAAGAAAGCTAGGCGTGCGGCAGACTAGTTAGATTAGGCCTATGCATTTATTATTTAGATTAAATTTATTTATATGAGCTACTTTTCTTTTATATTTTGGTATTGATCAAGCTTGTTCGATCAATGACATGAACTTTAATTATTACAACATAAATGATTGGATACTTGTTCAAACATGTCTTCTTTATAGTCATTCGGCAACTATGTTCATACTTGCTTTCTCCTACGTGTTTACCGAATGATCCATAAAATCGTTGGCGATATAGCTTCTCATAGCTATATGTCGTCGTAAAAAGTAACCCGGGGGCGCATATATGGAACTGTCTGGACTCACCCGGCACGTTCCATCTTTTGAATCTAACAAACTTCATCCCTTGTCGGGCCAGACAAACCGACCGCACGCCTCGATTCCTACGCCCGGGCACCGCTTTGAAGCTAGCTACTTTTTCGGCTTATCGGTGTGTGCGACACAGGAGCAGATTTTGTGTCAACACACTTTTTGGCACGCCCAGTGGGACCATCAAGTTTGATTCAAGATGCCTGATGCCTCCGCTGCGGGGGATGACGTTCTGGACGTCACCATGGAAGATCTTCCGAATGATATGCAAGAGATGCTGAAGAAACTGGCCAGCCAGTACATAGACAAATGCTTGCTGTCATATTCCAAGAACAAAAGTGGGAAGATCATCAAGAAAACTAGTTTCCCAAGAGTTCTTCTTCCAGGGCAATCTGATTATGCAGAAGCTGAAGAAAATCAGAGGGTGCAAACAATGTTTGACAAGTCTCTTGGAGCTGCTATGCTTAATCACAATACTGCTTTTCTCAATACCTTCAGATCTATAATGAAGGAAACTTTTGGTCCTGAAGCAGACAAATGCTTTGAAGAAACAACGGGACCTATTGGAGGGCCTGTTTATTTCAACGCTCCACAGAAGCCTGCAGGCGATACTAGAGTTGAAGGATCAGGAGGAGAAAATATGAAAGAAGAAGCTGGACAGAATAAAAACACTAGTCAAGCATTGTTTGGAGCTTCAGATACAGTACCACATTCCACTTATAAGATTCATTCTGCAACTAATCGACTTCAAAAGAATCCATTTGGTGAAGGTTATATAGAGTACACAGATTTCAATAACATGCATGCTCTTCCAAACCCTGGGTATCAAAGTGTTTGTTTTCAGAAGGATAGGTGGAGAATCGGTCAAGAAAGACACAGATCCCATTGATGCTCTCATGCACAGGATGGCTGATATGATGCAGAATCAGTTCGGCTTGAAACCCAAAGGACGAACACATTCCTACCAATCTCCTTTTCCCGAATGGTACAATAAAGTGGCATTACCAGCCAGGGTGAAAGTACCAAGTGATTTTTCAAAATTCTCTAGTCAGGATGACACTAGTACCATTGAGCACATTAGCAGGTACTTGATCCAGTTGGGAGAAGCTAATACAGATGACGCTTTCGAGAATCGAGATATTTCCCTTTATCCCTCACAGACCAGCATTTACATGGTTTTCTTCACTGTCAAAGAATTCCATTGGCACTTGGGCTGATTTGGAGCAAAAGTTTCACTCATACTTCTATACTGGAACCAATGAAAAGAAGATGGTAGATCTTATGAGCTTGAGGATGAGAGCCAATGAAACCCCTCTCGAGTTTGTTAGGAGGTTCAGGGAAGTCAAGAATCTATGCTACTCTCTAAATATTCTAGATGATCAGCTTCCTGGAATGTCCATAGCAGGCATGCATCCTAACATAAGGGAGAAGTTGTTCGGTATGGAATTTGATGATCTTGGGCGCTTGTCACAATGCTTGACTTTGATGAGTACTCAGGCTCAAAGCTTTAAGAGGGATAATCGATTCCAGAAAAATAATGCAATGATTGATGTGTATGAACAATTTCTGGAGCAAGCTTGTGAGTATGAGGATGAGAATGAGATTGCTGCTGCTGAGATAGTGTGGGACAAGGAGCCTACTCAAGCTCTTCCCAAGTGGGTCAAGCAAGACAAGGGGTCATATAGTTTTGATGTTACTAAATTAGACAAGCTCTTTGAATTACTGATAAAAGAAGGACGAGTGAAGTTATCTGAAGGTCATCCCATGCTCGGGCCGTAGGGGAGTTAAAGACAAGAAATATTGTGGTTTCCATAACACCAATACTCACTCTATCAATGATTGCCGAGTATTCGGGTCAAGATTCAACAAAGGCTATTCGAGATGGACACTTGAAGTTTATTTGGAAAAATGAAGATAGATTCTGAACCCTTTCCCCGTTAACATGATGGGTTTTACAAGAAACATGGTAAATTTCAGTGATTCTAAGGGTAAGATGAAAGTCCCGACTTCCGACAGCAAGAAGAGCCAATGGATCTGTTGATCCCGCCGGCAAGTGTCTCGTTAAAGAAGTTCAAAAAGGTGCTCGGTTTCCGAATAGCCGCTTTGAAAAGGGAGAAACTTCGAAACCTAGAGTCACTTCTCGTATCTTACTCAACAAATGGCGAGAGAGCAAGAAAAAGAACATTATTTAAAAAGGAGGTTCATGGAAGAAAGGAGAAGATATGAGGAGGAGGCCTATCATCGAGAGCGGGAGGAATATCTCGGGGGAACAAGAACAGTCTCATTGGCGATGTTCTTTCTTCGACATTGTTGGAATGAGGGTTTGAAGTTACCATCTAGAAACAATTATCCCGAATGCAGTGATCAATATTATGAATATAGGCAAGGTAGAGCCAATCGCCGTCCCATCCAAGAAAGACTTGGGATTCAGTATCCAGAGGATGATCGGCGTTTAAAAATGATAAGTCCTGATAATCGGCAAGGGAAAAGGTATGCCGATGAGGAGTGGAGCAATGATGATGACTACATGGAGGAGAGCTATGAATCTGAATATATATGGCGAAAAGGCCGGTGGTGTCCTCCGTGGTCTCGGGAAAAGTCGAAAAAGGAGAGTTCAACGGTTGAGGAATCGGGAACTTAAGGATGCCGCATCGAAAAAAGGACAAGTATGGCGCCCTAAGAAACCGAATGAGTCAAAACCTTCAGCTGATGTGGCTATGACCTTTTTCCTCCCGTCCGAGTTTGAAGCTCCCGAGGGACAAGATGATCGAGATGAAGTGTATTCTCGACTTTGATGAAACCGAATTTGTAGAATTGGCGGACGGCTAGTATTGTCGAAACAAGCGCTTTTTCCATAGGCCAATCAATAACAGCATTTGAAGCCACTCTATTTAAAGGGGTATGTCAATGGAAAACCTCTGGGAAAAATGTTTGTGGATGGTGGAGCTGCAATCAACGTTATGCCGTATACTACATTCAGGAAGCCGGGGTTTTAATAATGAAGATCTCCTAAAGACGTACATGGTACTTAGTGATTTTGCCGGGAATCCTTCGCACACAAAGGGAGCAAAGACATGTGGAATTAATGATTGGATCCAAGACACCGATCACAACATTCTTTGTCATTGATGGCAAGGGGGCATATAGCTTGCTTTTGGGAAGAGATTGGATTCATGCTAATTGTTGCATCCCTTCTACAATGCATCAAATTTTGATCCAAAGGGATTGCCGATGACGTTGAAATAGTGCATGCCGATGATTCGGTAAGCATGGCTAATGCCGAGTTAGCTTTTTGGGAATATGATGGAGTTGATTGTTTTTCTGGTAAAGAATGGGAAGAAGGTCCAATCAATCCCGAGACAGACCAACGGCCGATACAAGCGGTCGGCTCAAATAGCAATTTTTAATGGGTAACCCTATTGATGGCAATAAAGGAAAAGTTAGGACGAGGGTTTATGTCGGCCGACAAGTTAGAAGAAGTGGACATTGGAAATGGAGATAAACCAAGGCCGACATATATCGGTGCTAACTTGGATCCCAAGTTCAGGCAGGAGTTGGTGGATTTGCTAAAGGAATACAAAGATTGTTTTGCATGGGATTATTCCGAGATGCCTGGTCTAGATCGAGATATTGTTGAGCATGAGTTACCAATTAAAGCTGGTTATAGACCATATAAACAACCTCCTCGAAAAATATACAAGGATGAGGTATTGGCCGATGTAAAGAAGGAAATTGAAAGATTATTAGAAGCAAACTTTATTCGGCCATGTAGATATGCAGAGTGTATCTCCAATATAGTTCCCAAGTTTACAAGAAAAATGGAAAGATGAGAGTTTGCATAGACTTCGAGAGATCTCAACAAAGCTACTCCTATGGATGGATATCCAATGCCGATTGCTGATTTGTTTGGTGGATGCAAAACGGTCATGAAGTGATTAGTTTCATGGATGGCAATGCTTTGGGTATAACCAGATATTCATGGTCGCCAAGGATGTATCGAAAAACGCTTTTAGATGCCCTGGGCATATTGGCCTATTTGAGTGGATAGTGATGACATTCGGATTAAAGAATGCTGGTGCAACTTATCAGAGAGCCATGAATTATATATTCCATGAATTGATCAGCAAAATTGTAGAGATTTATATAGACGATGTGGTTGTCAAGTCTAAGAGCTATGAGATACATTTGGCTGACTTAAAGAAGACTTTGGAGTGCACCAGAAAGCATGGACTAAAAATGAATCCAAATAAGTGTGCCTTTGGAGTGTCAGCTGGAGAATATTTGGGATTCTTGGTTCACAAAGGAGGAATTGAAGTTGGAAAGAAAAGCATGGAAGCTATTGATAAGGTGGTTCCTCCAACAAATTTAACTGAACTACAATCGTTACTCGGGAAGATTAATTTTGTGAGAAGATTCATATCTAATTTATCTGAGCGAGTATTGCCGTTCTCTCCGTTGTTGAGACTCAAGAAGGATCAAGTTTTTGTGTGGGGTGACGTACAACAAAAAGCTCTCGATGAAATCAAGGAATACATGAAGGCACCACCAGTTTTGGTACCTCCTTACTTGACAAGCCTTTTAAGTTGTACGTGGCGGCCGATAATCAAACTATTGGATCGGCCCTTATGCAAGAGTATGAGGGAAAGGAGAGAGTAATAGCATATTTAAGCCGGAGAATGCTGGATCCAGAGACAAGATATTCGGCTATAGAGCAACTTTGTTTATGTGTCTATTACTCATGTACCAAACTTCGACACTATTTGTTAAATGCCGAATGTATAGTGGTTTCAAAGTTTGATGTGATTAAACACATGTTGTCAATGCCAATTTTGAATGGTAGGATTGGCAAATGGGTTTTGGCTTTATCCGAGTTTGATTTAAGATTTGAAAGTGCTAAAGCTATTAAAGGTCAAATTATAGCTGATTTTATTACTCAACACCACGGTGATTCTGCCGAACTTGTTGATATTATGCCATGGACATTATTTTTTGATGGGTCGTCGTGTGGCAAAGGAG
The DNA here is from genome assembly GCA_015847255.1 of Hyparrhenia diplandra. Classification (NCBI taxonomy): domain Eukaryota; kingdom Viridiplantae; phylum Streptophyta; class Magnoliopsida; order Poales; family Poaceae; genus Hyparrhenia; species Hyparrhenia diplandra. The sequence continues at coordinate 627,708 of JADLZK010011118.1, read as the reverse complement.
GTGGTGTTGGTATTTTTCCTAATTTCACCCCAGGGGAACAATTTTCGAATATGCTATACCTATAAAACAATCCGTGACTAACAATCAAAAAGCTGAATATGAAGCACTACTCGAGAGGTTTATATTTCCTCAAAGATGCCCAAGCTATTGTTTGTTGAAATATTTGGAGATTCAGAATTGGTAATTAAACAGTTTGCTTGGTCAAGTATGAGTGCAAAGATGAAATCTTGAGGATATACTTCGAAGAGTGCAAGGAGATATTGAAAGGCTTTCGAGTTGTCACATTACATCACATCCCTAGGGAATCTAACGGAGAGGCTAATAAGCTGGCTCAAAGTGCATCTGGGTATAGAGAGAATCAAGAAGTATTTGCTGTGGACCTATACGCATTCGGTAATGATGAAGCAGATACCGATTGGAGAAAAGAAATTACCGAATACCCGAGAAATCCATCACAAAGAGTATCTCGAAGACTTCGTGTATAAAGCTATTAAGTTTGTACTTCTTGATGATCAATTATATTATAAGTCCATAGATGGGGTTTTGCTTAAATGTCTGGATTCGGAGGAAGCCAAAAGGATGATAAGTGAAGTGCATGATGGTTTATGTGGAGCACATCAATCTGCTTACCGAATGAAGTGGATAATAAGAAGAACAGGCTATTTTTGGCCAACAATGTTGGAAGATTGCTTTGAGTATACAAAGGATGCCAAGATTGTCGAAAATTTGGAAATATGCGAGAGCTCCAAAGATCGACCATGAATCCAATAATAAAACCTTGGCCATTTAGAGGATGGGGTATTGACTTAATTGGACAAATAAATCCTCCATCTAGTAAGAGGCATCAATTTGTGCTTTTGGCAACGAGACTATTTTACCAAGTGGGTTGAAGCGGTTCCTCTAAAGAAGGTAACATCGAAAAATATGATCGGTTTTGTTAAGGAACATATAATCTATAGGTTTGGAATCCCTCGGACCATAACAACCGATCGGGAACTCGGTTTACTTCTTTAGAATTTTGTGACTTTGTTGGACAAAGATGGGCATTAAATTGAATAATTCATCTCCTTATTATGCCCAAGCCAATGGTCAAGCGAGAGGCATCAAATAAAATCATGATCAAGATTATTCGAAAAAAGATTAAGGAGAAACCAAGAAGATGGCATTTGGTTCTCAATGAGGCTCTCTGGGCTTATCGAATGGCTTGTCATGGTTCTACTAAAACTTCTCCTTATGAGTTGGTTTATGGTCATCATGCAAGTACTACCATGGGAATTACAGTTGGAATCGAGGAGGATAGTATTGCGAAAGATTTAAAAAACGTAAGATTATAATAATCTCATGATAGATGAATTGGAAGATTTGCATCAAATTCGTCTTAAGGCTCGAGAATATTGAAAAGAACAAGATGCGTGTTGCCAAGTATTACAACAAAAAGGTTAAGGTCAAAGAATTTATCGAAGAAGAGTTAGTTTGGCAAACCATATTGCCGATTGGATCAAAAATTAGGCATTCGGCAAATGGTCTCCCCAATTGGAAAGGACCTTATCGAGTACACAAATGTGTTCCCGGCAATGCATATATATTGAAAACATTATCCGGAGAGATATTTGAAAGAGCTATCAATGGTAGATACTTGAAAAATATTATCCCAAGATTGAAGTTGGTCGTTGAATCAAGACAAGAGACAAAATATATTACTAAAACAAAAGCCGATTGATAAAATTGACTTCAGAAGTTTTTATAGCCGATGTATACCGGATACATCGCCTTCGATCTGAAAAACAAACGAAAAAAAGGAAGAAAAACGCCTCGGGCGGATTATAAGTTCATACATCCCGAGCAAGATTCATACGGAGGAATCCACATTAACAAGAGATGCTACATGATTTTATTATCTAAGGGTTTTTCTTCTTCATAGCCTCCCTGACTCGGGCCGATGACCGCTTGTACATGGGGAACCGGTGGATCCATTGGGATGTCCGAACACGCACCAAGCCTTCGACCGCCATGCGAGATGAGTGTGCTGCTCGAAAATCTCTAAAAAAGCAGGAATAATTGATGATCAATGGAATAAGAGAAAGAATCGAGCAGGTGTGTTAGATGAAATTTACCTCCAATATGAACTTCCGGATGCATGCGGTGTGCACGCTCGCATTGGCGTAAGAATGCACAACGTTTAGATCTGTCTCAAGATCTTTGCGTCGACGTTTCTCTTGGCGGATCCTCTGCTTGAGAATGAAAATGTCTTCAGGGAGTTCTTCATCTGAAGAGTCTGAAGGAATCGGGATTGGGATAGAGCTTGATCCGAGAGCAAAATCCGGATGGATGTGCACCCTAAGTATGAAAAGGAGATTACAATGATGGAATCATATGAGAGGCAGTTAGAAATTTCAAATGGGATTGACTTACTCAGGCTTTGGCTGATTCACAGATGAATCCGATGCCGGTTCTTTGCCCTTGTCCGCCATTGATGTGTTGAAGTGTTCTTTGAAGTGCTACTCTGCTAGGCCGACTACTAGAGGGATGGAGGACAAAGTGTGTTGTTGGCGTATTTAAAGGGGAAGGATATTTTCCAGAAGATTCTTCGATAAATATGGACTGAGTAGGTTTATTGGGAAGCGAGAAGGACGCGAGTATTATTTTAATGTTTTCTAAACAGTGGAAATCTTGTGAATCGGAATTGTCGACGTCAGCAAAAGATTGCCGAATGGGTTTTTTTTCGTTCGGAAAGACGTATTCGGCAAAGGAGCTCAAACAAGATTGATGCGGGAAACAAAAATAGAAATTTTATTCATCTGCCAAGAAAGTCCTAGTTACAAACTACTCCTGCAGCTTGTCAAGAACCATCTCAGCAGTAGTGGCGGCGACGACGGCGGTGGCATGATCCTCGTAGCGCTCCACCAGACGATCGACGTTGTCAGCATCCGCGAACTCGCCGAAGCCAACACTCCTCGTCGAGTAATCCTCTCCAGTGTGAGAGGATAGGGCGCAAGCCCGAGAGATGCGCCAAGGTGGACGCCCTGCAAAGCCACCTCATCAATGCGGTTGTCCGCCACATCGACAAGGCGAGCTTCAACCGTCTCGCCGCGCGCCACCACCCTGTCGGCAACTCTTGTTGCCGCCGCGTGACACGATCGAGCTCCTCCCCGAGAGCTGCATGAACGAAGAATGCATCGCGAAGAAGAATGCATATTCACGATATGGATTCAATGGAAAAAGGGCACGGAAAGATTCATTCGAGAACCTGCGATGGTGTCAATCATCTCGCACCCGCTGGTCTTCCCAATCCAGCTGTTTGCGCTCCATCTTCTCGGAGTAATCCGAGAACTCTCTCCTGGCCTCGTCCCGCTCATTGCGAACGGCCTGGATTTGGAGCCGGGGAGAACTTGGGGCGCTCCTCCCATGGCAGCTCGTCGAAAGAGCTGGACCCCCTATCGATGCGGGGAAGGTGGGTTTGGCACCGGCACGGGGGCAGGAGGAGCTTGTGCTGCGTCCCGAGTGGCGGCGACCCTGCGCATGATCGAAGACCTAAAAATTGAACGAAGGGTTAGCAGTTGCAGATTGGAAATATGATCCAACATTGAAGAATTAAAAGTATCAGAGATTACCCGATCAAACGCCGGCGCTGGCCGTGACTGCTCTCCGCCACCTCCTCTGCGGGGCGCTTGCCATGGTTATCACCGTCAGCCATGGCAGGAGATCGGGGGAAAAAAGAAAGAGGGGAGTTTTCTTGCTTTTCTCGGAGAAGAGAAGGACGAAAGTTTCTAGGAAGGCAAGAGTTTTTGTTCAGATTGGTTTTAGAGGACAAGTTCCCTCGTATTTATAGATGGCAGAGATAATTGGCGTGGAAGACAAAGCGGTTTCGCCAGGTCCACTACTCCACGAAGAGTCTGGAAGTTGTTAGCCGAGTTGGGCCGAGTCTTTCACTAATGGACTGAGGCCCGCGAGTTGGCGTACTACTAAAACCCTAGAGGAGGTTTGATTCGGCAACATTATCATTCGGGAAAGAACTCATTCGGTAACGAAGTATCTTTCAGAAAAGAAAAAGCATGGTTCGACAAGTAAAAATACACGACACAGGGAATGTTTTATACTTCTAAATTACACATTCAAGAGGGCCTTGATAGCTTGGATGGCATTATCTTTCTGCTCCTTGAATTTGGCCAGAGTCCTCTTGTCTTTCTCTTCAGAGGATGATAGACTGATGAGTTTCTGTTTAGATTGCCTGTTCTCCTTGATTATTGTTACAAGACAATCTTGTGCAGACTTGATTGACAGAGGAAGAGAGGATAACTGCCCCTCATGCTCCTGGATCTGAGCCTCTACTAATTTGAGCTTTGCTTCGAGATCAGCCTTTTGTTTCTTCAAATCCTCCAGAGTAGGGGGCAGCTGGGCAAGGCGTGCTTTATCTGAAGAAATTTTCTGATGTAGTTGGTTGGCTTCTTGTTCCCTGAGGTTCATACCTGATGACAATGTTGGCCTAGCAGACAGGTTCTTGCTTGCCCTTATGACAAGAGGGTGATGGTCATCCAGGTAATAAAGGGTAGATAAGAGGGCAGAAGGGATTACATGCTCAGACAAATTGATAGGATCTCTCATTCGACTAACATCCTGGGAAGATAAGCTGTCTTTCTCTAAAAAGGATAAGATCTCTTGGATTCGAGAAGCATGCTCCTCTAAAAGTGTTTCACCAGAATCAACTTCCTCATCACCCTAAACATATTCATCAGGATTGAAAGCATAGTTGGGTGATGGAGGAGAAATTTTCTGCAGCAAAAAATTGAATTAGTAAGAGGGATGCACAGTTACTTGGAAATTTCAACAAAAAATAATGGGTACCTGATGAGAGACCAGAGCTGTTGATGATACAGGAGCAGGGTTTGGAACCACATTTTTAGAAGAAGTTAATTGAAGATCCTTTGGATGGCTAGTTGCAGGGGAGTCAGGAACATTTAATATTTGATCAGCTAGGATCATTTGGTTGCCATGAGACTGCATCTGAAAATTATCAATTGTTTCTTCAGAATCACTGCTTCCAAGACCCAAGCTGTCTTCAGAATCCCGAGCAGCAGCATCTATGGCATCCTGGACTTCTGAAGGAAGAGTAGATGTTAAAATATGAATGATAAGTATAGACTTAAGGTGATAAATAGATGAGTTTACCAAATTTGTCATTGATTTCCTTGAGCTCTTCAGAGGTCAAGTCTGGTGGAGATGAAGGTGTAACCTTTCTTTTCTTCCGAGATCGAGATGACCTGGGACGAGAAGAGCTTGGAGTTCTTCTTTTGTAAGTCATGACCAAAGCTGCTGGGGTTTTCATTAAATCTCCCAAAGATAAAGCATCACAGCCTAAAGCAGGATATGGCCCAGGAGTGTAGTACTTGACAGCTTGTGTCAAAGGGGCAGGTTCCGGATCCTGAATAATAATAAAAAAATCAGATAGTAAGGTTCAATACAAATGAGAAGGTGAAGAGAAGTAATGATAAAATGGTTTACCTCACTGTCTGATTCAAAATCTGACATCAGTTGCTGGCACAGAGGATGAACTGCAGTATTGAAAATGTGACTGTGCCATCCTTGCCACCAAGAGTTGAAGAGTGGATGAGCATGCTCAATTGCTATCAGTGGTACAGGAGCATACTGAGGCAAATCCTTCCCAAGGTCAAAAACTCTGAGAGCTTCAAGTGGAGCAGATATTATTTCCCTAGGCCTGATAATTTGACAGAAGGATAGCCTTGGGGGCACTTGGACACATCCCAGCTGTCTAGCTACCATGTTTGGATAGTAGAACTCATATGTGGGAGTTACTAGCTTTCCATGGTTGAATTCTGCTGGTAGTATGCAAGGCTTAATGAAGGCATTGAAAATGGCTGTTGAAGCTGCATCAATACAAAGGACAAAAACTGAAAGTGAAGGGAAAGGTGAAATGTCCTTGATCTCCATAAAGGAACCAGCATGGTTTGTCAAAACCTTTGAAGAAGAATTTGAATAAATGACCAATATCAAAATCAATGGTAATAGCTGATGCTGCTTCCCCATATGATTGACATGCCCTGTTCACGGGATCTGAACCTTCAGCATAATTTATAGAAGGGAAAGACAGGTTAAGCAGGTCAATGGAAACAATTTGATGCATGTGCAACTGCAACCACATTTGAATGAACCACCAAGGACCATTTACACAGGATATGTTTTTCTTCTCAAACATCTGAGTAGTGGTCTGATGCAGCATATGATACACACTACCCAGGAGATACTTGCCCAAGGGAATCAGTGTGGTTGCCAGTAAATCTTCAGCCATTACCATATAATTCAAGGTAGGCTCATTGGATTTCCCACAGAAGATGAATCTGCAGAGCCACATGTTTAAGAAGGCTTTATATTCTTTCTCTTGGACTGACCCTGAAGATTGGTAATTTGCTATATACTTGGTATAGCTTACTCCAGACACCACTGCCTTCTGTGAGCCCTTCTGTGAGCTTGCACTTCTATATTTGAAAGGGTTGACATTAGCTGTCACATTCAAGCCTGTGATCATAAAAACATCTGCCAGAGTGGGAGTCATTGGACCATGACCAAACACAAAGGTATTGGTGGCGTTTGACCAAAAATGAGCTGCTGCTATCAAGAGCCTGTCATTCTTGGGCATATTCGACAAAGAGAGATCCAAGCATTGACTAATTTCTAGATGATCCCATTGCCAAGCCTTCTTGGCTGCGGCTTTATGAATCCTATTGTACCAATTGCGCCATCCTGCGATTGGGGGAAAGGGCCAGGTCTTGAAGGTGTTTGCCCATTGCTTAGGCGCTGGAATTCCAAATTTAAAGGGGATCCTCTGTGATTCCTTCTCAATGAATTCTGAGGGATTTGAATCTCCTAAAGGTCCTAAAAAGTATGAATCTGCTCCCTCGGCAATTGGGAATAGAATATCGTCTCCCATTTGCTGAATAAAGGCGAAATTGGGAATCAAAAGAGAGAGGAGATCGGTAAAATTGCCGAATAGATAGAAGAGAATCGATGATACCTGCAAATAATTGTCTGAAGTGGCCTCTGAGGACTTGGATGAAGTCGCCATGTGGATGGATTCAGAGTCCGGCTAGGGTTCTTCTGGAGATGAATGCGGCGGCGGTTGCTGGTAGCTTGCACGTGTTTTTGACCTAGAAGAGAAAGGGAATGCTATGGTCAATTCTAAACATAAAGTATTTTATCTTCAGAATTGAGGGGGCATATGTTAACACCAAATTTTGGTAAAGATCTCAGACAGACAGGTGGGCCAGTGCAAGATGCTAATAATAGAAATATTCCGGGAGAGATGAGATCAATTCGGCAACCACATTCGGCATTCGGGAACCGTCGATTCGGGAAAGAGTGCGGTCGGCAATACAAGGGCAAAAACCGTAAATAAAGCAAATGGGAAGGTTCCCGATTCGGGAAGGATGTCCACATCGACAAGGACTCTTGAAGACTTGCGACTCAAGCTTGCATCTTAAGGAAATCTTGTATCTTAAGGAAAATCTATGTATTATTTTCGTAAGTCATTAGGACTCGTATTGTCACCCAGGGTATAAATATAAGCCCTCGGTCATTGTAATAGGCTATCGTTCAATCAATACAATCAACCGGCCCCGTGCCAACTTCGAGTCCTTGTGTCGTGTCGTCGAGTTCTTCGAGATGAATCATCGATCCGTCGACCTCCGTAAGTATCGACAACCCCTGTTTACTTCGACGGAATGGCCGTGCGGGCCGGCGTTTGCTTAGTAGCGTAGTCTCGTTTATCTCGATGGGATGGCCATGCGGGGCGTCTACTTGATGACGGGAAGTCTTTGTTCATGTTTTAGTTTGTCTCGACGGAGTAACCGTGCGGCGCGGGTGCTTGCTTGATGGCTTTGCATGAACAAGATAGTTATCGGCTCTATTAGACTTGGCAAAATCTAATAGATTCATTAAGTTACCACGTGTTTGCATGCTTTTTATGTTTATTTATATAATTGCAATACTTTTATTGCCCAATCTAGATTGATTTTGGCTCGGCTTCACGTTATCATAGATCTATCCTATGCTTTCAATGCTTTATCCTGTCATGATGTTTAGATCTTATGCTTAAATCATATATCCATGATAGCCGAGTTTATATCAATCTAGATTGTCACATGTTGCGGGTTCAAGTACGTTAGATGAAGATAGGCCTTGACAGGGATCGGGTATCGTGCGGCGGATGCGGTCTTTGGGTTACTCTAGAGCTAGTCATCCGGTGGACTAGAATTCGGTTTAATCGATAGGTTTTATTTAGGTTTACGTGTTTGTTCCTTCTTCATGGACCCCGATTCGGTAACTTTGCCGAATACGGTCACGCTTTAACGAGTAGTGAGTGTTTATAAATATATTTGGATGATGAATGCTTTTAGCTTCTCATAACTAGACCGTATCATGTGGTGGATTAGTCTAGTTATTAGGAGTGGTGTAGATTTTAATTAAGTTGTATCATGCGGTGGATTGACTTAATTGAGTTTATGCTAGACAGGTTTAAGAAAGCTAGACGTGCGGCAGACTAGTTGGATTAGGCCTATGCATTTATTATTTAGATTAAATTTATTTATATGAGCTACTTTTCTTTTATATTTTGGTATTGATCAAGCTTGTTCGATCAACGACATGAAACTTTAATTATTACAACATAAATGATTGGATACTTGTTCAAACATGTCTTCTTTATAGTCATTCGGCAACTATGTTCATACTTGCTTTCTCCTACGTGTTTACCGAATGATCCATAAAAGCTGTTGGCGATAGCTTCTCATAGCTATATGTCGTCGTAAAGTGGCTTCGAGGGCCGCATATATGGAACCTGTCCGGTCTCACCCGACACGTTCCATCTTTTGAATCTAACAAACTTCATCCCTTGTCGGTTTCGGGACAAACCGACCGGCACGCCTCCGATTCCAACGCCGGCACCGCTTTGAAGCTAGCTACTTTTTCGGCAGGCTTGTCGGTGTGTGCGACACGAGGAGCAGATTTTGTGTCAACAGTTATCCTACTACCTATCTTGTTTTACCCCTATTATGAGCATTGGTCTATTATACATTCGTGTCATCTTGGCCATGTCCGAATTAGAGACTTTTACACCATGCCTTCCTTTGGGAAAAATATAAATAACGATGCCTTGAATACTTCCGGGTGAAATGCTACAATGATAGATCCGTGTGCTTGCGGATGAATATCTTATTTGGCAAGATCTATCACCATTGATGTACCTAGTGTTATCATCGACACGGTGGTTTCACTTAGGAATATCAACGGCGCATTTCCGGCGCCGTTATTAGAGATGGGTTCTAAACCTGTTTCTAGTGATTGCGCTTAAGAAATGCAACAAGCATTTCTAGCGCCGTTGCCGGGGAAGGCGTTGGTTAAAAGGATGATCTATTAGGACATGTTCCTGATAATATGCATGTGTAGTGATCTTTGTTCATCTTAGGTTTATCCAAAAAAAATCTTATAAATAAAAAGCAAGAACATGTTATCAAGTTAGTATGCACCTTCGGGTATTCTTGTCACTAACCATTTCAGGTGAAGACTAAGAAGAACAAAGGAGCACGCGACGCTTGAAAACATGGGGGGCTACATCGATCAATAAGAAAACTTTGATGCTCTTGGGCGGAGGAACGCACTCAAAAAAGGAGACCACGACCTTGCACACTCGACTTTTTCACAAAAGTACAAGTGTGAGAGGGAGGACGGTGATAATATCAAGTTCCACGTACAAGGGGATCATAAAAAAAGTGAAAGAAGTGAAAAAAAGAAAACAAAAGAGAGAGAGAAAAAAAAGAGAGATAAATAAGAGATTAGCCTCCCCTTGCTATAAAAAGGAAAAGAGAAAAAAAAAGGGCGTTGAAAAAAAATATATAGAAAAAAAAAGCGAAGTATTATCAAAAAAAAAGTGTTCTGAGAAAAAAAAGAGAAGAAAAAAAAGAAGCGAGAAAGAAATAAGAGGAGAGAGGAGCAGGTTGGCCCCATATGGCCAAAATAAACAATGAAGGCACCTGACTCCACCCGGCATTGCTTCCATGTAAGCAAGAAGGGATCTTTCTCTCCCAAGACCTTTGCTTACCTGAGTGAGTTTGGTCTGCCTCCCTCTACTTCGGTGTGAGGAAGTCATAAACCAAACCAAGATCATCATGCCACCGATGCAGCAACTCTGAACTCTATCTTCAAGCTGCCGGTCAAGTACACTCAGGCATGCGAAGGTCCAATAAAGAAAAAAAAAAAAAAGAGAAGGGTAAAGGAAAGGAGGAACATCCTCCTTTACACCTTTGTGACCACTAAGGCCCATGGTCCATATACACTACATGTGTGTATCACCTAAGCCTTGTGGCCCGCCTGAGATGGATTATCAAGCTACCACCGCAGGAGTCTCAACGTTCTTTCCTTCATGCGCGGATGGTACACACACACTCAGGTATACAAAGGTAATAATTCACCAATTCTTTTTACTCATACTTATCTCCATAAAAAAATCATGTTTTCTTTGTTTATGAAATATGATCTGGGTTTGGATGTGTTTGCATGTCGCTCATACGATACATCCATAGGTCTTTTAAATCAAGCATGGTGCTTGGGTTAAAATGGTCTTCTTTAATCAAAATTTGACATGGTGTTGATATTTGATTAATGAACCTAGAGCCGACATCATAAACAGTAGAATTATTCTTTGATGGAGATAAAGCAAGGCTAGACTTACATTGCATCTTTATCTTAGCCTTGTTTGAGTTTGAAAAGTTTGGTGAAGCTTTTTGTCCTCCTTTTATAATAAATTTCAAAAAAAAAAATCTTCAACACCTAGCTTGCTCGAAATGCTCCTTCCTGCATATGCTTTGAATTTTGGTAATCACGGAGGATGGTAAGTCCACTCGTGAATCTACCATATACTAAACATGCAAGAAAAGTCAAAAAGCACGGGGGTGAAACCCCGATCCGATGAGCATTGAGCTAGCTTGGGGGAGGACCCTACCAAGGTAATGAGAAACCTACACTCTCATCCTCTGTCCATTACCTTCCAAAAAAAAAAAAAAAGTGTTTTATAAAATATTTTATTATCAAAATAAACAAAAAAATTTACTACACAAAAATCTATAAGTAAATATTTTTGAAAAACTAAAATAAAAATCTTTATAAATAAAATAAATTCTTCTATGAAAAAAAACTAAGAAAAAAAATATTTTCCTAAATAAAACATATTTTTCTAAATAAATTTTTAGTATATAAAAAAAAAAACTATAATCATTTTGTTCGCCTTTGCAATACCTTTATCTCCATTGGATGAATCTTGTTTTCATTTCATGCGTCCTTTTTCTATGTTGGCATGTTTTGGTTATTCGAATGATCATACTTCCATAGGCGTTTTGAATTAAGCATGGTGCTTAGGTCAAAAAGTCTACCCTAATCGATTAGACATGGAGTCGAGTCCGATTATTGAACTAGAGTTGCTAGTGTAGATTTTGGTCAAATCTATGGACTAACCCCCCGCAGAATTTATCAAATTCAAGAGGGTGTCCTAGAGATGACATTGGAGAATAGATCTTGCCGGATGAACCAAAAAAAAATAAAATAATAATAATAAATAATAAAATAAAAATAATAATTAAATAAATAATAATAATAAAATAAATAAATAAAAACCTTTGAAACCCCAAGAATGGTTGTCCCGCTCTCCCAAGATCATCACAAGACAAGCTTGGGAGTCTCTCCCCGCACGCTCAAAAGACGATGTTAATCAAAGATCCATTCATAGCGTTCACAAGCTAGCAACATTCATAAACCGAAGGTAAGTCAAAAGCTAGCTTGGGGAGGACTCCCCACAAAGGTAACTCGTATCTCACATTCCATTCAATTATTTTCTTATCTTATATGAATGATGAGGTATGAGAATAAAAAAAAAAAAAAAAAAGGGGGAAGAAGAAAGAGAGAGAGGAGACTTATTCCACTCCATATATATGTGTTGTAGAAATGTTTAGTTCTACCCCTGTTGAAATGATGAATAGTTGCTCTGTCTTATGTTTTGCACATTGCCTAGTTTATAATTTGAATTTCTCTAAAGTTTGGGTTTAGTGGCTAAGTCTAAAAACTCATCCTAAAAAAAAACGATTCATGTGGGTTGCATAGGCTCTATCTAGTCTAAGTTGTTGCCAAGTATGATATGGTACAAATGGATTTGCTATGATTTCATCCAAAAAGAGAAACTTGACATCCGGGAATCTAATTTGAAAGAAAAGAGAAATGATATGGGCTATGCTAAAAAAAAAAAAAAAAAGAGATGAAAAATAGACATGTGTCCGAGGGGCGAGTAGAGCCCACATCTCCAAAAAAAAAAAAGAAAGAGAGGAAATAAAAGACAAAAGTCTAGGGCGAGCGAGCCCACCTCTCCAAAAAAAAAAAAAATATATATATATATATATAGCAATAAAGCCCATACTTTCTCGAAAAACGAAATAGAACTTAAATAAATAAATCCCGGATGAGAAAGTTAATCAAAAGGATGAATGAAAAGTATTTACATTATAACCGTTCTATCTCGCAACCGCCCAAGACTTTGAGAAAAGCTAAAAAGCCCCGCTACGATGAAAGGTAATAAAGGGTGAGCAAAGGTATGCCATTTTATTCAAACTCTAGTAGAAAATCTTATTATAACCCCGGCACTGAAAAACATAATCGGCATAGTAGCAACTCGATCAACAACCAAGTACTTATCTTTTTGCTCGAGGACACGCAAAGGGTAAGCTTGGGGAGTTTGTTGACGGTCACTAACGACACATTTTTTTAACGTCAACATTCTACCAATTAGGGGTTGAAACTATACCTTGCTACACACATATATATTTATTATTGACATAATTCCACTTGTAGTGCCAAAATAATATTATGCAGGATTTATATAAAATCAAGTGGAAAATGTACCAAAAGCCGCCTCCCTTGAAAGCGCATTCCCGAAGAACATCAAGCCCAAGGGAGAAATGGACCAAACACGCAGAACGGGCCGAGCAAACACCGCCATACAACTTTTTCAGGCCCAAAGACACCTGCACACCAAAGCCCGGCCCGAGCAGGGCCCAGCCAGGTGCGCGCACACCACCTGTGGCGCCGCACCCCCCGCCGAGGCGGCTCGGGCCCAACTTCGGGGAGGCGGTTTGTTACCTTCCAAAACTGGCGTTGTCGACGTTGGTTGGTCGGTTTAGCAAACTAGGAAGGTGTTCCCAGGTCGGTTTTGGCTCCTTCCATATGGGGAGGGACATTTTCTAATGAGCCCCCTCTCCTCTACCTATAAAAAGAGGCCATCTCCCACCATTGTAACACACACCACACAAGAAAGCCTCTCTCCCTTTTCTTCTTCTTCTTCTTTCTTCTTCTTCTTCTTCTTTCTTTCTTCTTTTTGTTTCTTTCTTCTTTTTCTTCTTCTTCTTCTTCTTTTTAGTTTGTACTTAGGAGGAGTTTGGCAAGGATAATAAAAGGAGAGCAAGACATTTTGGAGCTATTCGGTATGAGCAATTTAGAGTTCTTCATCTTGTTCTTGTTCTCTACTTATCAATATAGTCATGTTCTTGAATTAGAGCAAAGTCCTTGTGATATAATCTTGGTTGAAGAACTAGTCTATAGTTCCTATATCATGATCTTGTCTTATAGAACTTCGTGCTTAATCTATCATACATACATGTTTAGACCAAAGAGCTAGATCGATATGATGAGTTCTATCTAGAGCTGGACTTGGTTGATGTTGGGTTACAGGATTGGTAGTCGTTCCTTCGGGGCGGCACTCTAGTAGAAGGACCCCGGGGACGGGTAAGCCTTGTTAACACGCTAGAGTGATAATCACTAGTGTAGACGTGGTGTCTGCAGGCTAGGGGTTGCCTATCTTTTTGCGGTGCATCCCACGGTTGAGGAGGCGGGGCGGCTTGGTCGTGACAAGCCTTGTCCGTCCCTTGAAATCCCCCCACGTTCGGGCCGTGTCGTGGAGCTAATTGCCTAAAGCTTCCCGCTTGGGCGTTGGCGGTGCCCAAGTAATTCAAAGAAAGACCTTGGCTATCTTGACTTAGAATCTATAACCATAAAACATGTGTGTATCTGCTATCTTGACATGACTATCTAGGTTATGCCCGCTCCATATTAGATTTATTCTTTTATTCATTCTTTTACCTTTATCCTTGAGATTGGCTTGAGTGTGTGTGAAGTTATCCTACTACCTATCTTGTTTTTTACCCCTATTATGAGCATTGGTCTATTATACATTCGTGTCATCTTGACCATGTCCGAATTAGAGACTTTTACACCATGCCTTCCTTTGGGAAAAATATAAATAACGATACCTTGAATACTTCCGGTGAAATGCTACAATGATAGATCCGTGCGCTTGCGGATGAATATCTTATTTGGCAAGATCTATCACCGTTGATGTACCTAGTGTTATCACCGACACGGTGGTTTCACTTAGGAATGTCAACGGCGCATTTCTGGCGCCCGTTATTAGAGATGGGTTCTAAACCTATTTCTAGTGATTGCGCTTAAGAAATGCAACACCACGCCATGGTCTCGCCATGGCAAAGGATGAGAGAGCCGAGCCGCCCATGATCGCCGCCATGGAGGTGGCCCCGCTGTCCGCAGAGACGAGGGGAGCGGCGTGCCTCCATCGGATCATTCGGGTGAGAGCTTTGTTTAGGCTTGTTCCTTGCTTAGCGTGAGCTCGATGTGCTGACTTGCGTCGTTCAGATTTGAGGGCAGCCATGGTCGGGTATTACCGGTGGCGGGCTGCCGGGCTTGAGATCGTGAACCTCATGGGGAGGTTGGACGTCGCTTGGTCCCGCCGCGAGTGGAGGCCTCGGTCAAGTGTCTCTCTCCCACCACGATATCCGGAGGCGCGTCGACGACGTCTCGGATTACATCCGGGAGGTCAGCAACGTGCCGCGGCTAAGGCTCGGGAGGAGGTCGCCGACGCAGGTCCGTCGATGGAGGCGGCGGCGGTGAAGCGTGAGGAGGAGCTCGTTGCTCTGAGCCGCCGTCGGCGCGAGCTCATGCGAGAAGGAGCTCGGCGACCTTCGCCGTGGCCTCGGAGAACAAGGAGCTCGAGCGCTAAGCGCTTGAGCGTCGGGCCCCGATGTTGGAGAGGGAGTGTGACGCCAAGGGGAAGGCACCAGGGACCACGAGGTCGAGCTAGAAGGTGAGTGGCTGCCTTTTCGAGCTTGTCATTTTTCCCCTTTTCCCTTGGGCGTTTAGGGCGATAGATGGGCGTTTTTAGCTTACGACCATGAGGCCGTTGATCGGTCGATCTTGTTTGACGCCCGGAGGCGGAAAGGGTTCTGCTCGATGCCGACTACCTCTCCTTGTGGGAGGAGCGGGAGGAGCTTTATCGGGGCATTAGCATGTAAGCCACTTCTCTTTTCTTGTAATCCGAAGCTCATGATTTAAATCGCCTTTCTTTTTGCAGCCGAGCGAGTAAGAAGTCCTCCGGCCGCACGGGAGCTCGAGGAGAAGGACGGGTCCTTGGCCGCCGAGTCCTCACTGGCACACCCCAGCTCACGCCGGATCGGAAGGAGAAGGACCTCCAACAAACGGACACGCGACCTCGTGGTCCGTGCGGGACGGGCTCCGGCAGAAGACCGAGGAGCTCCAGTCTAAAGAGGTTGAGGTCTCGGTCTCCTTGAGCGGGCGTCAAAAGCCGAGAGCACGGTGAAGAAGGTGGAGCATGACCATACCAACCTCGTGCTCGACGTCGAGGGCATCTGCGAGGCCCTCGGCGTCAGGGAGGTGGAAGGGCCGGCGCATCGGGTGCTCCGTGCCCCAGCCGTGGTGAGGGAGAATGCTCGTCGTGCCGTTCACAAGGCGTTGGTTGGGTCCTCGCCCACTATCCCGAGATCCAGAGCAAGATAGTGGGCAAGGGCTGGCCTGAGCCGATTGAGGGCGTCGATTTGGACGATGTCGTTGCCGCCACGGAGGCCCGCTTGATGAAGCTGGCAGGGAAGCTCTTCAGGCTCGCCGTTGAAGAGCTCGAGGTGTTTGAGCCTACCGCCGGCGAGGAGGAGGTGGAGACGGACTCGTCCAGCAACGAGGAATAAGCTGCAGGGCTAGGTAGCTTGAGGCGCTGTCTTTTTGTTATGAACAAAGTCCCCGAGCTCGGGGCAAAGTGTAAATATAACGAGTTATGTAATGAACAACTTGTTTTCTTTTCCCTGTGGTTGTACTTCTGATTAACTCGTCGTTTCCTGAGTTCACATCTTATCGGTTGAGGTAGCGGGCCCTTTTCTCATTGACCGCGGAGGTACTAGAGTTCGCTGGGCAGACGCGCCGGGTCTCTTGAAGACGTGACTTAGGTCACTTTAGTTCATCAGATTCAACGGTCATTGGGAGTAAGAGTAAAGAGTGCGAGGTCGAGCTTATTGAGCTCTTCCTTAAGTGTTCACGCAGTTTTGGATTTTTGCAAAAAACGAATTCGTGAAAAAGGCGGGGTGTGCGCCCCATCCCCTATAGCCCTCGAGCAAGGGCGGGCCTTGCTGGAAGTAAAGGGCAGCCATTGCTTAATGACTGTGGTGCGAAAAGGAGAATTCGAATGCTTGCACAAATTTCGCATCGAGGTGTGTCATTTTTATTCGAACTCGTATAAGAGCGGCATTACAAAATGCATCTAAGGATAGAAGCGGCGTAGGCGCTCGATGTTCCGGGAGTTGGCAAGCTCATGGCCATGGGAGTCTTGGATCTTGTTTGAGCCTCGGGCGTAGAACTTGGGCGATGGTGAACGGTCCTTCCCAGGGGGCCGAGAGCTTGTGTTTCTCCTTCGTGCTCTGTACTCGCCGTAGGACTTGGTCGCCCGATATTGAAGGCTCGACCTCAAACGTGACGGTCGTGGTAACGGTGCATCGACTGCTGGTATTTGGCTGAGTACGCAACCGCGACCTCGCGGGCTTCTTCGAGCTGGTCTACCGCGTCCTCGAGCGAGGTCTGATTGCCGGCGTCGTTGTACACTCGAACCCGTGGTGCGCCGTAGTCAAGGTCGGTGGGGAGCACGGCTTCGGAGCCGAAGACGAGGAAGAAAGGTGTGCGCCCGTAGCCCCGTGCTCGGAGTGGTCCTTAGGCTCCATATGACGCGGGGAGCTCGGCGAGCCACCGCCCTCTGAATTTTTCCAACCTTTGAAGATCCGTGGCTTCAATCCCCCGCAAAATTAAGCCGTTGGCGCGCCGACTCGCTTACTGTTCGTCCCTCGAGTGGCCGACGAAGGCCCAATCCACCGGATGTTGTAGTCGTCGCACCCGCCGAGGAAGATCTGCCCGGTGAAGTTGGTGCCGTTGTCGGTGATGATCGAGTTTGGTACGCCAAAGCGGTGGATGATGCCGCCGAAAAACTTGATCGTCTCCTGTGACCTCGTCCGCGAGATGGGCATCACCTCGATCCATTTGGTGAACTTGTCGATGGCGAGGAGGAGGTGAGTGAAGCCCCCCCATTTCTCTTCGTAAAGGGTCCAACCATATCAAGCCCCCTGACCGCTGAAGGGCCAAGTGATTGTTGTCCGGAGGGCCTGCGCCGAGGTGTGTCTGCGCTGCGAAGAATCTGCATCCTTCACGGCGGGCGCACGATTTGGTTTATGTCGGCGACCGCGGTTGGCCAATAGAAGACTTGGCGGAACGCCTTTACCCACCCGAGAGCTCGTGGGCGCCGCGTGGTGTCCACATTCGCCGGCCGTGGATCTCTCCGATGAGCCCGTGCCCTTCCTCGAAGGTGATGCGTGGGAGCACACCCGGGCGCGCTCCTCTTGTAGAGCTCGCACTGATGATGGCGTAAGACTTGGCTCGACGGGCGATGCGCCTAGCCTCTTCCTTTTCTGCGGGGAGCTTGCCATCCTGCAGCCACGCCAAGATGGGAAGTCGCCAGTCGGGCCTCGGGGTCTCTGGCTCTGGGGTCGCGAAGACCTCGGAACCGACGAGGTTGACCCCTGTGTCGACCTCCATCGGCGAGCTCGAGCCGAGGAGGCCCTCACCTTGGCGGGAGGGGACAAAAAGAGTCCCGGACGGGTCCGCGCCGGTTTGAGCCTTCCCTTCAAGCCGGATAGAGGGTATATATTGGTCATGCGTGAACACCGGGTGGGACTTGGAGTCGGGCGGAGGCGAGCTTGGCGAGGACGTCGGCGTCGCCGTTGTACTGGCGGCGGATGTGCTTGAACTCGAGGCCGTCGAAACGCTCTTCAAGCTCGCGTACCTTTGCGAGTCGCGATCATCCTGGGGCGACGCAGTCGGCTTCCTTCATGGCCCGGTCCGTGACGAGTTTGGAGTCTCCTCTGATCTCCAGGCACTTGATGCCGAGCTCGATGGCGATGCGCATACCGCTCACCAGGGCCTCGTATTCAGCGACGTTGTTGGAGGCGGTGAAGTGGAGGCGGATCGAGTACCTCTCATGCGCACGTTACGGCGGCGAGACCTGCCCCGGCGCCGCATTCTTCACAAGCCATTGAAGTAGAGCACCCGGTATTCGACGTCGTTCGGCCTGGGAGGCAGCTGCGTCTCTGTCCACTCGGCCACGAAGTCGGGGAGGACTTGAGACTTGATGGCTTCCCGTGGGGCATAGGTGATGTCGGATCCCATGAGCTCGATTCCCCACTTGGCGATGCACCCCGTGGCTTCGGGGCTGCGGATGATCTCGCCGAGTGGGAATTTGGAGACGACCGTGATTGGATGAGCATCGAAGTAATGCCGCAGCTTGTGACGCGTAATGAGTAGCGTAAGCGAGCCGTGAGTCTGCGGGTATCGGGTCTTTGTGTCGGAGAGGACCTCGGCCGACGAAGTAGATCGGCGCGCAAGACTCGGAGTGCGTGACCCTCTTCCTCTCGCTCGACCACGAGCACCGTGCTTACGACCTGTGAGGTGGCCGCGATGTATAGCAGCATCGGCTCATCAGGCTTGGGTGGGGTGAGGATGGGCGGTTTCGTCAGGAGCTCCTTTAGAGAGTCGAGCGCGAGCCGGGCCTTGTCGGTCCGTCGTGAAGCGCCTAACTTCTTCAGGAGCTTGTATAACGGGAGGCTACGCTCGCCGAGTCGAGCTATAAACCTGCTTAGGGCGGTGAGGCATCCTGTAAGCCGCTGCACGCTCTTGACGTTCTTAATCGGTCCCATGCTGCGGATGGCCCCGATCTTCTCGGGGTTAGCCTCGATGCCGCGTTCGGACACTATGAAGCCAAGGAGCTTTCCTCGAGGAACTCCAAAAATGCACTTCTCGAGATTGAGCTTCACCCCAAACTCGCGGAGCTTGTCGAAGACCTTCTTGTGGTCCGGATGAGCTCCCCCGCGCCGCTTCGTCTTGACCACGATGTCATCGATGTATGCTTCAACGCGCTTCCCGAGAAGCTCTTTGAAGACTTTTTGCATACACCTCTGGAAGGTGGCACTGGCGTTTTTGAGTCCGAAAGGCATGGTTACGTAACAGAACGCGCCAAAGGGAGTGATGAAGGAGGTTGCGAGCTGATTGAGCTCTTTCATCGCGATTTGGTGGTAGCGGTATGCGTCGAGAAAGCGGAGCGTCTCGCACCCGGAGGTGGAGTCGACGATTTGGTCGATGCGTGACAAAGGAAATGGATCCTTTGGGCATGCCTTGTTGAGACTCGTATAATCGACACACATTCTCCATTTCCCATTCTTCTTCTTAACTAGTACAGGGTTGGCTATCCACTCGGGATGATACACCTCCTTAACAAAGCCCGCTGCTAAGAGCTTATCTATTTCCTCGGCGATTGCCTGCCGCCTGCCGTCGTCGAAACGCCGGAGCCACTGCTTCACCGACCGAGAGCCGGGCTTGATGTTTAAGGAGTGCTCGGCGACCTCCCTCGGTATGCCTGGCATATCCGAGGATCTCCACGTGAACACGTCGAGGTTCGCGCGGAGGAAGTCGATGAGCTCGCTTTCCTATTTAGGAGTGAGCTCGGCGCCGACACGAACGGCGCGCCTCCTTGTTGACTACCACCGTCTTAGCGTCCCTCGTCCGCTCGACGAGCCTGCCACCTTCTCGAGTTCGGCGGATGAGCTCGCCACCTTGCTGGACGTGCTCGAGGTCTTCTTCAGCTCGGCGAGTCCTCCGTGCGGACCCACGAGCATCTCGGGAGGAGTTTCTCCGACTCGATGAGGGCGTCCCACGCATCGCACGGCTTCCTTGTCGCAGCTTGAAGGCGCCGAGAAGGTGGAGTTGACGGTGATCACGCCCTTCGCCCCGGGATCTTGAGCTTGAGGTACGTGTGTAGTTGGGGACGGCCATGAACTTCGCGTAGCACGGCCGCCCCAACAACGCATGGTATGCGCTCTTGTATGAGAGCACCTCGAAGGTGAGCACCTCCCTGCGGAAGTTGCTCGGGTCACCGAAGGTGACGGGGAGGTCGATCCGGCCGAGCGGAAACGCCTGCTTTCCCGGCACCACCCCGTGGATGGGGTGTGGAGGGTCAAAGTCGAGCTCGTGTGATGCCGAGAGCCTCCATGGTGTCGACATAGAGGAGGTTGAGGCCGCCGCCGCCGCCCATCGACACCTTGCCAAGGCGCTGGTGCCGACTATGGGGTCGACAACGAGGGAAACCTTCGGGTAAGGAACGCGTGCAGGATGGTCCTTCTTGTCGAAGGTGATCGGGGCCTCGGACCATTTGAGGTAGGAGGGTGCGACGGGCTCGGTGAAGAGGACCTTGCATTGCAGAGCTTACGGCGTCGCTTGATTCGCGCCGGGGCCGCCGAAGACGATGTTGACCGCGCCGTCCTCGAAGAAGACATCCTTATCGCCCGCCTGGTCGCCGAACTTCGTCGTCATTGCGCTCGTTGCCCGCGCCCTCCTCCCCGCCTCGTACCGTCACAAACTTGCGCAGGGAGGTTGCGCCTTTGAGCTTATGCTTGACCGGTCCCTCATGGTTGGGGCGGGGGCTCGAGCTTCTTTTTGAAGAAGTCCTTGGGCGCGCCCGGCTTGGCTACCTTGACGCCGGGCTTCTTCTTCTCGCCATCGCGATGAAGTCATCTTCGCCGCGGCGGCGCTTGTTCTTGTTCTTCTTCTTGGACTGCGAGCTCGATCCCTCGGCGACCTCATCACCCGCCTTATCCTTGCCCTTGCGGGTGGTGCCGTGGAGGACCGCGGAGATGGCCTCTCCTCGCCCCGCCGTGGTTCGTGGCGAGGTCGAGGAGCTCCTTCACCGTCTTGGGCTTGCGGATGCCGAGCTCGCGGATGAGCGCCTCGCATGTCATGCCAAAGGTGAAGGCGGTGATCACCCTCGCGTCGGTGGCATCGCCGAGCTCGTTGCGAGCTTGGAGGAGCGGGCGGATGTAGTCACGCAGGCTTTCTCCTTTCCGCCGCGCTTGCAGCCGCAGAGGATCCCATGTGTTGCTCGGACGTGAGTACGCCCCCGAAAGTTCCGACGAAGACGTCGCGGAGGTCTCGCCATTTGTCGATCATCCCCGCGGCAAATACTCAAGCCGAGGACCGAGCGGTGTCGGGCGGAGGTACAAGGGGAGGTTGCGGATGATGAAGAGCTCGTCGTCGGCTCCTCCCGCTTGGCATACGGGCGGTAGTCCTCGAGCCGACGCCGGGGTCCGTTCTCCGCTATATTTACGGACGGAGGTGGGGGCTCGGAAGCGGCTGCGGAACGGTGCGTCGTGGAACCCCGGAGCCGAACACTTTCGGTCGCCTCCCGTCCGGCGTGGGGCTGCGCCCTCGAGCCCACCTCGCAGCCGGGCGTCGTGAGCTCGGGAGAGCGCACTGCCGCCTCCCAACCTCCGGTGGGGCTCGGCCACGGTCTTCCCGACTATCGAAGCGCCGCCTCTCCTCTTGCTATAGGACTGGGCGCGCGCCGCCGTCACGCACGGCCGCCGAGGCGGCTTGCGGTGCTCGACGGCCGGTTGCTTCCTTCAGAGCTTCAAGGCGCCGTCGGGCGGCGCCGAGGTTATCCCGCGCGTCTCGCTTCGCGCCGACTTGATCGTCGGGTGTGAACCCCGCGGTGAAGCTCCTCGAGCCGGCCTCCGGCTGGAGGAGGCCTCGCGCCCCGGCGGCGGCGGTGTGACTCGAGCTCTCCATCCGCCGCTCGCGTGGCCCTCTCGATGAGAGACCTCACCGCTGGTGGGCCTTTCCGCCTCCGGGCCTCGTGCCCCGGAAGCTCATGGAGCAAAAATGGTGGCGCCGCGAGGTCCCGCTGCACGCCGGCCGAAGACCAGCCGGAAGGTCGCCGGCCCGCCACGCGCGGCGCCGTGCCTCCGCCCCCCGGCCTGAACCCGCCGCCGCCCTCCCGCTTCCTCGAGGAGTGCGTCACGCTCCAGCGATCTCGCGCAACTCTTCGAGCTCCCTCGAGGCGCTCGTGGATCCTTCTGGGCGGGCGCCGTCTATCGATCCGTCCAGCCGGCTCCCGAGTGTGCCGGGGTGTTCGAGGGGGTCTCGTCCTCACTCAGGTAGGCTGCGCACGGCGCCGTCCCGTGGTCCGGCACATGTAGCACTCGCGCGTGGGAGGACCCCCGCGAGGCTCAAGCTGCCAAGCGTGGTCTCGAGACCGGTTGTCCTAAGCTCGGCGCCACGCGCTTTTGGCAAGAAGAGCTGCCCCGCGGGTACATCTGGCCGTAGGCCGCGAGGAACTCGTCGGGGAGAGTGGCTCCCGCCCGGCGCATCGCAGACGACGCTGGCGGTGGAGAAGGTGACGCCGCGGAAGAGCTCCTAAGTTGGCCCGGGGCTTAGGATGTGTGGAAGTAGGTCCGCGATGGCGACGAAGAAATGGTCAGCCGCCGCTCGGATGGGGCCTCAGCGGACCGGAAGTCGGGTCCCGGCCGGAGCCGACCAAAGACGGCGTCGCGGCATCGCGGACGCGGCGGGGCGTCATCTCGTCTTGCACCATCCGAGGGAAGGTGGCTCCGACGAGGGAACCCTCGGAGCTGGTGCCGGCGAAGTCCAGGGTCCCGTAACGCATCGGTGCGCCAGACGCTGGAGAGGTGGTGAATGAGCCACCGAAGTGGTGAACGTCACACTAGCGCTACCCCTACCTGGCGCGCCAACTGTCGTGGTCGTATACCACGGTCACAGTAATCAACTGGCTAATGTGTGCAACGATGGCCTAGCTCAAGGACAATGACACGGGATTTATACTGGTTCGGGGCAATCGAGCACCCTAGTCCAGTGTGTGGCACTATCAGAGCTCAAACTGCTCGTATCAGGGCGAGTACAAGCGGGCGAGAGAGGGAGATGAGCTCCCAAGTCTCTGTGTTGTGCGTGGATTCGGGTGGTCGAGTGTATACTTTAGAGTGTGCAAGGGAGCTTGTCCCCTCCCGGTGGCCAAGCCCTCCCTTTTATAGTCACAAGGGGAGCTCACAAGGGGTCACCGAGCTGGGGACTTAGGAGTAGAAGAGATGCAAATTCTAGGGGGGTAAGGGAGAAGATGTCTTCTCGCAATGTCGGGCACGCCGGTTGTCCGGCGTGCCTTGTATGGCCGCCGCCTCCTCTCGTAGCCTGTTCGCCGGCGTCGTAGGATCGGTGTAGGGACAGCCCGCTGATGTGAAGTGAAGTGCGCGTGCCACCGAGCTCGAGCTCCTTGGTCGCCGTGGATGGGGACAATGAGCTCGTTGCACCGCCGCCATACCCTCGCACCGCGCCGCCCGTCCCTCCACGCGCTAATGTCCGATCGGGGTGAGTGGTAGCGGTATGCCCGGCGGCCTTTAAATGCTTGTACTTGACGCAACAGGGAAGTGTGTGGTGGAAGAGCTCGTCGAGGGGAGGATGACCTCGCCGCCCGAGGTCACCCCCTCGCTCTCGTAGCGCTTGTCCTTAGGCGGGCGCGGCACGGCATGGTCCGACCGACCATACCGCGCTACTGGCAGCGATTTGCGGATCTCGCTTTGCGGGCGAGATCTGGCCGTAGGTTACGCCGCCAGTGCGTAGCCGCGGCTGGGCGCCCCACTCCGCGTACTTTGGTCTTCCCCGGCCGTTTTTTGGGTCCGACATCGTGGGAGCCTGCCTCGAGGTGGAGAAGAGCTCGCGCGAGGTTGAGTTATCTCGCTTCTTACGCTCCGCTGGAGCTCGTTCGAGGCGGAAGGCGATCTCCGTAACGAGTTCGAGCCCGCCCGAGGATTCCGCCGTCCCGAGGGAGCTCGGCCGAGACCCGACGAGCTCCTCCCCGGACTCGCTTTGATCGAGAGTGACCACGTTCGCTTCGTTATTAACGAGCTTGGTCTCCTATTAGTATCGCGTCGTCGCGGGTGGATTTGGTCGGTTGACCTCATCCGGAATATCTGGGTCCCACAGTATATTTTGCAAGGACGGTTGTGTAGAGGGCTTTCTGGCCCTCGTGTCTACCCAAGGCAAGGTTAGGTTCTATGAGTAGTGAGGTATCTCTATGGGCTTAGATTTCCGTGCAAGGATTTCTAGGGTTGTTATCTCCTTACTTGCACCGGCCCACGCCCAATACTGGATAGTGTCCGGCAATTAGCTCTACGCCACACCCGAACGTGGGGGGATTACAAGGGACGGACAAGGCTATCATGACCCTGCCGCCTACCCCCTCGACCGTGGGATGCTCTGCAAAAGGTAGGTGAACACATGTCCAAACACCACGTTTGCACTATTGGTCACAGTTCTTGATGTTGGCCAAGGTTCCCCGGTCAAAGAGTGCCTTCACCAAGAACTAATGCTCTTACGAGACAATCTACCAATCCGGTAAGTTTATAACAACTTAAGATAATATGCTTGGAAAGACAATTAGTCGAAAGATAATCACAAGCTTGCTCACCAAAATGTAAGTAGCTTGTATAGGTACAAAAAGCGTCGCGGGTGCCGACAAGTCCGGCACTCCGACCTCCTAGGAACCGCGGGGCACCGAGGGTACTCCGACAACTCCGAGTAGAAGAAGCAAAGTTTCCTTCTAGCTATTCCCTCTCTCACTCTCTAGAATTAGAAGAAGAAGAAGAAGACTACTCTACTCTCTTGCTCAAGTGTGTGATTTCTCCTTTGTAGTGTTGCTTCTCTCTTGAGGTAGAGGTAGGGGGTCTCCTTTTAGAGCTTGAGTAGAGGAGGGTCTTTGGAAAAATGTCACCTCCCCCCATTATGACCAAACCGACCCAAGAGAGGCGGTTTGGAGGTTCACTAAACCTGGCCAACGGTGTCACCGACGTTCTCTTGATTGATGTGACCGCCACGCCAAAGCTCGGTCCCACCTCCGTCAATCATGGTGCGGCACACCCCTAAGGTGCTTGATCGCACCCCTGTTGGGTCCCCAAATTGGCCCAACTTTGGTGTGTCACCTTGTTTTTTGTCGTGTTGGGCCATGTCTTGGTGTTGGAAACCTAAGCTTTTGGCCCAACCGAGGTAAGTTGGCTTGGCTTGCCATTTTTCTCCTTTGAGCCTTTTTTCTATTTATTGTTTTTATTCTTCTTTTCTTTGTATTTTGGACCAAAGTGCATATGTCATGTGTTTTACCTACAAGAACCAAATATACACCAAAACTATGGAACATGTTAGTTTATAAACCCTATTTCTAGGTTGTTTTGGTGTATGTTGACGGTATTTGATCTGTCAGTGGTTACCGTCAACAACCGCCAAAGTTAGAACGAGTTTATAGCCAGGTGGCTATAAGAGCTGGTCCTGTGGAGGAGAACACATTTTTTTTTTTTTAAGATAATCCTATTATGAACAATGACTACTACACATGCATATTATCATGAACATGTTCTAATAGATTCTTTTAACCAATGCCTTCCTCAAAGAACGGCGCCACAAATGCTTGTTGGCGTTTCACAATCGAATCACTAGAATTGGTATATCCTAGCAACACCGTCGAGAAAAATGCCGGTGAGTATTACGCAATGTTTACAGAACAAGTCCATAGCGTATTAAAAATACTATTGTACCAATTCACCCACCCAGATATTTAGGGTATCGTTATTTATATTTTCCTAAAGGAAGGCATGGTGTAAAAGTATCTAATAGGGACATGGACAAGATAGCACAACTGCATAATAGACCAATGCTTATAATAGGGGTATAATGGATAAGGATTTGGATAACTTGACACACACACACACTCAAACCAATCTCAAGGATAAAGATAAACGAAAGAATAAAGAATCAAAGAATGTTTCTAAATGGAGCATGCATGTTCTACCATAGTTGTGCAAAGAACAAGTTAATGATCATACAAACTATATGACTAGGATCGAGGAGTTAAGCATGAGATGACAGGGGAGATCCCCCCAGTTGGTGCGTGTTGACTGGTAACCAACGATATATTTTTTTCCGTCAACTTACTACCATAAAGGGAGTGAAACTATACTTTTTTTTACTAATATACATTTACCACTGATAAAATTCCACTTGTAGTGTCTTGTATTTTATTTTACAGATTTATAATAAAAGCAAGTGGAAAATCGACCAAAATACGCCATCCATCGAAGCGCATTTTTGCAAAACACAAGCCCGAGAGCAAATCGACCCAAAACATCGAAATTGGACCGAGCAAAGCCCGGCCCACAACTTTTCAAGACGAGGGAAGACACCCCACCGAGGCCCGGGCCGGCCGAGCCCGGGGGTGTGCGCGGCACCACCCGGTGCTGCCGCACGCACCCTCCTTGAGGCGGTTTCGGCCCAACCACGGGGGCGCGGTTCGTGCACCTTCCAAACGGGGTTTCCCCGCCGTGGGATGGTCGGTTTGCTCAGATTAGGAAGGTTTACCAGGTCGGTTTTGGTGTAAATTAGCACTTAGGCCCCTCCTCCAAGTGTATAAGTAGGCCCCCTCTCTCCCTCTCTCAACACACACCACTTGGAGTCCAAAGAAACCAAAGCAATCTCTCTCTCTCTACCACCTCTATCTCTCTCTCTTCTTCTACTTCTTCTTTCTTCTTCTACTTTCTTCTTCTTCTTAGTTCTTGGTTAGCACTTGGGTAGAAGAGCTACAAGGAGGGCTTGTCTCCTAGAAGAAAGTGCTTTGGTAATACATCTTCTCTATGGAGCATTCTTCTATTTGCAAGTCTTACATCTATGTTCTTGGCCTAACTTATGAACTAGAGCATAGTCTTGTTCATGTTCTTGTGTTGGTATATGAACTAGCATATAGTTTACATATCATAATCTTGACATGTTCATCTCGGTTCATCATCGATCATCATATGCCTAACTTGATTAGAGGTGGGATAACGGTTCGTTGTTCCTTCGGGTTTGCTCTTGTTCTAGTCCGTCCATTCGGCGAGTGGGGATCCCGGGGGACAAGAGTAGTGCTCTAATATGCGGGCATGGTGCCCGGGTATTACGACACCTGCGGATATGAGTGCACGCCACGGTTGAGGGGTAGGTGGCTTGGTCCGTGACAAGCCTTGACCGTCCCTTTGAAATCCCCCACGTTCATGTGTCTTTGTAGGAGTTAAGTAAATGCTTCCATTGGGCCGTATGGCACCCGGAGTCTCCCTCGTTATCCTAGACCTAACCACGATTAAATCAGTTTGCATATGATCCTAACTATTCATTTATATGGCCATGACTAGATAAATTAGAATTACTCCATTAGGTTATTCATTTATTCTTTATCTATTTTTCTTTATCCTTTTGTTTGGTGGATTCTTAAGTGTGTGTCACACTATCTATGAACTATTATTGCTTACCCCTGTTATGAACAATTTGGTCTAAGCAAACACATGTTCCTCTATTCGGATGCCATCTTGGTTTATTAAAAACATGCCTTCCTTTGGGAAAATATAAATA